>JAEQBH010004753.1:0-400171 GCA_016808115.1 Tetrastigma voinierianum
TAAATCTCAATAGCCTCTAAAATCCTCTCAACCTGTCAGAACCAATGATCAGCTACCACTGAATCCCTTCCCCCGGTGAATGTAAAAGGATGATGTGTTATAAACCGTTGGAGGTTACTTGGCCCCCCTTGCCCCCAGCTGCAATAGCCTGAGCAATGGCAGCATCTGCAGTACCCATGGTCGCTACAAATGCCTGTTGGTCAAAGCCAGGCGGTGGTCAGCTGCTGCCTTGTGGACGACCTCTACATCCGCGCCCTCGACTTGCCATCTACACAAGTTAAGATAGCAATTTGTGATTTTCTCTTTTCATTTATCACATTAGTAATGCATAATTCCAAACACTAATAAATAATCAATCCTACATAATCATGCTTATTCGTTTTCCGAACCCCTAAGGTTACGATTGCTAACCCTAGTGTTCTTCAACTTCTATACACATTCTATCATGCATATATTCACACAACCACAATGCATCTCCCATGCAGCACATATTATTAGAACACTGTGCCAATCAATGCACACAATGCCGTGTTCTACACCCATACCCACTAATCCTAGGTATTTTGGACACCAAACTCTCGATACTCAGCTATGACAAGTCGATATCCGAAAACACTAGTGGATACCCTCACCCGAGCTCCTAGGAAATCGTTAACCTAAGCTCTGATACCAATCTATGACACCCAAAATCCGAGGGTCCCATTGACAACCCTTCAACCCGTGGAATTCCTGTGGATTTCGGGTGACCCAATACCACATTGTTGTGTCCCATTTATCGGGATCCATATTTTCACAAAAAATCGGACAGAGTCTCCTTTGTTCGGGGAGCTCTACCCAACATACAACCTATACAACAGTATAATCATAACCCATCCAGGGTCTCAACAAAAGTAGTATTGACCACACAGGGTCCATCTATCCATATCCCCAATATACATCCCTTTACTAGGACTCATTCATTCACATTTAATTCTAAAAGATGAGAATAAAAAACTTAATTACAGTCCGTAAGAGTTCGATCACGGCCCTCTTACCATAATTACATACCTGTCTATTTAAACAATAGTCCCAAAAGAATTTAGTTACAATTCATATTTTTATACAAAATACTTTTTACAAAGGCAATATCAAGGCCACACATCGGCCTCCTTCATAATCACGGCCTGGCTGAAATGGCCGCCTCCCCGTACACCCCGTAACTGAAAGGGGATCCCACGACGGGTGAGCAATGCCCAGAAGAGAATAATTCCTATAAGGGTTACTCCCGCCAAATGCACATGCAATGGCATACATCAAACCACATTCCATTCAGAAAATGCAATCCTATATGGAATATTTCATATCATGCATGAGATAAGACTCCTCATGCCCATAACCTGAGTCCTGACCGAATCCCTCACACATGCAGATGCCAAGTGTGAAAACCAGTCATTGGTGTTTTACCCAATGACTCAACCCATTGGACAACCCTCCAATGTTTATTCAAGTTTACTAAATCCCGTGTGTTTCCGTGGGTGGCGAATTTCCGGGGTCTCACCGTAGGCTTTGCACGCTTTCCAACACTTTCACGAACTTACATCGCCGAACGCATATGTCTAACCGAGAATAAAATTTTAGTCTTTCACCTGGGGGTGGATGGATCTACTCCATCTTACTTCACCCAAACGCACGAAATTTATTACTATTATTTTATGCACCCGTGAGTCTCAATTTTGGACGTCGTCCCATTTCTGAGCTCACTACACATTCACCAAGAACGATGAATAACCAATACCATGCACACACTCCCGACTTGATGCGATGTCCCCGTGCATATGAAATGTAATTATGTCATTTCATACTATAACATGTTACATGCAAAATGAGAACTACGTGTAACATTTTTAGTACATGGATAATTATATATATATTTTTTCATATAATTTACATCCATCATAAATTTCATGTCAATACATCCATAAGCGTGCATTAATATTATTTTCACACAACCAACATGTTATTCAAATTTTTTCAATAACAAAAAAAAACAAAGACACACAATCCGAAATCAGCCTAACCGTTGTGACTTAGTCAAGACTGGCCCAAAACAAATCCCAAAATTATGTCCGGACTGTCCGAAACAGTCCCAAAAATTATGTCCGGACTATCCGGTGTGGTTCAATCAAGACTCCGCTCAAACAAATTCCGAATATTCTACCCGAATCGTCTGCAAATTCCAAAATTTTCTATTATTCGGCCCCAAAATCTTCGACTAAATCACATGGCCAAATATCGGGCCTCGAAGAAAGCCTTATGCCATTAAATGGCTTTTAGGCTAGAAATAATCCAAGTAGGAAAATTCCTACCCGTGAGTCGACGAAACCCACATTTTGGGTACCCACGCGTAGCTCTCAATGTGTGGACCGACTTTGCCTTTTGCTCCGATGAAAAACTACAGTCCGATTGCCGTAAATCTTAGAGAGAAGCTAAAATTTCTCAATCCTCACCTCTCTTCTCCTTCGCTCCCTCTTCCTCTATGTTCGTCTCTCTGCCAAAAATGGCCTTTTTTTTTCCTTTTGACTTTTATTTATCCATTTTCTTTCTTTTTCTCCTTTCTTATCCACTCGAACACCTTCTTTGTGTGCTCCATCTTTTTTTTTTTTAATTTTATTTTTTCTCATTTTCTATTTTTTTATCTTATTTCTGTCATTTTCTCTCTTCTTGATTGTCATTGACCAAATTAATAAGTGGGGCTTCCCTCCTCACCTTCCCTCCTTGCCACATGTCTTATTTCCCATTTTCCTTATTTTCATGAATTTGTTCTTTTCCATAATTTCATTTTGACACTTGGCTCCATGTGAGCCATTTACACAAGTGCAACGGCTATTGGCTCTTTCCATGTGTCACTCTGGGGTGCCATGTGGTTAATCCACATAATCAAGCTTCGTGTCCCGACAATCGATGCCTCGAAAAACGTGAAATTCCAACTATCTCGGAATCCGACGAAATTCAACTGGGTTACTAGATTTCGCGAGACAAATTAAATGGCGAAGTCTGTTTTCTTATCCGTAACCTAGAACATTTCCGGTTTCCAACCGAAATTACCGTTTTACCCTTTTTCATAAAAATTGAATTTTTCCCGAGTTTTACATCCTTGATCTAGGCTTTCTCCCTTAATAAAGTTGTTTCTTCCACCCGTTTATTTGATTTTCCTTTGTTTTCTTATGTTTTTGTCATCGAATTGTTGAGGCGTGCGGTTGTTCGTTAGTTTGTTCATTGGTTTTTGTGTCAATAATTCAAACCGCAACGCTGCTTTGATCAAACGAAATGTCATATCAAATCCTTATTCTTCAATATGCTTCATCAGACCTAGAATCTTAGGTATTCTTGGCATATTATATAAGGATTATCTCTGTGCTTCCTGGAGTCGTTTCTTCTTACTATTAACTTGGATGTTGTGTCATCCTCTAATGTTTTTAGCAGCTTGATTTCTATGTTCATATTACCATTCTGAATCAATGAAATTTTAGTTTGCATCGTCAAAAAAAAAAAAAAAGGTCAGGTTTCGGGTTATAGTAAAACAAGGGAAAAAATATAAAAAATAAATTTTTGAAACAAAAATAATATAATTTTTTTTAAATGTTTGATTGTTCAGAAACAATCAAACATAGCATAACCATACTGTAAATTAGGCATATAACTCATGGAAATGCTCAGATAAGACTCTTCATGGTCTAGACAACCAAAAACAACTTCTTCTTTTGAAAAATTAGGCAACAAGTAAAAACAGAAATAGAGCTCATGAGGACTGCTATCCCAAGATGAAAATTTGGGATAAAAAAAATGTTACAATGGAAAAGTGAGAACGGAATACTAAGGCTCCTATTGAACTTGGAAAGTACTAAGGAAAAATTTAAGGAAAATGATTTTCATGTTTGGTTTCACCATCAAAATATAAAAAAAAATCAAATATAATCAAAATTCATAAAAAAATTATGTATTTTTATATTTCTTAGTCCTCGCATAATAAAGGGAAAGAAATAAAATGAGTTTGAATAAACAAATAAAATTAATTTCTTAACCTTAAACTTTTTTTAAAATTTTCATCTATATTTTGTACACCAGCATGTAAGAATGCAGCGTAGCGACGGAAATCTCGCGATAGAATACCTGCATCGTGCACTCCCGGCCTTGGTGCTGTTACTATCATATTGCGTTCGAGCTGGTGCATCGGCGCATGCATGGCCTTGCTCTGCTCCCTTGGCCTTGGCCAGCGTGCTCTGTGATGCGACGGAGCGTATCTGTCGTGCTCACGCGGCTTAGCAGAGATCACGGTGCCTTACCCCATTGTTGGGACATAGGGCGCTATGTCGCGACATGGAAAACCCCCTTGTCCTGGATGTAAAACCCGAGAAAAATTCAATTTTTCTGAAAAAGGGTAAAACGGTAATTTGGTTCGAAGCACGGTTTCTAGATCTCGGATGATGGCCGGATTCACCGTTGGAATGATACCATGAGAAATCCCCAGTTACGAGTTCAATTTGGCAATTTCAAGGCGGCGAATTTAGCGTTTTTAGCGCGGGGTGTCGGGTGACACATGGAGTTGTTCCACATGGAATGACCATGTGGCTGCCACATGGCAGCTTGTGAGGGTGCACATGGCATGAGAACCATGTGGTGTAGAAATTGCCACTTAATACATGTGTCCATGTGACACATGGCACATAGATATTAAAAGGAAAAAATCCGCGGCTCCTGATAAGTCATGTGTCAAATTGAGAAATAAGTCAAACAAAAAGGGAAAGTCTAAAGGGTGACCCATGGAGGCCATATGTCACACTTCTAGAGAATGGAAATCCAAGTCTTTTGATAAGATAAAGAAAGAAAACAAATGAGGAAGAGACATGTGGCAAGGAGAATGTGGGAGGGAATTTCCCACTTGAATTATGTTGGATCAAATTCGGTGGAGATAAGGAAAAAGGAGGGAAAGAAAAAGAAAGAAGAAGAAAAGATGAGTGAGAAACTCCACCTTCAATCTAAGATTTACGGAGATCGGGCCGTCGGTTTCGTCGGAAACAAGCAAAAGTTCATCTGTGACGAGGCTTAGTGGAGTGCGAATATGGTGTTTTTCGCAGCTCAAGAGGAGTGGGGTTTCTCTCATACTTTGGTTATTCTTGAATTACAGATCCATTTAATAGCATGGGTTTCTTGGGGCAGCGAGTGGTCGTGTGATTCGATCCAAAATTTTGAGACTAAATGTTGGGATTCGGGCCTTCGGACGGTTCGGGGCCAAATTTGGGGCTTTGTTTTCGAGACCAGTCCGGGACTGGAGAATTTTAGGTGTTTTTCGGATAGTCGGGACTGAATTTTGAGGCCCATTTTTAGGTCGAGACTAAATTTTGAAGTTGTTTTTCGAGGCGGAGTTCGAGGGCCGAATTTTGGGATTGATGGTATGTATATTGTTTTTTATATGCTATTCTTTGGAAAAATGAATAACATGTTGGTTGTGTGAAAAATCATGTTGATATATGCTTATATGATGTATTGATGTGAGATACTTGATGGATGTAAATTATATGTAGAAAATATAATTTTTCATGATCTATTAATGTTGCATGTAGCTCTCATTATGCATGTAACATGAATTGGCATGAAATGGCATTCCGCATTTCATATGCATGGGGACATCGCGTGAAGTGGGTGTGAGTGCATGACATGTTTTTGAACAAATTTTATTAGAGTATGTCCAATAAATTATATCGGAGGGTTGTCCAATAAATTTTGATATCGGAGATTATCCAATGAGTTTTCAAAAACAAAAATATTTTGTTTTGAAAACAGTTTTTCGTACATGGAAAATGCATGTGTGAGGGAGTTGGTGAGGACTCGAGACAGTGGTCATGGCATGTAGACATTCGAGTAGGAATGTGCATATTTTTACTTGAATGTGTGTGTGTTTGTCATTGCATGTGCACTTAGGAGGGGAGTAGCCCTTGTAGGAGAATTCATCTACAGGGCATTGCTCACCCCATCATGGGAAAACATTTTCAAGCACTGGAGGTACATCGGGGGATGAAACACATCCAAGATCTTAGTTTTGAAGAAAAGCCAGATTATGACTTATTCATGGTATTCTGTTAAATTCTGGATAGCATATCTAGTTTTGTATATGTAAATGAGAATTTTTGTAATAAAAACTTATTTTTGGACTTGTTCAGTGTAATGTCTATAGTTTTCCATATTTCATAATGCCTGTAAAATGTGTATAGAGAGGCAGTAGCGTGGAATTTACTGTAATTGGGTGAGAGCAGGAGGTGCAGAAAAGGCCTAGAAAGGCTACTGCTCGTTGGCAAGTTTGGGTCACGGCAGAGGTTTTCTTTGTCGCGATAAAGCTTTCTGCTATGTTGCGACATGGTTCTCTGTGTTGTGACACTGTTCGCAGGCTACAGGGCGGTTCTTTGGTTCATGACGAGGGTTTCACGTCGTGTGAGTTGTTTTACTGGCGGCATTAAGGTCGCGTGAGGGCTTTCTTGGTCGCGATAGAGCCTCCTGGCTCTATGTCGCGACAATGGTTTCCTTGTGTCGCGACATGGTTCTCAGTTTTAAGCTGTAGAAAATGTCGCAACATGGCATTTCTTTGTTACGACAGGTTTAGTCTTATCTGGGGATTTCTAGGTCGTGACAAGAAGAACTTTCTAACTGTGTGATAGAGAATGCGTCAGGCGGCGGCGAAGGTTTCTGGGCGCGGCGGGCGTTTTATGCGCGACGGGGGCTTGGTCGAGGCGAGAGATTTCGTAATCGCGACAAGATTTCCGCGAAGTTGTGTCTGACGGGGTATTCTATGTAGCGGCGAGTGTGGCCAAGACGAAAAGGGCCTTATGTCGCGACCTGACATTTTGTGTCATGGCGAGTTGGTCAAGGCGGGTTAGGTGGCGATCGTATTTACGTGTCATGGCCGAGTTTGGCCTTAGAGCGAGGATTTTATGTCGCGGCTGTTAGCCAAGCCAAGAGTTTTCTGTCGCGACAGAGTTGGCCAACATGGGGAGAATTTATGTCGGTAGTGTTCGCCGTCATGACGAAAATCTCGAGGACATAAGTTTCCATGTCTCGACGCTGGTGCTATATGTCATGATAATAGTGGGGTAAAGCGTTGCGTCGCGGCCGCGGGGCGTGCGCCCGGTGATCATTTCACGTCACCCACAACATAGCTAGCCCGAACACGGCGAATCGCGCTTGATTGGGATGCTATCCGCGGCGGAGTTGCTCGGCGACGAGTGCGTAGTGACGAGAGAATTCTGCAATGCGCGGCAGGCTTAGATTGAGCGCGGGATTTCTATGTGCGACGACATTCAGGTCCGTGGCCCGAGTTGGAATCAAACATGGAGGTTCGTGTCATGACATGGCAAGCCGGATTACGCGGCAGGGGCTGAAGCTCGGCGACAGCGCCTTGGCGCACCCACGACGGTAGAGGCGCGCAACAAGGATGTGTGTGACGGACTTGTCGATAACGAAAGACCCCCCCGAAAAATAGGCGTCCGCGACTTGGTATGGTAGGAGTATCACGAATACCTAAGACTTCGATAGACGCGGGGTTTAGATCATGCATTCATTGTGCATTTTGATAAATTAATATCTGTAACATGTGTGATGAATTGTGTGAACATTATACATGGCGGGTGTATATGGAACTAGAGTTCGAAAACATAACCTTAAATTGAAAAAACAAACTGAACATGATAGTTCGAGAATTGAATTGAATTGTACTAGTGTTTGGCATTTTGCACCACTATGGAAAAATGGATGCATGATGTAGTTTATGATGATAAAATCTATAGTGGTTGACATGTGCACTGCTAGTTAGAATGAGATAAAAATTTGATAACCTTATTGCCATTTGACATGTGTAGATGGAAAGTCGAGGACGAGGACGTAGAGGTCGTCCACGGGGCGATAGCTAACCATCACCCGTTTTTTACCAGCAGGACTTTATGGAGGCTATAGGTGTTGCGTTTACCAGTATTTCATAGGCTAGTGCAGCTGGGGCGTCACACTGGAACTTTCTATCGCAACGTGAGGCATACTCTATTGCAACAGAAGCTTAGACAACTTTGTAGCGACATCCAATTCTTTGTCGTGACATAAACTCCCTTAGCCCTTATCCCAAACTCGGTGGTGACAAGAAAATGCTCTGTCGCGACCTAAATCTCATGTCTAGGCCAAACTCTGTCGCGACGTAAGAATACTCTGTCACGACATAAAAACCTCATTAAAGGCCAAACTCTGTCGCAACACAAAAATACTCTATCGCTACATAATTTCTCTTCACCTTGTCCAATTCTGTCGTGACATAAAAATATTTTGTTGCGACATAAAAACTCTTGTTCTTGACCTAACTCTGTCAGGACATATAAACACTTTATCATAACATAAGATCCCTGCCCAAGTCGAATACTGTCCGCGACCACGGAAATGCTATGTCGTGACATGAAACTCGGCCTTAACGAGCTACGTCGACATAGAAATCCTCTGTGTAATGAAATCCTGCCAAGACCCGAAACTGTTAACTACGAAGGGGTGCGACACCTAACCTCTTGTCGTGGTCGTCCGCGGTCTTCAATAGAAACCTCTGGCTCATAACATCGTCTAGCGAAATAGCTTAGCGTCGCGACATGAAAATACTATGTCGCGACAACCTTACACAGTAACCTAAGAACCATATCATGACACAAAGGAACCCTTGTCGCGACACAAGACCAGAAATTATGTCACGACCGAAACCTGACCGACCTAAAACTTGCCCCGAACTGTAATAACGCACCTACGGCATTTCACACTTTATCGACTTCTTCCTGAGAACACTCTAATTGTATGATGACTTTCAGTGTAAGAGTAATATAAAAATGCGGGAGAAAAACCTATCAAACTATATTAAATAATTCAAAATGAGTTTTGCCACAACTCTTCTCTTTTATATGAAAAGCTGGATAACTGTCCAAAATTTTACAAAATACAGAATAAGCCATAATCTCTCCTTCTTTTCCATTAAGGCCTCAGATGAGTTCCATCTCCTTGTGGGCCTCCAACACCTGAAAATATTTTCCCACGACGAGGTGAGCAATGCTTAGTAGAGGAATTCTCCTACAAGGGCTACTCCCCACCTAAGTGCACATGCAATGCCATGATTCAATCATTACAAACACATTGAGCAACAACATATGCATTTCTACATGAATACTCACATGTCATGCAAATGTCCCGAACCCTCAAACTCTCGCACATTACATATGCCATGTATGAAAAAACCTTTATTTCCAAAACGACCAGTCATCTTTGGATAGTCTCAGCCGTTTTTATTCGAAGCCACGTGTCTTTTGTGGGTACTTGAGAATTTCGAGGTTTAAACGCGGCGTGAACACCTTCGGCCCTTTGATACTTTCATCGTTGGATGCATAAATTAACCAAAATCTGGGCTTTTCACACGAGAGTGTCTATCTACTTCACATAACACTCACACGACATGTTTAAGCGTCTGATACAGAGGACGTCATCCTTTTAAAGCCCACATTTAAACGCAACGGTGTTCTTTTAATAGTATTTCCGCGCCGATTTCAGCGATGTAATTATATGCGATGATAATATTGCATCTTCTTTCATGTTACATGCATGATGAGAGGAGCTGTGCTTATTTATGAAGTTCATGGATAATCATATCAACAACATACAATTTACATCCATAATACGACCCGTAGCAAATACATCTTAGGCATATCACATGATTTTTGCACCAAATGTAATTGATCAAGGAACAACACACAAGCTGGATCTTAATATTCAGGCCCTAGAGCATTACAGTTCGATAATGGGTGAGTGGATTTCTTTTTTGATCTCTCTTACATACCACCTTTCTGTACATGTCGATCTTAACACTGCAAATCATCATAATCAATGACTCAGTAATTTTCGGAGAAAGTACAACTGCTTGAATTTGATTCGGGTATAAGGATCTGAGAGAATGGTCAGAAGAAATTTACCAGCCAGTTTGATCTGACATTCTTGAATCCAGCTATGTGGTTTAGGGCTACACCTCATAGCCATCCAATTGCCCTTAGACAAGGACTAACCAGAGTAGGAGAGAACCCCTACCTCTTGGAGTTTGACGAAAACTTCAGATCTTGGTACCTACATGAAGCTCTCGTTGCGTAAATAAACTTTGCCTCTTACTCCGACTAGTTTTGATTGTCGCTTTATCGGAGGAGTCTAAAAGTCAGTAAAGTGGAAGATTGCTCCTCAGTTCTCTTTAAGATCATGATCGCCATGTGAGCGCCCGGTACTGCGGTTGTCGTACCATTGCCATTCTCAAGCGCTAGTTCGTGAGAGTTGATGTATAGAAGTTGTTGACATGGTCGTCGGGATGTCGCTCGCGTTACAGTTTATTGGTGAAGTCGAGTTCATCTTTGGGTATCAGGGTTCTAAGTTTCCATGTTGCTATATGATGATTGCAGTTTCTGTATGAAGGTGGATTTTTCAGGTTTACATTCTCTATCTAAGATTTGGTGCAGAATTTCTGCACATCATGTGCAAATCATTGCATATGCATCGAGTCCATTCAATATTCAGTATTCGCCCGCACGTACCCAGATCCTTAAACGAGGAAGGGATATACAGTCGCATGTGTTCTCGCATTCGAGTTGCTTCCTCACTCTCGGTGCTGCTTTTGCTTTACCTTCACTATCTCATGGTCTTGTGTAGCGAGGCATTCTACAATTTGTCAAAATACGCCTGATTCCCTCTCGAAAGATTAACCATCGCATCAGCAATAAAGCTGCTGTCATTCATGGTGGGATCACGGGTATTGCTACCGAGGCTATAGAGACATGGAATACCTCATGGACTTCTAACAAACTCGGTAGTCCAGCCCAATATGCATTTGTGCCCACCTCCTGCGATTATCTCGAGGGACTCGAAGATATACTCGATGATAAAAAGCTTCCGACTACTTGGGAGCACGACGCTCTCTTTTAGGCGTCACCTTTAAGAAGATGTGATCACGCCTCGAACTCTGAGTTTTGGTAGTAAGTAGGCGCAGCTCATACCACAGGCTTTTTGGTAAAACGAGTGTTTTCAAAGGTATCAAACCCACGCTTCTCAAGGTGTCTGTCCAATCGGACAGAAGTGATGGATCCTTATATACATATATAAGTCTGTGATAAGATTAGGCAGTACCTCGTATAAGTGCCTCGTGAGGCGTCATCGTATACTGGCACGATAACTATTGGCGGGTGAATTCCTGAGGCGATTGTCTTCGGTACCTTTGAATCCAGGGACGCATGCTCGCGACGTATCCTGGGCTTGTGGTCTCTCCACGGTTGAAGCCATGAGTACATGGATGAAAGCGTGGTGCTCTCGTTAACTTCGTCCATGGCCTTCACAGGAAAGCGGCTTCCAAAAGTGTGTTGGGTTTCCGGGATCCCTATATCTGAAATACTAGCGGACATTGGTGCCTGGTATATTTAGACGATCTCTCGCATGTATAACTTGAAGAATTCCTCCAATGCGAAGGTCATCTTGCATTTATGAAAGTACTATAGGCTTAAATTGTGAAGCGGAGTCCACTATCACCCTGCGCATCATCTTCGCGATATCAGGCGAAGTGAGTCACAAAATCCATGGTTTTGGGCACCGGCTTCACTGCCCACCTCCCGATGGATGGGTGGCCCCTGTAGTCTCTAGTGCTCGGCCTTTGCTGCGACATGTGAGGCGTAGGCGTGATGAGTCTGGCGTATATCTTGATCCCCACTTCCGTTGTCTTGGCGACGAAGATGGTAGGTCATCTTCGTCTGACTGGAATGCCGCCGAATGAAAGCGATGGAACCACAGGGGATCTCCTGCCTCTTAGATCGTCAGGCGAGCAGGACCCCGTCCCCTATCACCAGAAGACACAATACGTGTGAATGACTGACCACTTTCATCGCGCCCCAGGCTATACGGGTCCTTGATGGATTTTCATACCTGCGCGTCTGGCTTGGCAGGACTTAATCGCTCGACGTGGGGCGGCAGCCGCTAAAGCTCCTCGAAACCCTCGAGGGTTGATCATTTTTATCGCGGCTAGTCTAAACCATCCCACAATTTCGAGCATCTGCCACTCCCGGGAAGCTACCCTAGCTAGTACTCCCCGTGACTTTCGACTGAGTGCATCAGCGACCACATTTACCTTACATGGATGGTAATGCAAAGTGAAGTCATAATCCTCCAGATACTCCATCCATCTGCGTTGCTTCATGTTGAGGTCCCGTAGTGTAAATATATACTTTAGACTTTTGTGGTGAAGGCACTCAGGCTAACTCACCGTATGGTGAACGACCCAAATCTTCCGAGGCCCGAGTATGAGGCGCCAACTCCGCGTATGTCAGTGAAGGATGGTTTCAGCATATGATTCTTTTAGCATAGAGACAGTATAAGCTGCTACCCTCAGGATGCATCACCACTTGCTCAGTAGTCCTTGGGGCAGCTGCATTACGATATTTTCTCATTACCTTTCGGGGACTATTAGAATAGAGTTATATTAAACATCATTTTCAAATTCTGGATGCCTCTGATCATTCAAATAGTTGACCTCTTTGAATTGATCTAAATAATGGGTTAAGCTATTGGGAGAGATCCTTAATGAATCTCCTATAATACCTTGCAAGTCCCTAGAAACTACGTATCTCAAAGATTGACTTTGGCCTCTCCCAACTCATAACTACCTGGTATTCTCGAAGTCTCGACACACTGAAGGTGACACGCGTGTCTGGGGCTCGCCTCGATGGCTTAATTCGCATTTCTTTGAACTTGGCATACAAGCGATGGTCTCTCAGGCTTGCTGAGCGATCCTCCAGATGATCCTCAGCCTTCCTCCTCGGACTTGGAGTAGATCAAAATGTCTTCAACGAAGACTATAACAAAGCGATCAAATAGAGGGTTGGAGTGCCACAATGCATGGGAATCTACAGCCAGATCTGCTGGCACATTCGTCAATCCGAAAGGCATCATTGTAAACTCGGAAATGCCGTGCCGCGTCTAGCGTTGTCTTAGGATGTGACCTCACAACTCGATTGATGGTATCGGGTGCGGAGAGATCTATCTTAGGAATACACCCGCCCTCTTAGCTGATCAAACAAATCATCAATCCTCGGTAAAGAATCTGGAGATTCTTGATGTGACCTTGTTATTATCAGTAGTCAATGCACGGTCGAAGGGTTTTTTGTCTTTCTTAGCAAACCATGGGTGCCCCATGGTGAAGTGGCACAATACAAATAAAACCCCTTGTCCAACAATTCCACATTATCACAGACTTGAGTTCATGTAACTCAACCGGCGCCATCCTATGCGGCGTTATAAAAATGGGCGACGTACCAGGGCGTAACTCAATCATGAAGTCTACATCCCTCTACGGAGGTAATCCCGATAGTTCATCCGGAAAAACATCCTCATATTCACAAACTACCCGAGGTAGACCCGACTCCTGTCTTGCCTCGTCCTCCAGGGTAAGGCTTTCCAGCCAACCCATCAAGCACTTTGTGCCACCTAGAGAATTAGGCACCACGGCTAGGGTAAGTCGCATGCTTATCATGCAGTAACACAAACACCATCCCATGTGTGGCGATAATCCTCTTACGATCCTGATCAATGACATTGAGTATTCGTCATTTTTGATCCATGCAGATGACATCAAAGTCGACATGTCCATGACCACCAAGTCAAATTGAAGTAATATCCCGAATATCTCACAACTCCACGATCGACTGTGATCAATCTAAAGCTTTAATCTCTAGGGAGAACTCACATGTAATGAAAACTCCCCAAGTTGACCTTTAAGCCCCGAAAACATTCACCTGAGATCTGACAATAAATGAATGTGATGCACGAAAATCAAACAACACTCTTTGTGGCGCGAGAGTAGAAACATACCATGCTTAGTGATCTACAATCTGGGTTCCGATGTGAGGCGTGAACAAGCCACAGGTCCTCGAAGTCGACTATGGGCCTTACCCTCGAGTCTTAGCTCGACCACATTATAAGCCTCTACGGCTGCTTGTGACATGGTAGGTGCACATCTCTCTTGCACCGAGGTGTCTGGTTCTCTGGCCCATTGGGAGTGGGGGCTGTATCTGTGAGAAGTGTGCCTCGACGATTAGGGCTATGGTCATCTCATAACTCACAGGATCACTGCCTCTGTGGGCAATTTAGTTCCCCAGTGTCTGGTGGTATTAATGGTAAACATGTCATGTTGGTCCCCTGTGACTAGGAGCTGTCGGCCTTGGGTGATAAGCGCGACCTTGTCCTTGAAACCCTCAGCTGAATAAACTTTGCTACTCTGTGAGATGAAGTTGGCCCTCTTTCTTTGTCACATTTTAGTGTCTCGGATTACTTCGTGCTTCATCCCATTTCTCTCTCTGTGGCCATAGTCGTCCTTACCATAGAGTCCATGTCTTATAGGAGAAATCCCACAATCTTGCCCCGGATGGACAACTTTAGACCATCCTCAAACTTCCTCACCTTGGCCATGTATGTGGCCACATAATCATCCCCAAAACGTGCTAATTCGTGAACTTAGCTCACGCGTGTTGATCTGATCGCGCTGTAACAATTCAAGGAGACTCATAGGCTTTGCATGCCTTGCAGTGTCGGAAAAACATATATGAAGAGCTCGGAACTCTCCCATTCATGTCGTCTCTAGATCCTCCGAAGGACTTTAATCTAATCCGCCTGCACGGGTTCTACTACAGCAAAGTAGCTAACAGTCTGTTGGCATCAGTAAACTCGTAGCCTCGAAAATCCTTTGACTGTAGGAACCAATGGTCGGCTACCCTTTGGATCCTCTGTGTTGAATGTCGGAGGTGATGTGCGAAAAACCTCACGGAAGTTTACCGTTCCTCCACAACCCCATTTGCATTAGCTATCTGATGGCGACAGCTACAGCACCCATAGCTTCTCTGAAAGGCTGTTGAGTCAAAACGGGAGGTGGTGGCTATTGCACAGTGGGCGACCCTACGTCGCTCCATAACTTGCCATCTACATGTGCCAAATAACAAATTGAGATTTTTCCTTTTTTTTTTTGTTGAATTACATTAGCGCATATGCCCCTTTGCTAATGTACGTGTGATCTAAATTAACATATTTATTCATTCACCAAACCTCTAAGGTTATTTTCTCACCTTAGTGTTTGACATTTCCTATACATTATTCACCAAGTATATTATTCACACGTGGGACATAATATCATCACCTTGTGTCTAGCATTATAATTCATGTCGGCATACCTGTAGATTCATGATCTAGCAATTGCCCATCAGTCCCCAGGCAATTGTATACCTAATTCCCAACATTGAGCCATATCTTGTTGTTAAAACATCCCAGCTTTAGAGTGGACAAGGCCTGAACTCACGATCATGATGTGGCCCCAATCCCGGGGTTTTTTGAACCAGCTATAAAGTCTATCGCAGACAAAGAAATCTCTGTCCGCGACCATAATACACGTCATGCGCTCCCGACCTTGTCGTAGTGCCGGCTGGTATGTCGTAATGCCGCGTAGCCTTCTCTCATGTAATAATCTGGCCTTCTTTGCTTATTGTCGCAACAAAGCTTCTATGTCGCGATGTGCGACCTAATTCTTGACGCGGTGCCTTGCCCATTGTCGCGACATGGGCATCTTATTATCTGAAAACCCATTATCTGGAACTGCGCCATGATGTGAGGCATACTGTCGCGACCTGAGCTTGAACAACTGCGTCGTGAAATCGATTCTTTGTCGTGACATAAACTCCCTTGGCCCTTACCCCAGGCTTCGGTGCTGACAAGAAAATGCTACGTAGCGACCACCGTCTCTTAATACAGAGCCCGGAGCTACGCCGTGACATAAAGCCTCGTTCGAGGCGAAGACTCTGTCGTGACATAAAAATACTCTGTCACAACATAATTTCTCTTCACCTTGGCCAACTCTGTCGCGACATAAAACCTCTTAGTCTTGACCTAACTCTTTCGCAGCATAAAAACACTTTATCGCAACATAAGATCCACAGAGCCAAACTGCGCGCGACAAAATACTACGTGTGACACTTCTAGAAGCACATTGCCTTGACTAAACTCTGTCGCGACACAGAAATCCTCTGTCGTGATAGAGAAATCCCTGCCAAGACCAAGCATGTTGAAACACGAAGGGTGCAACACCTAACCTCTTGTCGTGGTCGTCTCGGTCACGACAAGGAAACCTCTATCGCGACATCGTCGACAAAGAAACAAAGCCTTTGTCGCCACGTAGAAAATGCTATGTCGCGACCCGAAACGGCTACTCTGACTAGAGACCATGGCAAGTGAAACAAGGAACCCTACGCCACGGGACGAAGAGAAACTGCATCGCGACAGGGAAAACCACTGTCATGACCTAAAACTTGCCCAGACACAGCCAGCCTTTTCGGCATTTCTGCACCTCAGCTTCTTCCCAGACACTTTAAATTATCCGCAGTAGCCTCTGGCATAATAAAGGCGATATAAAATCAGGAAAAACTGTCAATTTGTAAACAATTCCGTGAGTTTTATTACAACTGCTTCTTTTTACATAGCAGAAAATTATATAATTATCGGAGAATTTTGCAAATCTGAGAATAGGCCACCAATTTGGCCTTCTTTGCCGCTAAGGCCTCGGATGAGTTCCGTCTCCTTATGGGCCTCCGGCTTTGAAAAAATGTTTCCCAGGGGTGATAGCTCTCACAGTGAGAGGAATTTCTCTACAGGGCTACTCCCCACTCAAAATGCACATGATCATGATTGATCATTCTGAGCATTGAGCAGCAACATACATTTTCTTACATGAATATCACGTATCAGCACCAAACATCCCTTGCCTGTTTATTTCCTCACATGCATATGCCATGTATGAAAAAACCTTCATTTCAACAAAAGTTTTGTTTATATTTTCAGAATCCTTGGTGAGTCTCAACGGTTTTATTCAAAAGCCAGTGTCTTTTGGCGGGTAACAAACTTTCAGGTTACCAGAAATTGTTGCACAATGACGCTCTTTTCAAACGATTTTTATCGTGGAATAAGATACCAAACTTTTTCGCGGTATCGTCGTTCTTTTCACCATTTCATTCATTTGTGCGATATGGACGTCATCCCGCGCCGAACCACAACTTTCGGCGCCAACGGTGTTTCTTCGGCTACCAATGCATCACGCGGTTTCGATAATATCTGCCAGCCTGATGATATCATTGCGTAACATCATCATGCGTAGCGATGAGTTTACATTGTTGACTCATGGACAATCACTCAACAACGCTGGTGCCGTCGCAGCTGTTGGCGTAATATCAATTTCAGCCTATATCCACGCTGATTTTCACGCGCATGTATCATTCGATCAGCGGCGGCCTATGGCCCGAATCTTCATCTTCGGACTGAAACGATACCGCACAATTCGGCATAATCGATTAATAACCCATTACGACACATGCAAATCATCATACTGGCTTATTATTTTTATGAAGTTCAACACACTTTAAATTTGATTTAAACAAAGGATCTAGAAATTGATGCGAGGAATTATAGCAGTTTAAATCCTGGCCCCATTCTTGGAATCGAAGCCCACACTAGATTCATTTACTCATAACCATCTAATGGCCCTTAGACTAACTAGAGTAGGAAGGGCTACCTCTTGGAGTTTGACGAAAACTCGGATCTTGGTACCCCAAACAAAGCTCTAGTTCACGTGACCAACTTTGCCTCTTAGCCGGCAATTTTGGTGTTGGCTGTGTCGAATCTAGTAATGCCGTCGCTCCTCCATTCTCTCTCTTTTCTTTTCCCCTTTCTTACCATTTTCCTTTCCTTCATACATTCTTATCACACCCACTTTGATCTTTCTTTTGGGGTGTGACATAAATAGTGACTTACAGCCTGTTTGCTTTTCTTGACAGAGTGTCATCTATGACACCTAAACCCTCCCACTTGATCTTTTCTGAGACTTTTACATGGTCTCACCATGTAAAATTTGCCATGTCTTATTTTACGTCCAGCGATGCCATGTGAAGTCAGTGCCCTGCGCTAATAGTGCCACTTGCGAGTGGAGTGGTGAACTAATCAAGAATTGACAGGTGTGGAAGTACTACAATGAAAATGAAGCGACTGCACTCGAGAATTTCAACTGTCTAGCAGTGATCTACCGCGAGGCTGGGAAATTTCTCATAAATATGATAACCTACGATGATTCAATCTGAGAACTATCGACCCACTGTGACAAAGTGCGAAAAGGGGAATTTCTCGGACACACGTAAATCACGGGGATTCGCTAATTGGAGAACCATCGTTCATGACCGAATTCTATAGTGGATGAAGTGAGACGATCATCTTGTTAGTGGCGAAACTCGAAGCAATTTAGCACCAGCCGGTAGAACAAGTAGGAAGCTAAAAAGTGAACCATGGGGTGATCATTCTTGATTGAAAAATAGCTGCCACGCACCATAAGTGCGAGCACCATTTATGCGTTGTGACGTAGTGCATACCTTTAATCAGCGACATAGAGTATTATTCCGTGACATGGAAGGCCCGTGTCTGGAACTTTACATGCATGATGTGACGCGTATATCGCTGGGCACAAACATGATGGCTGCAGCAGTGACATCGATTCTTTATTAGTGACACCGGCTCCCCCGGCCCTTGCTGAACTTCGGTCGTGACGAAAATATACGCAGACTAAAATCTTTATCTGACCGAACCTCTGTCGTGACATAAAACCTCATTCAAGGCGAACTACGTGTGACGCCAATATACTCTATCACGACATAATTTTCTCTTCACGCGGCGCTTCCGCTGCGAGCGTAGCCTCTTGAACGACCTAACTCTGTGCGACGCCAAAGCAATTCGCCATGACATAAGATCCACGCGAGCGAATACGCCGCGACATGAAGTATACGTCGCGACGCAGAAACTCATTGCCTTGACTAAAGCTCATCGCGACAGAAGTCTCTGTGTGATAAATCTAACGAGACAGCATGTTGCAACACGAGGTGCTTTGCATCTTGTAAAGTGATGCGTCTCACGGTCCACTGACAAAAACTCCTATCGACATAGTGCAATGAAAGAAACAACCTTGTCGCCCGCAGAAAATACTATGTGCTGATATGACACCCACAACCTAGGGCATATCATGAAGCAGGAACCCGCCCAGCAACACAGGACTAGAAACTGCGTAGCGACCGGGAAAGCTGTCGGCCCAAGGCTTTGCCTGAACCTGCGTAACACTACGGCCTACTTGCACCTCAGCTTCTTCCCAGACACTTTAAATTATCACAATGGCCCTCGACTTTAATAAGTAGCCTAAAAATAAGAGAAAAACCTTTCAAATGTATTAATAATTCAAAAATGGTTTATTACAACTCTTCTCTTTTACATACCGAGAAGAAAATTATACTAAATTGTCAGAATTTTTAAATACGAATAAGCGTAATTTATTCTTTATATAAAACTTCCAGATAGTTCATCTCTGCTTATGGCTCAGGCTGAAAAATATTTTCCCACTGACGGGGTGATATTACACGATGAGAATTGCCAAAGTTACTCCTGCAAATGCATGATACCGCCCAGTTGATCATTACAAACATTGGCGACAACATGCATTTCTACATGAATGCTCACATGTCATGCCAATGTCCCTTGCCCTCATTGACTCCTCACATGCATGCCATGTATGAAAAAACCTTCATTTCGAAACAAAAAGATTTTTTGTTTATATTTCAGAATCATGGGCCGGTCTCAAAACGGTTTGTGCAAAAGCGATGCTGGTAACAAACTTTCAGGGGTTTCACCACGGAGTCGTACCTTCAACACTTCCGCCCGAACTTTCACGCTTGATGCATATATCGACCAAGATCGGGCTTTTACATGAGGAGTGTCTATCCATTCTTGCTACTACCGAAACATAATTTCGAAAGCGTAAACTCTAGGACATCGTCCTTTTTGAGCCACGCAGCCTCAAACGCGGTGTTCTTTCATGCCATGCGCTCCTGTTTTACTCGATGTCCACGGTGCATATGCAATGCGAGAATGTCATTGCATATTCTTCTTTCATGTTACATGGCGTAGAGTTACATGTGACATTTATGACTCATGGATGTCATATCAACAACATACAGTTCACTTCATAATACAACCATTGTAAATACATCAATTTCAGCATATATCCATGATTTTTCACACTTGCATGTCATTCAATCAAGCAACTAACACCTGGCCCCGGATCTTCGTATTTCGGACCTGAAACGTTACACACGATTCATCATATGATTAGCCATCGATACGACCTGATAAAGAGCTTATCATTTACTGGTCAGTATTTTTAACAAGTTCAGCACGCTTTAGAATTTCGAGTTTACGAACATAAGGATCTAGAAATTAGAGTAAAATTCACCAGCGGTTGATACTTGGCTTGTTCTTGAATCGGCCAGATTAGGGCTACACCTCATAGCCATCTAATGGCCCGCCCAGACGGAGACCGCTAGGTAGGAGAGAGAACCACCACACTCTCTTGGAGTTTGGCAGAAAACTCGAGATCTTAATTTACTGAAACCGAGCTCGTTACGTAAGTAAGCTTTTGTCTGCTTGCTCAGGCAGTTTGGTCCTTTATTTGTCATAGATCTAAGGAAGTGTCACAGATCGCTCCTCCATTCCTCTCTCCCTTTCTTTTCCCCCTTTCCTTTTCCATTTTTCCCCCTTTCCTTCATCTGTTCTTATCCACTACTTGATCTTTCTTTTGGGGTGTGACTGCGGCTCATGTGTTCACTTTGTTTGCCTTTCTTGATAAAGTGTCATCTATTACACAAACCACTCCCACTTGATCTTTTCAAGACCACGCCAGTCTCACCATGTGGAATTTTCACATGTCCTTATTTTGATCATGTGCCGTGTGGCGTGGGTGCCCTGCCATCATCAGTGCCACTTGCGATGGAGTGAATGCCCGGAGCTAATCGAAGAATTGACACGGTGGAAGTACCCTCAATAAGTAAACGACTGCATGAAATTTCGAAGCAGCGATGCGGGTTTGATTTCTCATAAATATGATGTACCAGTGTTTAATCAGACTACCATAAACTAGCGACAAGTGCGAGAAAGGAAATTTCCTCTCATACACAACCAAATGCGGGTTTATGGTGATCTCATTGAAGCCCAATTCTATGATGGATGAAGTCGGGAGCAGTCATCCATTGAGAGTAGCGAAAAAGCTCAACATTACTTTTGGCAGTGACGAGCCCGGGAAGCTAAAAGTGAACGGAGGTGGTGAGATCAAGTAATTTGCGGAGTGAAAATAGCACCACCCCACTTTTCCATAAACACTAAAAATTGCGGAGCTGTGTCAGTAAATATTAAGTGTTGAAATGGTAAAGTTAACATCCATGACATGATCAAAAAAGTCCCCACCTATAAATTTTGAAGGAGACTCGTGTATAGTGAAAAATTTGAATGTTGACAGAAAACCTTCTGGCCGAACAAGTCGATCTTATCATCAATCTGAGGGCTCCCGATGACTATAAAGATTAAGTTTGTCCAAACCATCTCGGTTAATATTGGAGGCACTTGACATGGAAAGGCCTTTATAGACACAGGTTCAAGTGTGAATCTCCCACATTTACATTCGGTGGCACAGCGGCTGGGTTGTCTAGCGCGGATAGATCAATCAAGATACCAAAGGGGATAGTGGAAGATGTTCTAATACAAGTGGACAGAATTCTACTATCCAATAGTTGTTGTGCTTGACATAAACCAAGCTATGAGCGAGGAATTATGTGCCTATCATCCTAGGGAGACCCATTCTTGGCCGTCTGGCCGATTATCAACTTCGAGCCAGGTATTATGCATCTCACCTTGGAAACATGACCTATAACTCAACATGTTTGCCTTGAGTAAAACACATACAAATAGTGGAGGAATGTAGCCCAGGAAAGTTTGCATCATTGACTCAATCCTAGAGGAAACAGGTGACAGGCGGGATCTGAGAATGTGTTGGTGAAAGACAAGCGAACAGAACATAAACAACCGGGAAGCCGGGACATGAAAATTGTGCAGGGGCATTGGAGAAAAAAATAAGAAATTATGCCTTTGATGATTAAAGAAGGGTGATTGACAAAAGTGGGCTTAAACCTTTGCCTATGGAATTAAAGTATGCCTGTTGGAAGACGGGGCCGGTGCCAGTTGTTATTTCCTCCACCTTTCGGCCTTTGCATAGGAAGGTAACTTTCTTGCACATCACTCGGGAAACAATGAATACTAGGATGGAAGATTCTTGACACGAAGGGTGTGTGATGGTTTGCACCCATCACATTTATTTGGGAGAGAGCTAAGTCGAGTAAAGCGACCCGCAGGGCGAGGCCCCGAATCACACGTAAAGTGGTTGGGAGGCGGGGAGTCACTGCAAAGGCTGCTGAGCTGAGTATCATCTACCACACATGTCGGGATAGTACTGGGTGGAGTCGACCAGGTTGTGTAAAGAAGTCGGGGTAACCACGGTGCATAATGAAAAGGGAGAGGAGATGCCCACCCGCCCACCACGGGTTAGAGGGTGTGCATTAGGTTATAGAGCTAAATGAAGTGACAAGGAAGGGTCGCCTACACCCTTCATGGATGAAGCTTCATGGGAGGATTTTAGTCACCCCTTCTCTTTGTTTCATAGATGGTTATTTGGGATACTTTCAAATTGGAAATTCTTTGCGGAAAGACCGGGAAAACACCACCTTCACGTACCCGTTTAGGCTTGTATACATCTAGGAAGAATGCCGCTGGCACAGTAATAATGCCTGCCACATTTCCGGCGATGTATGCTTTCGATATTTTAATTGATTTGGTGAAGCATTGTGGAGGGTTTATGGATGACATTACGATCCCATGGGGAAGCTTTGAAGAATGTCTAATCGACTAGAAGCATCACACAATTGAATAAGAAAAATTTGGTGTTGAACTGGGAAAAATGTCATTTTTTGGTCAACCAGGGAATTGTGATGGGACATATCATTTCAGAAAAAGGGATTGAAGTTGACAAGGAAAAAATTGACTTGAACCCATTGCCTTCCTACTTGAGTGTAAAGGCGTGAAGCGATTCTAGGGCATGCATGCTTCTACAGGAGGTTCATCATGGACTTCTCAAAAATTGCCAAACCTCTTTACAATCTTCTAGAAAAAGATGCCAAATTTATTTGGGATCGAATTTGCAGAGCTTTTTGGAGCTGAAGCTATGTGACCCTTGCACCCGATAGTAAGGGCCCCGGCGCGGTTACCTTTTGAGGTGATGTCGTTACAAGCGATCTGCGCCGTGGACGTTCTTAGAGCGAGGAAGGAGAAAGCCTTATGTGATTTATTATGCAAGCAGGGCTTGTTAGATGAGGCCTGGGGGGCCTCTGACCATAGAAGGAATTTCTTTGGCAGTGAATTACATGCCTTAAGCAATTTCGAGCTTACTTGGTTGGGTCGGACATAATCATATTCTGGTCATTCGAAGTAGCCAAGTACTGCTCACCAAACAAAATGCTAGAGCTAAACATGTCGGATAGGTTCTCCTCTTTGCGAAATTCAACACAACGAGATCGAGAATTGAGGTGTGGAAAATGTTGTTGCTATCACTACGCAGATTAACGTCGCACCTGACACTCCTGACCCCTCCGATCGATGATGGGTTCACGGGGAGATTACACCTTCTGGTCGAAAGGCACCTGAGGCATGCCCACATTGCAAATTACTTGGCAGCGGGAGCTACCGTGATTGGAAGAGAAGCCTGAAGGCGAAATTCTTCTTTGCAAAAATCCCTCCTGTTATTGGGAAGAGCCACTTCTTATCTGAATATTGTGTTGATCGGATAATCGGGAGGTGTGTGCACGAGACGGAGCAACGAGGGGGCCTTAATACATACCATGAAAGAGTGCATGTGGGAGGCCATTTAGCTCCCGAGCGCGATCGATCTGGATTCACGGCCTCTCTTTTCGGATGCCCACGTACCGTGTGCGGAATCTGAAATGAATGCGAAGGTTGGGAAGATTTCGCGTCATGATGCCAGCAAACTCCAATTTTGGTAGTTGACTTATTCGACGTATGGGGCATCGATTTCATGGGACCATTCCCTTCCTCCTTTGGACACCTCTACATTTTGGTGGGAGTTGATTATGTGTCAAAATGGATTTAGGCAGTCCCTTGCGGAGAAGCGTGAGACCCTGAGTGGTACTAAGTTTAAAAGAGAATATATTCTCTCTAGATTTGGGGTCCCAAAGCCATAATTAGTGATGGAGGTTCACATTTACGCAACAAACCTTTTTGAGCCTCTACGCTAAATATGAAGATGCGAAACATAAATATCACCCGTGACCTGCATAGGACCAGTGGCAGGGTTGGATTAGCCAGTAGGAGATCGAATATCTGATGAAAGTGGTGAACTCCTTCCAAGAAAGTTGAGGTCTCTGGTATTTGGACTCTTTGTGGGCATCTGAGACAACCTCTGAACCATTTTGAGCATGTCTCCTTATCGCTGGTTTAGCCAAAGGCACGCTGCTGTGGGGAAATTGAATACAAGGCATGGTGGGCGATAAAAGCGAACTGGACATGGGCGGGGCCTCAAAAGGCTCTCTTGATATCAACAAAAATTTGGAAGCGAGGATGGTACCATACAGCTCAAAAATTTAGATAAGTGGAAAGTGGCATGATCAGGCGTGGCTCGCCCGTGACATTTCACAAGGAGACGAGTGTTGCTCTCACGACTCGAGCTCCACCTCTTTCAGAACAAGCAAATCAAGATGGTTGGGTCATTCGCCATCGAAGGTTTACCTCAATGGTTCGATAGACTGCTGATACCAAAAACCGTCCCAGTGACCAGGAGTCGATGGCGGTGAAGCAATATGCGATCTGACACTCGACGAACGAATCCCCTCCTTGACCCTCCGAAACCCTCGTTCCCACAAATGGGAGTGGCTTCGGTATCTGGAAGTGCTAAAATTTTGTTAGATTTAATTAACTTGGTTTTTGTAGTTAGCTGCTTGTGATCTTTGTGTCCATTGTTTTGACTTATTTTCTTTTGAAATTTTCTCTTTAAGCTTACAATATTTAATAATTTTGGTTTTCCTATTTTCTGAGGTGTTGCGATTAAATTTGGCGAGTTGTGTTTTACGCACAGAATTTGTGGAGTTGGTGCGGTGCGATACCGCTTGGCTTCTGCTGTTTACTGCCTCATCTTCACTTTGCGACCTCCTTAGTTTCCTCACACCGGGACATTAATTTTCCATCTTTAACCATTAATAGGCATGGCCATTAATTGTCAAACCACCTTCCCCAATTTACCTCCTCCCCATCTCTATATAAACCCCCATTTCTCTCATTTTCATTTCATACCTCCATCCAGTTTGAAGTTCCCCTCCTCTCCACCTTCTCTCCCTCGAGCGATCATGGTGAGAGCCGGGGAGGACACACTTTCGACCCAGTGCGTCGTTTGTTCCTCCACATCCCACTGCCGACTCGACCCGGAGTTTGCAGCTCTCATTTGTAGCCCGGCATCCCGGTCTGCTCCTTGGCCAGCCTCTGCTCCGGCCGACTCTGTTGCCAGTGTCTGCCCAGCCAGAGCCCTGCGCCACTCGAGGCAATCTGTTGTGGGTTCTCCTCTGCTACCTTTGAGGAATGCCACGCTCGGGTTGGCCTACTCACCCCCACTCGCCGCCCAGGCGTCAGAAGGTTGCAGGCCCAGAGGCCGGGACCTCGGGCCGGGGGAGTCCTCTCGGTCGAGACCTCGGGAGCCCGCAGTCGCCCACCCCATCGGGGCATTGTTGGAGCCCAAATACGGACCTATCCCACGCCTCATGGCTGGGGCGACCATGCTTTCTGACAACTATTCGGGAATGCTAATTGCAATGAGAGGTCTGCATGCGAGGTTCATTATCCAGGCCTTTTCGAAGACGAAGCTCAGGGACTTTCCCGATGCTCTAGTGCGGAGAACCTCCGCAGGCTAGTTCATGAAGCCTCGTCGGTTTCTACCCTCGGTTGGTCATCGAGGAGTTCTACCACACAGTGGCATCAAGCGTGAGCCCAACGAGCTACTTTTCATTTACCAGCAGGCGGCCCGACCCGAGAGGATGCAAGGGCCTCGATTGTGTGCTACTTTCAATCTGCCGGAGTGGTCACCCTTCTTGCGGCGACTTATAAAGCTGATGGCAATCCCTCGACAGGAGATGGTTCGTGCTCTCTTCGGGGACACCCTACGTAGACGATTACGTTTGGAGCGAAGCTCCGCGTGCATGCGTCTTATAGATCACATTCTAGGGTCTAATCTTTTTCCGCTCCAGCATATAGTTCAAAGGCAAGGAGCCATCTTGGAGGCCCTTTACCACATCTCAGAGGGCTTAAGTTCGGCTGGCGGGCTTATTATGGCGTCCTTGTTCCATTTCAGGCGGTCCATCGCCAAAGTGCACCTCCTTGGCCCGAATTATACCTCTCTTATTCCCAGACTTGTGCAGTGCTAGAGCCTTCGGCTTCCACGATGAGCTAGTTGGAGAGCGTCGTGATTGTGAGGCCCGTCCTTGCTGTCGTCGGTGGCGGCATGCCCCGTTCTTGTCTGCCTCGGCCTCCGAGGCCCGAAACACCAGTGGCTCGATATTCCTCTTGAAGACATCCCCCTCCAGCCAGGCATGACCAGGAGCCTCGGGCTCCTGCACCTCATTTTGAGACTCTCCCCCCTCAGGCTCAATGCTCGCTCGGCTCAGATGCCTCTGTCTTTTCGGGGCCCTCGCCTTTAGTCTGCGGCCTACAGGCGTTGCGGTAGGCGCCACTTTCCTGCCATGACATATCACTATTTCCACGTGGACACCGCCTTCATCATGGATTGATCGCATGAGCCTCCTCTACATCACCATCATTGCAGTGCCGCATCGACCCTCGTGAGACCCGGATGACTTCATGCTGAGCTACCATAAACTCGGACCGGCGCCATACTCGCCTGAGAATCGAGGCCATCCTCATGCGATTCGGGAGTCACACAGGCTCTGCGATCTCCCATATACGCTCGCGCTTCCACTCCTTCTCAGGCCACGGCGGTGCCACTCCTGACCACCCCCTGCGGACTCCTTAATGTGCTAGCGGTACTTGCGATTGTCCTCACCGTGGCACCTGACCCAGTCGAGTAGGGACGCCTCTTCCGACTCACCCAGTTGAGGAAATTTGGCACCTTCCTCCACTAACTTTCAATCCGCCATTAGAACAGTGGCATACTTGGTTGGGGGAGAGTTAGTGAAGGAGAGTGATTTTATACTGATATCATTTTTTTACACTTTTTGAGTCTACTACTGTTTAAGTAAAAGCCATTTTGTATGTTTAGTGGCTTGCTAATTTGCTCCTTTTGAGAAAGCACATTTTTTGAAAAAACTAAATTTAGTGACATACAACATTATACATATCCTCTGGCCAGTTTCTTAACTCATTACCTTAATTTTTGCCCTCATTTTTTGTGGTTTTGCCTCTGAGTTGAAAAGTGGCTCTTGCTTGATTCCATTTAATGTAGTTAGTTCGTGCATGATTAAGTAGATGATATGGTATTTCGTCTTTTCTTCCACCTTTAGCTATTTTTGTGCATCGGTTTTCTATAATACTTTGCGTAGCTCTGTGTCTGGAAACCTATATAGTTTTGGTAGTCTTTTGTAATAGTTATGGTTTGAGAAGAAAGGCGATGAAGTCTTTTAAAGAAAAAGAAAAATAAAAATAAAAAAGAAAGAAAAAGAAAGAGAAGAGATAAGCGTAGCTTTACCTTGAAACAGAGCGCGATTAAGAGGGTATGTGCAGCCTTTAAAAATCAAGTGCTTTAAGCCCGATTGGTTTAGGAGCCATCGACTTAGTGCTCCGCTACCATGGGTGGATGGGTGAGGTTTAAGCGAGTTGTAGGTGTTGGAGTCTTGAAATCATTTGAAGTCAAGGAATTGAATCACAGCAGAAGAGTTGATTAGAAAGATCCTTATGACTTGATGCAAACCTTAAGTTGGTTGTGATCCATGAGGGCCAGATTACACTGGACTTTGGTGGTCGATTCCTCGGCATTACGCCACCTGACCACAAAAGAAATATGAAATAAAGGTGGAGCCGGTTTATTGTGGTTGAGTGATGTACTAAGGATTAGTGATAGGTTGGTGGGGGAGAAGCGGTTGTGGGGCTATTGTGAAAATAATTACATAAACGCCGGAATTTTGGTGGAAGTTGGTCGGTTCCTTGGATGGATTCTTCTAAAACTTGGTCTGTATGGCATTTATTCTCCCAAGATGGTTGTGTCACGAGGTCTCAATCTAATTCACACCCAAGGGTAGGGCATTACTTATCGCACTTTTTGAAATACCATTTCACTTCATGAGCACAACATGCCTTTCTTCCTTCTTTTTTAATCATTACTAAGGAATTTATGATGTCGGTTGGGGGGTGATTAGGCGCCCGAATAGTCTTTGTTTGAGCTCTACACTGTTTATTGTAGGTTTGAGCACTTTTTATGCTAATCAACCCAAATAACCCAGGGTGATACACTAAGGTCAGAGGTATCTTATTGATACATTTTGTGGATATTTTTTTGTAGTTTTGCATGCAGTGCACCATATTATCTTCAGTCGATTCAAATAAGTGAACCGGGGCTGGCTTCGAAGGTAGTGTACAAATCGAGAGAGGCAGTGAAGCAAATCACGAAGGAGAGAAGAGTAGCAGGAATTTTGCAATGTTGCGAACTTTCGCAACCTCTGAATTCTTCGCAACTTGCGAAATTCGAGGATCTGAGGCCATGAAAATACTATATTCTTGTGTTGAGCACTTCTTGGTACGCATTTGTGGTTTGTACCAAAATGCCCTTAATGTAATTTTTGTTCTTTCATACTTTTGTGTAATTTCCTTCTGCTTGAGCCTTTATTGATTCGGTGCCACGTGGGGTGATCAGGAATCAACAAAATTTGTATCCTATTTTCACTCCCTCTGTATTAGTCAAGCTCTTACTGAGTATAGTGATCTAGTCGAACACGGGGATGGGTTTTCTTCGTACAAATGATTTGAGTGAAGTCGAGAATTGGTGAATTAAATTTGGATTTTAAGGTTTGGGTAAAGCAGGGGGATTAGTTGTGATAAGTTGAAAATAAAATGAAGAAAAAATAAAGAACTCCTTGAAGCTGTCGAGACTCTTTTGGGGCATGGGATTTTACAGCAGGCGATGGTTTCAGTGTTCATTTCTCGCGTTGGGGAGGATGACATATAGTCGTCTCCAGAACCGGATCTTCATTTGGCTTTAAAACCACAATAATTTTCGCTTGATGAAAGCATTTATTTAACATTTATGGTTCCTCACAGGTGAAAATCTATCACCTTGATCCATCCTGCAATGACCTGAGGCAACTAATGAATCTCGGTGGATCTAATAATAAGAATCCCACTTTGAGACCACTAAAGATTACCAAGTATTCATCAAAGTGGATGCACTCTGTTTGAAAATCTAACCCTTAACCTACCTCGGTGGCTGCAAGTAAGTGGCAGCTAATGGATATTAGTGTATCTAAAGCTAAGAATACACTAAACCCTAAAAGCTTGGCAAGTATTGGCGAAAGTAAATCAGCTTTAAACCTAGAAATGAAGATTTGGGAACCAAAAATGTCAAAACTGTGGCATTGCGGGGAACTCTGACGACTGTAGATCACCCCAGGCAACCTTTTACTTCAAGGAGGAAGTGGTTCTAGCCGCTCATCCTCCAAGTTGTCATCCTTGGAGGTGTTTGAGGAGAGAAAAAGGAGAAAGAAAGGCTGGAAAGAAAATGAAAGCGGCGCGTGTCTTGAAAGATTAAAAAGTTAGGGTTACAAACTTATAGGTGGCTTATATAGTCAACCCAAATGTGTGAAATGACAAAATGCTAAAATATGAGATTACAATAGGGACAAAATGGTAATTGATCAAACGTGGTCGTTTGATCAAAATAAAAAACGAGTGACCATTTCGCTATGCAGGGAATTTTCGCTAGCATAGCGAAAATTTCGCTAATAGCGAGAATTTAAGCTAAGCTAGCAATCACAGAAGATAGTGAAATGGAAGAATTTCGCTATCTCATTAATTTCATTCTTCGCGAAAATTTCTGTTTCCTCTCTGCCATTCTTGTTCCATTTAGTATTCCTTCCATCCCATCCTGCTGACTTGCTGTTTTCTATTTCTTGTCTTCTTTCCTCTTGAATTATACGATCTATAGTGTTGAGTTTATTTCGAATTCTTCATGTTTGGATCGACTCAACAATGTTGGCATGATTAATATAAAAAGCAAAAATTTGCCACAAAATGCGATCAGTAGAATAGTAGGGACCTTAATGTGTAAATCGGGTTAATTAGAATAATTAGTATACAAAAAGCACTCAAAACCTGAAATAAACAGGGTTCAAAATAGCACTTTTTGGGCACTAATCACACCCCCCAACCTACACATTGCTAGTCCCTTAGCAATGAAAGAAAGAAAGTAATAAAATACATATAAAACTATAACAAAATAACGTTCACAAAAATGGTATTTCAAAAGGTTGTGAATGAGTAATGCACAACCATAAGTAAAAATCATCAAAGCCGTATCAATAACTATCATGAAGGCGAATGCCATACAAAGTGAAAGGTATCAAGAGCCTCCTTCTTGGTGAATCAACCGAAACTTCCACAAAATCTAAGTGTTTATTTGATTAGCTCTGTGATAAATTTGCTAAGCTGCACTCTCCCCCGACCTAGCTACTACCACGACCTAGCATGCTAACCAGCCTAAATAGATAGGGACCACCTCTTATTCACAATTCTTTTGTGTTGTAGAGATTACTAATCTTGAGAATCGACCTCACCAAAGTCCGACGCGAGGATCTACCCGATGACTCCCAACCAATTAAGGTTTAGGGCGCGCAAGTCGCAAGGATCTTTTCGACCATGAAACTCTACGAGTTTCACCGGGACTTAGTGGTTGAGACTCCAGCACTACAACTTGCTAGACTCCACCCATCCACCCATGTACTTGAGCACTAAAGTCGGTGGCTCCCGACCCGGTAAGGTTTAGGGTACCCAGGGCTTTAAAGGCTTTCGCCATATACCCCTTGGTAGTGCTCGAGGTTTTGAGCAAAGTGTTGCAATTTTTCTTTTCTTTTCTTTTCTTTTCTTTTCTTTTCTTTTTCTTTTTCTCGTTTTTCTTCTTTTTCTTTTTCTACAGGGGTCCTTAACTTTGTGGAGTGGTCGATGGAAACTAGGGTAGGTTATGCAAAGTAAGGAGGTTGGCTTAGTTTTTCGGCCTATCATTGGAAACCTCTTGTACTCACATGTGTTGGTTATTAAAGGTGGAAGAAAATATGAAATCAATAAGAATTCAACTAATCATTCACTTTCATTGAGCATGGAATCAATCTGGCATCAATAGAATTGGACAAAGTTTAAATTTTCCAACTTGCAGGTTAGGCAAAACCACAATTTTGATTGCAAAATGGGTCGATTTTGAAAAAAGTAAGGCTTTGTATGGAGTATAACGGCTTTATAGAAAAGGGACCCAGCAAGCCACTAAACATCACAAAATGAGCTTGGAACAAAATAATAACAAAACATAAATACAAAGACACTTTGCTAACTCTCCCCCAGCCCCAGGCATCTCGGTGTCAGAAATGGGGCTCGGATTGGAAAATTAGAAAGGGTGTTACCTCCACTGATGAATGTGATCATTTCTGGATAGGAAACTTCGCAAGCTTTCCATCGACACCTTATTCACTCCGTTTGGGCTTCAAATAAACAAGTTAGAAGAAGAAAAGAGAGGAAAAAAGTGACCAGTTGGAGCATTTTTAAAATTACACTTTCATAATAATCTAAAAAATGTTCTTTCTGGCCATATTTGGATTCTACACTCTCCTAAGCGTTCCAACGGTACCAAGAGCGCTTCACTTGAGGTTAGGATGAAAGTTATGAGCGAAAAATTTGGAGGCAAAAATGGGACCCATGCAAAAAAATTTTATTTATCTTTAAATTAATTACCATTTAGACTTGCGAAATTTATAACGAAAATTTGACATAGCCAAATTTCACTTGTGTTTGCGAAATTTTAGCTATGTCTAATAAGCAAAATTTTTGAATTTTTGAATTTTTTTGAAAAATCAAATAAAATAAAAAATAATAAGCGATGTCTAATAAGCGAAAATTTTGAATTTTTTTGATTTTTTTTTAAAAAATCAAATAAAATAAAAATAATAAAATAATAAATAATAAATATATATATATATATATATATATATATATATATATATATATATATATATATATATATATATATATATATATATATATATATATATATATATATATATATATATATATATATAAAACAATTATTATTATTATTTTTTTTTAACGATTTTTTTTTTAAAGACAAAATTTTTTTTTTTTTAATTTATATATATATATATATATATATATATATATATATATATATATATATATATATATATATATATAAATAAATTTTTTTTGAAAGACAAAATTTTTTTTTATATAGAAAAAATAATAATAATAATATATAAAAAATATAATAAAATAAAAATAATTTTTTTTTTGTTTTTAATATATAAAAGAAAAAAAACTTTTAATATATAAAATATAAATAAAAATAAAATGAAAGCATTGTGCGATATTTTGTCTTTATGTGGAAAAATTTATTTGTTTCGGTAAGGCATCTTGATTTAAGCTAGCCTAATGAAATGCAACATTCCCTAACGAAATTTTCAATTTCGCTGTCTCACAAAAATTTCGCTAGGCTAGCGAAATTTCGCTAGCTTAGCGAAAATTTCATCTATAGCGAAATTTTCGCATTTCGCTAGAATTGCGAAATTTTCACTATAGTTGCGAAAATTTCTCCAGCTTTCTGCTGCTTGCTGATTTTCAATCCAGGCTTCAAAATTTGCACAAAAACTGCAAAAATTAATGCAAGAAAAATTTAGGAAGAATTGCGAGAAAAGAAAAGTGAATTTAAAAACATAAATTAACTAAAAAATTAAAAAAAATATAAGAAGAAAAATTAATAAAATCAAAATAAAATACGATAAAATAAAACAAGACAAGAAAAATTAAAACAAAAAGTAGGGGGGGAGCTTAGAAATGTCGGGGCTCGGGTGCTCCAATCGAGCGTGACCATCCATATCACCATCGCGGTACGTCATTTATATCTGTTTGAGGTAGTGGCAAAATTAAATCTGACCAGCCATAATCTCTTTCAATTACTGGCAGGCGTGTTAGGGTGGCAGCGCTTTTTGAGTCGGGTGCTTGGAGAGGTTAGTTATTAGTGCGATGGTGAATCTTACCCGAGGGGTATACACTTGGTGCGTGGAGGCTATTAATGTGGGCTTTTGGTGGCTTGAAGGCGGTGGCGATTGGGGTTCGATTCCACAGAAATGGTTTGAGAAACAACTCTTTAGGTTCATCCGCGCCTCTTTTCCATTACTCTTGATCGACAATGGGAGGATTGACATTATCTCGCGAGCCGACGGCATCGCAGCCCAGTTCAAAATTTTCTAAGCCTTCTTGTAGTGCGCCCGAACCATGGCTCCTCCACCATGGTGCCCTTAGGCACTCTTCCTCTTACGACTCTTTTCCTCTGCGCTGATCAAAGTGAGGCGACTTAAGGAATTGAACTTTGCAAGTTGTCGATTTTAGCTCCATTTCACTTTGAAGTCCATTAATCTTCTTGTTCGAGGAGCTCTCTATTGTGTCGATTTCTGATTGGCACAGACGATCCCGCGCCCTTTGCTCTCTGCGAAATTATCGCCATTGCTCAGACAGGATGGCTTGTTCAGCAGGATGAGGATTGGTGGCTGTGGTGGCTGAGGATTAGAGGTAAATATGGAGAACGGAGGTGCGCAGGTGGGGGAACACTATGAAGCGGGTTTTCGTCCATTGGTCTCTATAGTCCTCGTAGACTGTTGATTTGGATTTCTTACCCGATGGTTCTTGATTTTGCCATACGAGGTTCCTATAGTCCCTCATTGTCATATATGCTCTATGGTTACTCTCCACTAAATATTCACTATATTATTCTCCTCTTTGTTGATCACGTCGAACCAAAATTCAATCCTACTGCAGCGAAACGAAGCGGCACACACAATCCTGCTTGACCTTTATTTTTTTTTTTTTTTGTGAAATGAAATAGTAAAAAAAAAGCGGCCCCGTAACTCAAAAAATTCACCAATACTTGTGATGAGGGTCACAAGTGTTCCACCGGCTTCGTCGAATGCACTTGCGACACCATCCTGGCAATGGCTGCATTTGGTCGTGCCACGGTAGGGTGATCGGAATCAGCGAAATTTGTATCTATTTTCCTCCTACTGCGGTAAGTCAAACACTACGATATGATGGTCTGAGGTCGAACCACAGGGATGGGTTTTCTTCGTACACAAATGATTTGGTGAGTCGAAATTGGTAGATTAAATTTGAATTTTAGGTTTGCGGGTGGCAGAGTTGGTTGTGGATTGAAAATAAAATGAGAAGAAAAAATAAAAGAACTCCCTTGAAGCGTCGGGCCTATTGGGCATGGGATTTCACGGCAAGCGATGGTTTCGGGGGTTCATTTCCTCGTTGGGGAGGATGACATATAGTCATCTCCCGAGCCAGGATAACCGTTGGCTTTAAAACTGAAACCACCAGCACGATAGAAAGCATTTATTTAGCGACATGGTTTCCTCTGAGTGAAAATCATCACCTTGATCCATCCTCTGATGACTCGTAAAGAGGCGACTAATGAATCTCGGTGGATCTAATAATAGGTCCACTGAACCCTAAGATTACAAGTATTCATCAAAGATGGATGCACCTACGGTGAAAAATCTAACCCCTTAACCTACCTCAGTGGCTAAGTAAATGGCAACTAATGGATATTAGTGTATCTAAAGCTGAGCTTTTTTTCAGCCTAAAAGCTTAGCAAGTGGCCAAAAGAAAGTAAATCAAAAAGCTTTAAACCTAGAAATGAGTTGGGACCAAAATGTCAAAACCTGTTTGCGTGAAAAACGGAGAACCACCCGGCTGTAGATCCTACCGTGACCTTTTGCTTGAGGAGGAAGTGGTTCTAGCAGCTCATCCTCCCGAGTGTCAATATCATCCGGAGGGTGTTTGGCAGCAGCCAAGAAAGGGAGAAAAGGGAAGAGGAAAAGCTTGGAAAGAAAATGATAAACGTATGTATACTTGAAAAGATTAAAAGTTAGGGTTAAACTTATAAGGTGGCTTATATAGTCGACCCAAATGTGTGAAATGACAAAAATGCCTAAAATATGAGAGATTACAATAGGGACAAAATGGTGGTAGTGTTAAAGCGTGGTCGTTTGGAATCAAAAATATATCAAAAAACAGGCGACCATTTTGCTTTATGCGGGGAATTTTAAGCTAGCATAGCGAAAATTTAAACCAACACCGCGAAATTTCGCTAAGTGCGAAATCCTGAGATAGTGAAAATGGAAAAGTTTAGCTATCTACAGTAATTTCGCCCAGCTAGCGAAAGAACTACGTTTCACTCTCCTGTGACCTCTTTGTTCATTGGCCCTTTGTTCTGCATCCCATCCTGTGACTTGCTATTTTTTCTATTTTCTTATATTCCTCTTGGTCTCTGATCTATGGTGTTGAGTTTGACTCTGAATTCTTCATGTTTGGATCGACTCAACAATGTTTAACATGATTAGCTACATAAAAGCGAAATTGCCTGAAAATCAGTGATCAGAATAGTAGGGACACTAAGCTGTGTAAATCGGGGTTAACTAAGAATGGTATTATCTAAAAGCATAAAACCACGAAATAAACGAGGGTTCAAAATAAGCCACTTTGGGCACTAATCAACTATATAACTTTCGGTCGAGTCATGTAAAATCAATCGATCCATGTCAATAAAATTGGCGCCAAACTTCCGGCTTTTCAGCACTGTGTGATTTCTCTCATTTTCTCTCATTTCTTTGCATTTTCTCACACATAGCAGTACTTGAGGATGACAACTCAAGGGATGCTTGGCTAAACCTCTCATCCTTGAAGAGGACAGGGTTAAGTTTTGAGATTGGCACAGTCTTCTTGTTTACTTGACTCGGGCATTTATTATCATTTATGTTTACGCATCTCACGTTAGAGTTTTGATCCTGTGATGTACCACGGTGGCGATGCCCAGCGAAGCTTTTGAGGCTCGTTGGATCTTATTGCTAGATCGCGGTGTTCATAGTTTCCATTTATTTGCTCTACAGGTTAGATCCGGGCAGTTTAAGCGCTTTGAAACGTGGTTAATAAATGTTGTATCTTGGGAGAAAACCTTTTAGGGTTTAGTCTTTATAGCTGAAACATAGATCAGGTTCGGAAATGGCTATAGATCCCAAGGCATTTTTGTAGTTTTGCAGGAATTGGATGCCAAATCGCCTTGACAATCAATCATAACAGTCAAGGTTGATTTCCATCAATTTCCATATGGTTCTCCTATCAATTTAATAAGTTGAGAATGAAGGCCATCTAGCGAAAGAAATGGAATAGTCTGAGAGGAATAATGCGGCTGCGAAGGGAAGCCAGTGAACGATTGCGAATTTATTCTGCTTGTTTTACCCCATCATAGCGAAGTCACGTACCTCATGAATTTAAATTTTCTCTATGGTTGAATTTTCTTTATGTTGAAATTCAATATCATGTGATTGCCTGATTATCTTGTAAATCTTGTCGCATGTGAAATTCTGCTTTGTTTTGTGATCCAGCGACTCGTTTTGGTTTTCTCATTTCCTCTTGTATTATTCTCAGTTTAGTTATTTTGTTGTTTCACATGTTTTGTAAGAAACTATAAACCATTGTAACCTGCTTGTTGACCTAGTTTTGGATTTTTTGGAAAGGAACGATTACAGACCCCTGTTTTTGCCCTCATTTCTCTCTTCTCTCTCTTTCCTCGCACTTTTTGGTTGCCAAAGCCCTCCCGAAGGATGACAACTTGGAGATGTGGCGGCAACCCTTTCCTCTTGAAGTGGAAGGTTCTTTGAGGGTAAGATGCGGAAGTGCTGGTAGTTCCCTGATGTTTTCACGCTGGCGGAGTTTTGACATTTGGTTCCCAAATTTTCAACTCTAGGTTTAAAGCTTTTTGATGTGCTGTTTGTGCGGTAGCTTTAGGGTTCGGTCATATTCTGCTTTAGATCTAACGATATCCGTAGTTGCCTTCTGACCACTGGTAGGTTAAGGGGTTATATTTTCTTTTGATGCATCCTCTTTGTTGATCGATGCCAGTAATCTTTTTGGGGTTGATGGATGTAATATTCGATCAAGATTATTAGTTTACTTGCCTGCAGTGCTGTGCAGGATGGTCAAGGTGTGGGTGCTCTGTAGATATCAATCTCAATAATGCTTTTTCTCTCGAGAAAAATTATTAAGGTTTGAGTTTAAGTTAAATGAAAGATCCGGGTTAGATGACATAATCTGTCTCCCCAGCGCGAAGGAAATGAACGAGGACCTCTCGGTTAACCTAGGACCTTAAACCCGGTGTGATGCTTGAGGAGGTTCTTTTTATATTTTATTTAGCCTGTTTTAGGTTTGCCGACATGACCTACTGTTTTGTCACCTTAAGTCCGAACCAATTCACATTTTCCTTTGTATAATCATTTATCTGAAGAAAACCCATCCATGTTCATTTAGATCGCTATCTTTATGAGTAGCTTTTCTTTGTGATGGAAGAATTTAGGATACAAATTTGTTGATTTAAATCACCCTCTGGCTTGCAGATCAAATGAAATGATAAGAGTTGTTTTCAGAGAAGTACATTTAATGACTGTGGTGCGTGATCTTTGTCACAAATTCTGGTGATTGCTTTTTATATTTCATATCTTTCTTTTTAGTTCAGATCAAAAAAAAAAGTTCTGTAGATTGTTTAAGTAACAATCATATTGTTGCTGTGTTTTTCTTATGAGAGATCCATGTTTATTAGGCAGACACATAATCAAATGGAACACCTAAGGGAGAACAATATAGTAAGTACAACAACAGGGTAACCCTGACCTTACATGTGTGAGGACTATAGAAACCTAGCATGGCAAAATCAGCAACCCTTGGGGAGAAATCCAAACCCATGTAGGTCTATGAGGGACTATAGAGACCAATGGATGAGTGCATCCGTCTATAGTGTTCCCTCAGTTGTGCCATCCCTGTTCTCACTTTACCTCAACTCCTCAGCCACCACAGCCACCACAGATAATTTCTCCAGTTGAACAAGCGATGCGAACCTGAAGGCTAAGTGGATAATTTCAAAGAGGAACAAAGGGTGCGTGGAATGTCGGACCAATCGAAGAAATTGACAGTAGAAAATACGAACAAAGGAGTGGATGTGATTCAGATGCCAGTTGATCAAGATTGAAACATCACACGACCATCCATTTCACATGAGGAAGATGCGGAGGAAGAGTGGCGGCGAAACAATTTGGGGTGAGCGAATAAGCTGCATTCAGGGAGGTGAAAGTGGAGATGGTAGAAACTCTGAGGCTGTGAATCTTGAGAATCAGTGTTGCTTTTTGTGCTGGAAAGAAGAAGTGTGTGTTAAATGGAGGCAGACAGAGGATGACAGAGAAAGAACCCTGGCTTGCTGACCAGTTCTGTGGCTGATCTGTTGCCAGCTGCTGAGCCCGATGCCCATTGCCGTTAGCCCCTCCTTGACCAGGTCATGTCCTGCCTGCTGCGTCACGATCATTGAAACTACTGAGGCTTTTGCTTCCCGCTAGGCTGACCTTGCCTTTTGCCTTGAAAAAGCCTCGAAAATTGGTAGCCCTTGTTAGAAACCTCTTGCTCATCAAGACCTGTGTTTGCCTACATTGCATAGCACGGTTAGTTAGTCTTGGTTGATTTGGAGCGCGAGACGACGTTTAAAACCAAGCGATTCTGTGACCTCGAAGGGCTGGAAGTGGTTTGGAGAGGCAGTTTACCTTCTGTTTTAATTTTTCATGTTTTTGCTTTATTTTATTTTATTTTTTTATTTGGATTTTTATGTTTTCCCTTAGGGATTTTCCTCTAATTTTGCTAATCTTTGTTCTAGCTTGTTTTTCACTTTTCTACTTTTTCTTAATTTTTATCAGATTAATTTTGTAGTTCTAATGAAAATTTTGAAACGTAATGAAGAGCAAAGCAAGCAAGAGGACAGAGGAGGGGAGTGTTATAAAATTTCGCATTACTAGCTTAAATTTTCAAGAATATAAGTGAAATCAAATTTTCGCTTACATAGCAAAATTTCATTATATCATAAAATTTAAATTCGATGTTCTCGTACGTTGTTTTTATTTTATTTTATTTTATTTATTTTATTATTATTTAAAAAAAAATCGTTTTTTTTATTATTATTATTAATTATTTTATTTTATCTAAAAAAATTTGTGCCGTTTATTTTTATTTTATTATTACTTTATTTTATATAAAAAATTTATTTTTATTTTTATTTTTAGTTAAAAAAATTCTCTAAAATTTTTTTTTTGTTTTTATTTTTATTATTTTTATTTTTATTTTTATTAATTATTTTATTTCATTTTTCAAAAAAAAAATTTCTATGAAAATTTTCGCTACACCCTCTATCGCTTTGCCCGATTTGTTTCCCGCCCATAACTTTTCATCCGAACTCCGTTTTAGGCGTTTTTGGTACCGTTGGAAATATTAGAGAGTGTAGAATCTAAATCTAACCATAAATAACACTTTTGAAATTTTTATGAAGGTGAAATTTTCAAAATGCTCCAATTGGTCACTTTTTTTCTCTCTTTTATTCTTCTAACTTGTACATTTGAAGCCCAAACGGAGTGAATAAGGTGTCGATGGAAATCTTGTGAAATATCCTATCCAAAAACGATCACATCTCATCAAGGAGGTAACACTTCCTTCCCTAAATTTCCAATCCAAGCCCTATCAAGTGACAAACGAGATATTTGGTCGGTGTGGAGTTAGTGAAGGAAGTGGCTTTTGCACTTATATATATTTTGTTACTATTTCTGAGTGCTTCCCATTTTGTGATGCTCAAAGGGTTTGCCGGTTTTCTCTCTCTTTTATGAAGTCATTATACTATACAAATTTTTACTTTTTTCAACCCATTTTGCACCCATTTTTTTTTTTTTTTTTGTGTTTCGCTTAACTCCGTGGTTTGAAAATTGAAACTTTGTCCACCCTATTGATGTTAGATTGGTTCCATGCCTAGTTGAGTGGATAATCAGTTGAACTCTTGTTGCTTTCGACCATTTTTCTTCCACCTTCATCTAACCACACACCGAGCACATTAGGTTTCAATGATAGGCTGAAAAACTGCGCAACCTCCTAAGCCTTGCAATAACCTATCCTAGTGTTGTTGACTACCTTTAATAGGTTAAGGACCCCTGTGGAAAGAAGGCCAATGCGTCTTCGGAAAAAAAAAGAAATAAAAAGAAAAAGAAAAAGAAAAGAAAAAGAAGAAAAATTGCAACGCTTTGCCTTGAAACCCGAAAAAAGCACTATCTCGAGGGGTATATGGCGAAGCCTTAAAGCTCCTGCCCTAAACCTTCACTCGGTTGGGAGTCGACTTAGTGTTCGCTACACGTGACGGGTAGAGTTTAGCAAGTTGTAGGTGCTAGAGTTTCAAAATCATTCGGAGTCCGGGGTGAAACCTGAAGAGTTTGTGGTCAAAAGATCCTTATGACTTGGTGCCCTAAGCCTTAATTGGTTGGAAGTCATCGGTAGATCCCCGTTACATGGACTTTGGTGAGGTCGATTCCTCAGCATTGCACCCCTACAACAAAAAAAAAAAAAAAAAAAAGTTGTGGAATAAGAGTGGGTCCTGATCTATTTAGGTTGGTTAGCATGCTAGGTCGTGGTAGTAGCTAGGTTGGGGGAGAGCTAGCTTAGCAAGCTTTATTATCGAGAACTCGATCAAACAAACACTTAGATTTTGGTGGAAGTTTCGTTGATTCATCGAGAAGGAAACTCTTCGATAATTCAATTTTTGTATGGTATCTATCTCTCAAGATAGTTATTTGACAAGGCTTTGATGTAATTTTTACTTTCTAGGGTTAGGCATTACTTCTTCACAACCTTTGAAATAACATTTCATATCATTTTGTATGCTCTCTTTCTTTCTTTCTTTCTATCAAGTAAGGGACTAGCAATGTAGTCGGGGGTGTGATTAGTGCCCAAAAGTGCTATTTGAACCCCTATTTTTGCTAGGTTTTGAGCGCTTTTGTGTACTAATTGTTATAATTAACCCAATTAATACGTTCGGGTCCCTATTGTACTTCCGATCGCATTCTGTGGGTCAAGCTAGAGTTTCGTAAAGAATCGGGGAGACAAATCGCCGCGTCAATCCAATCATAACAAAGCTCCGTTGATTTCCACTCTATATGGTTTTCTATCAATTTCAACAAGCTGGGAATGAAGAATATCAAAGCAAGAAGAAATGGAATAGTGTAGGGAATAGTAGCCAAGTAGAAGCAATCGAATAAGGTTAAAATTTTCGCTTACGCCGAATTTCACATCATACAAAATCACCGTGTATAGCGAAATTTTCTGACATTTTGTTTATGATCCAAACGACTCCGTTTTTGGTTTTTCTCATTTCTACCCTCACTGTAATTATTCTAGTTTGGTTATTTTGGTATTTCACATGTTTATAAGGCTATATAAACCATTGTAACACACTATTGACCTAAGTTTTGGTTTTTTTTATAGCAAGCATTTCGCCCCGTTGGGCTCTCATTTTCTCTCTCTCTTCTCCTCTTCTCTAATTTCTTGGTTGCCAAACACCCTCCAAGGATGACAACTTGGAGGATGAGCGGCTAAAACCCTTTCCTCCTTGAAGTGGAAGGTTGATGGTGGTTCCCCTGTTTTTCACGTAGCAGGTTTTGACATTTTGGTTCCCAAATTTTCAACTCTAGGTTTAAAGATTTTTGATGTACTTTCTTTGGACAATACTTGTCAAGTTTTTAGGGTTCAAAGGTATTCTTAGCTTTAGATACACCCGATATCCATTATCAGCCTCTTTACGAGCCACCGAGGTAGGTTATGGGTTATATTTTCACTTCGATGCATCCCTTGATCAATACTTAATCTTAGTGGTTCAAGTGGATGCTTATTATTGAACTAATAGATTCATTATTACTCCTTACGAGTCATCAGAGGGATGGGTCAAGGTGATATATTTTCATCAGAGGAACCATAAATGCTAAATAAACAAGTCTTATCAAAAAGGAAATTATTGTGGTTTAGTTTTTAAAGTTAAATGAAGATCCGGTCGAGATGACTATATGTCATCCTCCCCAACGAGAAGCCGAACCTGGATTCCTCTCGGTTAGCCTAGGACCTTAAAAACCTAGTGGCCCAATGCTTAAAGGAGTTCTTTATATTTTATTTCGCCTTATTTTCGCCTTGCAAACCACTCAACCCCCGCTTTTTATCACCACTTTAAAATCCAAACCAAATTCAATTACTGACTTCACTTAAATCATTTGTACGAAGAAAACCCATCCCTGTGTTCGACCCTAAAGCCGCTATACTGTAGTAGCTTTGCTACAGCAGTAGGAGGAATTTATGATACAAATTTTTTTGATTTCGAATCACCCTACTGTGGCACGAATCATTCTTTTACACTTTATTTCTCTATAGTTACGGTTTTTCAAGCCATCAACCTCACTGTTTTTACAAGAAACCCCAAATCCAAAGTGGAAACACCATTTTCAATCAACTGTGACTCATTTCGCATGAAGAAAACTCATCCCTGAGTTCGACCCTAGACCACTATACTGCAGTAGCTTTGCTACGGCAGTAGGAATCCTAGGATATAAATATTGTTGATTCTAATACACCTACTGTACAACGACCGCCACCAAGCAGATCAACTTCCTCCATCTTCGATACCTTCCCCGCCCCTCGCAGCCTCGACTACGTGAAGGACCGGGTCGGTTGCACTCCCATCCCGCCTTCGACCAGGCGCCGCTGGCTGCAACCAAACGCTGTGCAGAGTGAGAAGTTCCCCCTAAGAGGGGCTTACCAGGATGGGAGGGGAGCTCAGATAGGTCTTTAGTGCTGCGAACGCTTCCTGGTAGTTCACATCCCATTGGAAGGCCTTCTTCAAGACCCGGAAGAAAGGCTGGCATTTGTCGCCGACTCCAGACACTAAAACGGCCAGAGCTATTCCTATCGCACCGGATTTCTCCCGACGTCACGAGGAAGCATGTCAAGTACAACCTTATCTTGTCCTGGTTTGTCCTCTACCGCTGAGTATGAAACCTAAGAATTTTCCGGCGGAGACCCCAAATGCACACTTGGCTAGGTTCAACTTCATGTTGTAGTTCCTCAGGACCTAGAACGCTTCGGCTAGGTGGGTTATGTGGAACTTAGCCTTTTCTGATTTCACCAGCATGTCATCCACGTATACCTCCATAGATACTATGATCTGCTTTTGGAACATCTTTGCTCACTAATCTTTTGACAGTGGCCTCCGTATTCTTCATCCCGAAGGCATACCGGGTAGCAAGAGGTTCCTTGCCCAATTAAACGAGGTCTTCTCCCGGGTCAGCCGAGGTCCATTCCCCGATCCGTTATACCGAGAAAGCATCCATGAAATCGAGGAGCCTCATGGCCACCGTCATACCAATCGCCAGCGTCGATCCGGTAAGGGAAAATCGCCCTTCGCAAGCCTTGCTGACGCCTGAAGCCACGCAGCCGCCATTTTCCGTTTGGCTTTTTGACGAGGACAACATTGGCCAACCAATCAGGATAATCCACCTACCTTATGGCGCCTGCTTGGAGGAGTTTGCCGACCTCTTCATATATCGCCTTCTGCCTCTCCGGGGCGAAGCTCCTTCTCTTCTGCTTGACGGGTTTGAAGGATGAACTGACATTCAGCCCGTGGGTGATTACTGCAGGGTCAATTCCGCCCATGTCCTCCTACCTCCAGGCGAATACTCCCACGCTTTGTCTTAAGAAGTGGATGAAGAGGTTTCTGAAGTCGTCGGTCAGCTTGGACCCGATGTAGACGAGGTGTTTCTGGCTAATCGTCAAGCTGTACAGGCTCCAACTCTTCTGAGGGTGTAGATTAGACGCTGATCTCATCTATCATGTCGAGCTCGTCCATGCATATATTGTCCATTGTTTTTGCCTCATCGACGTCGGAAGGGAAGACTCCCCGGCCACACGATCTCCTCAACTGCTCCTACCCCATTCATCAAATTTGACGACTATGTGATAGGTAGCGGACGGCTCATAATAAGGCCGAGGAGTGGCTCCTCCACCCAATAACACATTAGGGCTAAGGGGGCGTCTACTATGAGAAATCTCACTGTTGTTGTAGCCTGGCATGAAGGGTCTCCCAAGGTGAGCACTAGTTGTATCGACCCCAGGGGTAGCACTCTTTCTCTTGAGAATCCGCGCAGGTGGGCGTTAACTGGCTCTAGCTTGTCCCTTCCAATACCCATTTTGTCGAAAGCCGATGCGAAGATAATATCGACTGAGCTTCCGTTGTCAACTAGGACCCGGTGGATTGTTTTGTTAGCCACGACGGCCCTTATCACCAATGGGTCATCATGTGGGTGTCAAGTGTACCTCCATATATGAATCAAAAAAAAAAAAAGGTTACGGTGGTGTCCAATCGATGAGCCTGCACGCTCGTAATTTCCAATATCTCTCCTCGACCGATGTCGCGCAAGTGAGCCTTCCCCGGCCGATGGACTCCCTCTCTATCCTCGAATCCTCCTGAGATCACATGGATCTCCTCTAACGCTTGGTCAGGCCGAGCTAAAGGTCAGTTGTCGAGGTGGTGGTGGTCGCTACCGGGTTCTCGCTCGAGGCCACGAGGCTGGCATCACGTCGGATCAAGTATTCAATTTCCTTCTCACCGGATACGTTTGTCCCGCCCAACGTCCGCGTGGTCCCCATGGAATCTCGGGCAAAGATCCGGGCAAAGGTCTCTTTCGACGCCTAACTCATCCGGGGAAGGCCACCTCGTAAACTTTTCACGTACTTCGCGACCTCGCGACACCGGCGCCGTTGTAGGTGAACCGCCGAGGTAATATCTTGGCCGCAGCCTATGGTCGTGGTGGTCTCAGGCGCCTCCCGACGCTCTCGCCTTTGGGATCGCTCTTCGCCTCTCCGTCCCTTTGTGGGGATCTCGTCCTTATCTTCTTGCCTCCCCGGGCTTCGCTCCCCGCTTTATCACCGCTCTCAGCGGAAGAGCCCCCTCGCTAGATAATGGTACCTCTTCGGCCGCTAATATACTTCTCTCATGGCAAGTACTGACCATGTTTTCGCTGGTTCTCGAGATGGAGAACATCAGGTCTTTTGATTGCACTCCTAACCCTGCGATGAAAGCGGTGATGGTAAACTTCTCGTCTGGGATATCTACCTTCAAGAATTCGTGGTCGAACCTTCGACATAAGACCTCAAGCCTCCACTTCAAGCCGCTTTATGGTTGGAGGTGATAAGCTCCGCCCCAGATGTCCCAGTCTGATGAAGGGAGACAAATGCGATGGAGAGCCTCTAAACCTAGGATTGAAGACTACGGAGTCCCAAACCAAAGCACCGCCGGTCCTTTAGCGTGATAGCGAAAAGCTCAAAGATCGCATTCGGGTCGTGATACCCGCAAGTGCCCATCTAGTTCTTGTAATGCGTCGAGGTGATCTACGTGATCCTTCATCCCACGAACGCTCGATCCGTGGCATTCGAACTTTGCATATTTCGGAGAGGGAAGTGCAAGACTCTATTGCGGAATGGGGATTCCGCTTGCCGCACTAAGGCCCATGAGGATCGGAGCCTCGGCCCTTCATGCCTTCCTTCGCGTGGTCGAAGCTCACATTGATGCCTCTAAACCTCTCGTTCCCATGATCGCGCTCCTCCATTCCTCGTTTGGTTTGCGGACCGACTCATTATTTATGTTATTCATCATGTACTTCTTCATTGCGACTCTCTTCTTTGGGGGTAGTAGGATCACACTCTAGCTCGATCAGTTTCTCCTTCTCCACTAGCCGAGGAGGGTTGAGGTGTTGTTGTTCTTCATGGGGAATGGTGTCATGGCCTTCTCGGACCTGTCGCGCCTCCTGGGGCCGTTGTATTTGTCTAGTAAGTTGCTCCACCTCTCTTAACAGACGTTGGTTGGTGAGACGGAGCACCTCCATCTCGTTGGCACTGGCGTGTATGGTTTCTAGAGTGCCTCCGGGTGGTCGGCTATTTAAGTCGCCTTGTTGGTCTTGCATCCTTGGGGGATTGGCGTGGCTCCTGCTTTTGTTCCGAGTTGATACCATCACAATGAGATCGCCTTTATTTGTGCTGAACCGCCATTCCCATGTATTCCACTAAACTCGGGAGCAATGCTTTTTCAACCGAAACTCGGGCCTGAGTTTGGCCGGAATCAGCCGGGTCAGTCCGTCGACTGGATGCCTGGGTTCCTCCGCAAAATAAGAAACAAAAAGGATTGGCGGACGCCCGCTGCCTCTCCTCCGATGCCTAAGCTTCGGCTCTAAGTGGGAAGAGAAGATCAACTACTTAGGAAATGAAGTTTGTGCGTACCTTTCACCGATGGGGTGGCCTGGTATTTGTAGTGGGTGATTTTGGTAACTTTCCTAGTTGAATAATGAAACGGAATTTCTCCCATTGGGTGAGGGATCTTCTTTCCTTATCGTTAATCGATTGATAAGGGATAATTAGAAATTATTTATTATGAATTATCCTACTTCCCTAATTGGTGGATATTTAATTAAGGAAAATGAGTACTTTCCTTTAATACGGATTCTTTGGGCTAATTATATTACCAGCCTTTTGAAGAGGTGAATTGGGCTCTCGTTTTGGGCCCATGTTTGGGGGATATCATTAAGGGCCGAGTAGTTCAATGTAATTTCCCCCACCCTCTTAAGCCCGACGTTGGGCTTGCGCGTCTTGGCGTGCCTATTATTTTTAATCCCCATAAAAATATAGAATAAAAATAGACTTGAAATATGACACTTATTACCAACTAAGCGCCACATAGATATATCTTCAAAACTCGACAGCGGTAAATTATAAATTATGATAAAAATATGAAATCATGTTTTGAAGATATGACTTCAGTGTAAATTTTTAAAATTATAAAGTCGTGTTTTGAAGACACGATTTTGGTGTATATTTGTGAAGTCGTTTGTTTTGAAAGCATAATTTCAATATAAAATTGTAAAGTTGTATTTTCAAGACACGATTTCAATATAAAATTGTAAAGTCGTGTTTTAAAGATATGATTTCATTATAAGAGAATTTTCACCTCGGTTCTTACATGTAAAAAATTGTCATAAAATTGGAATTATTTTCCAATTTAAAATATTTTGACAATTACTTATTTTATTATCTGTAAATTTACTAGAATCCATGTTTTGTGATAGTAGTCGAAGATTTCCTTTCACTATTTCCTTTTGATATAATTAATATATTAGTAATCCAAATTCAGCACCTGTTATATAATGTACGAGGACGGTTCCACTTGCCATTCTCATGTTCCTTTTTAACAAAAAGAGGGGGCGATTGTTATTTTCGTCCTTTTTAACAAAAAGAGGGGGCGATTGTTTTTTTAACGAAAATAAAGTTTCTAATTTAATAAATTTAAAAAATAAAGTTCTTAATTAATTAGATTTTCAAAATGAGTAAAAAATAAAAATATATTATATAAAATTAATTAAAATCAAAATTTAATCAATAGGTAATAAAAAAATTAATTTAATTTAGTTGGAAGATGAAAATTAGACGATGATTTCTGGAAATAAAAAGAAGAAAATAGAGGGCTAAGTTGAATGCATAAAGGTACTTTTAAGAAACAAAATTTGTAGTTATTAAAAATATATTTATAAAGCTATTAATATTTTTAAAGATATCATTATGGAAAATATTTTGAGATATTATCCAAATTCTTTAAAAATATTTTTTGCAGGTTATGACTAATTTTAATTTCAAAATTAATTTAAATTTAAATATAAAAATCAAAGAATTTTTATTTATTAATATTTTTTACTTTTGATGATGCCTTTTTCAACCGGAACTGGCCGAGCGTGCAAGGGTCGTTGGGCCGACCGAACCGCTAGTGGGTCGGGCTGTAAGTTACCGGATCGCCTCGGGCCGAATAGATCGTTGCAACACTGACCTACCGCTTGAGGACGGCCTCCCTCTCGCAAAAACAAGAAGGGAAGTTGGTCGGCGAGGCTTCTCGCTCAGAATACCCGATGCCCTGCCGCTTTCTTTTCTCGAGAGAAAAGATAGACTGCTTAGAGGGCGAATGTGTTGCGTACCTTTTACCGATGGGGTGGCCTAGTATTTATAGTGTATGTTATTCCCAATTGGAGGGTAGTAAGGATTCTTTCCCATTGGACGAAATATTTCTTGCCTTTATCGGATTTTAGTAAGAGATATTGAAGGAGTAGTTTGTTGAGAATTATCCTCCTTCTTTATTGAGGAGATCCGGTTTGATTTGCAGGGTAAATTACTTATCTCAAATTATCATGTTTTCCTTGATGAGATTTAATTGGAGATTTAATTAGATTCACAGGATAAGAAGTTATGGGGGATTATTCTACTTTCCTTATCGCTTAAATTGTTCGATTTGCAGGATATGGGCCTTCCAAATTATCCAAGACTGGCCTTTGGGCCCAAATCTGACTGCCTCTGCTTCTACGGCGCAAAGGGGCCTGCATTCACATCACTTCTTTGGCTTGGCGAGTAGGGGCCCTGCGAGCCCATTTTTCTAACTCCTATCACTTGCCCCCACCTCACAGACGGAATCGCTGCAAGGCATTGCACTCTTCTCTCGTACGGCTGTACTCTACGTGTCTCGCTCGGGCCAAGTTAATTAAGGCATGATCGCCGTCATACGTCTCGTGATAATGATGACTCTTTGGTTTTCGCGCTTGTTTTCACACCCTCTCGCCCTTCTCGCTTTCACCCTCCGTCTCAGGTGCCTCTAATCCCGCAACCCTTCTTCTTACTCCTCACGATCTCTTAGTTCTCCTCATTCGACCTTTGTGTAAAGTCTTTTCCGCATTTTTTCCCGAGATAGCTTTTTTTCCGTTTTATTCCTAGACTGCTTACGTCTTTATCTTTGGTTTCTTTTCGACAGAAGATGAGGCGCCAAGTTAAATCGACCGGATTCGCTTTTATTGTTCGCTTATCATGGGTCCTGGTCGCTTCTTCTTCTCATGTGATCGGGCGATGACTCTTCTACTGGCCGCGCTCTCGGGCGGACTAGGGGTGCCTCCGACCGCTCGGGCCGCGTGGTTGAATGTGCCGAACGCTCCCGGGTCGCCGTAGAAGCCATAAGGCGAGGGTGGCCTCCCTTACTTCCCGAGCGATCGAATAGCAAGAACTGCACCGTATGATCGAGGAGGTAGAAAGTGGCTTAAACTGATGAAGCACACCATGTCTACCTGCGGTTTCGCTGAAAGTAGAGAGGATGAAGTTCGAAATAGCTTGACGGCGCTGAAGGCTACCGGAGGTCCGAAGCGAGCCAGGCGGTTACGCACGACTTGGTCGAGACTCGATGGGCCGCAGCTCCGCCCAATATGAGCTTCAGACGGTTAGGGATGAGCTCATTACATCCCGGGCGAAATACGGAGTCTAAAGAGGAGCCACGCAAGGCCAATGGTAAATGGTGAATTGCGCGATATAGCGCCGCTAGGGACGTGGTTGCCGTGAAGCCTCCGAGGTACCTTAAACTCGGGCGAGCGGCTGAACGAGTGTCGTGGATCAAGGTGGGACCTTCATCATCAAATAACTTCGTCATTTCGCAGGGATGAAGCTACAGGAGATCGAGGGACCGCCGCTCAGCGGCCTTCGCGGCTCGCCAGCCAGAAGGTCGCTAACGCGATACCCAGTTTGACTTCAATTCGACCTCCCGCTTCACTATGGCGCGTATGGAGTCTTTCTCTACGAATTATTCTAAGGAACTCGGTACCCTCGCCGGGGGCTCCACTCCCCTTCTTCACCGTCTGTTCCTCCTGCTGACGCCTAAGTTCATGTACTCGTCTCCGCCTGCCTGATGTCGACTTTTATACTTTTCTTTTCATGTATACTTGTTTTTTTTTTGTTGGGCCTGGGGCCCAAGACATATGTAGCCTTCCCTTTAATAAATATTCATTTTTTATCGTTTGTGTCTCTACTGGTGCATTTTGCGCTTTTCTTCATGAATCGTATGGCCCCGACCGAGCTGCCCGAGCCGAGCAATTGGCCCTTCAAACCGAGTCATGCTGAGGCTCCGTGGCTGATCGCCTGCCGAACTGATTCATGTACCGCGGGCTCAAGCAGCGCAGCTCGGCCACGCGCGCGCCGCCGGGCTTCGTCTACCGATTTCCATGAGTCGAACCGATTCCTAGGCCGCATGGCCCGTAGAATGGCTGAACTCGCCAATGTGAGCCGCTAGTTCCATCGATCGATTTGCATGAGTCAATCGATTCCTAGGCTACATGGCCTCGTAGAATAGTCGAGCCTGGCCAATGTGAGCCGGCCGGTTCCTCGTCTACCGATTCGCATGAGCCGAACCGACCCTAGGCCGCACGACTCGCGGTAGAATAGCGCTGAGCCCGCCAATGTGGAGCTTGCCGGGTCTCCGTCGGCCGACAGCCGAGCCGAACCGATTCCCCTAGGCCGCATGGCCTCGTAGAATCGCTGAACTCCGTCAATGTGAGCCGCCGGGTTCCTCGGCCTACCGACTCGCATGAGCCAGTAACCGATTCCCAGTCTCCACGGCCCTCGCGGTAGAAGAGTTGAGCTCAGCCAATGTGAGCCGCTAGGCTCCCGCTGTGAGGTCGGCGGCGATATAGTCTGAAATGACCGACTCCTCGTGCAATAAGTGACTGCGCAGTAGACGAACTCACAAAGTGAGCCATTGGCTCCGGCGCCGAGGCCGAGCGCGATGTACTGAAATGACCGACTCTAAGGTAGCGACCAGGCAGTAGACGAACTCACAAAGTGGAGCCATTGGCCCGAGCGCCGAGGCCGAGTGGCAATATAGCCCGAAATCCGACCTCGTAGCGACTCGCGCAGACGAACTCGTCAAAGTGACCTCGCCGGCTCCGGCGCGCCGAGGCCGAGCGGCGATATACCGAGCCGATCCGACTCCTCGTAGCGTGGACTGCAAAGTAGACAAACTCACAGCAGCCATTTGGCTCCGGCGATGAGGCCGAAAGTGGCGATATAGCCCGAAATGATCCGACTCCTCAAGTAGCGTGATCTGCGCATACAAGAGGACGAACTCACAAAGGAACCACAGTTCCCGGCTACCGAGGCCGAGTGGAGATGTAAATTCCGAAATGATCCGACTTGGCGTAGCGTGACCTTCGTGCGCAGTAGACGAACTCACAAAGTGAGCCGGGCCCGAAAGCGCCGAGGCCGAAAGTGGCGATATAGCCCGAGTCGATCCGACTCCTCGTGCAATGACTGCGCGCAGTAGACGAACTCTGGCCAGCGAAGCCGCTGGGCTCGCAACAGGCCGAAAGCGTGATATACCAGCCGACCCGACTCTCAGTAGCGTGACTGTGCGCAGCAGACGAACTCGCCAAAGTGAGCCGCCGTCTAAGCGCTGAGGCCGAGCGCATATAGCCCGAAATGACCGACTTCTCGTGTAGCGCGGACTGCGCGTAATGTGACGAACTCGCGAGCCGGGTCTTCGGCGCAGGCCGAGCGGCGATATACCGGAAGCCGATCTCGACCTCGTAGCGTGACTCGTGCGTAGTAGATGAACTCGCCAAAGTGAGTCATGGCTCCGGCGCCGAGGCCGAGCGGCAATGTGTACTCGAAATGATCTTACTCCTCGTGCAAGTGGACTGAGCCGATCCGACTCCCTTTAGGCCACGTGGCCCCGTGGGCCGAGCAGATGAACTCCGTCAAAGTGAGCCACTGGGCTCCGGCTAAGGCCTTGGTGGCATTCCCACTCGAGCTTGATCCGACTCCCAGGGCCGCGTGGTCTCCAGGCAGCAGTAGATGAACCCCGCCAGCCAGCCATCGGGCTCCGGCCGCCGAGGCCTCGCATGCTCCAAACAGCCGATCCGACTCTTAGGGGTCGCTGCACCGTGCGAGAGTAGAGATGAACTCGCCAAAGTGAGCTACACTGGTGCAAATGCCCATTCGACTTCCTCGATTTTCTTGAAAGGCGTGAGCCGCCTTTAATGCCGCCTTAAGGGTTCTCACGTGACTTCACCGTCTGGCTTGACTGTGGATGTGTCGAGACGAGTAGTAATTCTGAATTCCGGAGCTCTGCACTTAAATCTCGAATTTGGTATCATTAATTGTTTTCGCTGTCCGATATCAGGGCTCTTGAGATACCAAACCTGCATTTGATGGCTCGCCACACAAAATTGGCGTATCTTCCGCTTTCCCCGCGGATCGTGGCTAAAGGTCGCAATTTCACCACGGTGAAGTAATTCATCGCGATTTACGATGAATTTACATCGCCCTTTCCAAGAGTGCGAGGGCCCAAAGATGTCCGTATCCCATTGTTGAAGGGCCAGTGGCCCGTGATCGACGTCAAGGGCTCCGATGGGAGGCGTGAGACGTGTCTTCTAGCAGATTCGGCATTTCTCGACTAGGCTCACAAGGCTCTTCGAAATATCAGAGCAAGAGATCCCCTCTGCCTCAAGACCTTTCCTGCCAACGCTCGAGCTCCGATATGATTTCCGCATATACCCTCGTGTACTTCTCTTAGCACGTATTCGATATTTTTTCCCGTAATGCACTTAAGGATAGGTGTGAAGAAACCTCGCTTGTATAAGCTTCCCTTATGGTTAGCCGAACCCTACTGATCTCGGGCCCTGATTTAATAGCTTTTGGTCGCCGTGTAGACGTCCGTCTCGTTATATAGTCCCAAATGGGGTCCATCCAACTGGGCCCTGACCGACCGCAACCCCATGTCGCGGTAGATCGATAGGCCCGCCGGTGCATTCGAAGCGTGTCGACCACGAGGCTGGGTCTCTCCCGTAAGGTCGTCATGACTTCGCTAAGGCATCGCCGGAGTTCTCTCGCTCCGGGGGGACATGTCCGACCCGAACTAGCACCTAACTTTTTCAATAGATCTCAGACCTTTCGAGATATAGATCATCCTTCCACTTTAGCCTCGTAGGTGTCCTCTATTTGTCTTACTACCAACCGAGTCGCCGGCACTCTAGCCGGTCAACTTCCAAACACGGGCGAGGTCGAGGCTCCCGCTATGACGGCCTCATACTCCGCCTCGCTTGTCGAGGCCTGAACCGAACCGGCGCGCATCAATGTTCATATTCCTTCCGGAGAGGTCAAAATTAGACCCGTCTCCGCCTCCTCGTGCATTTGAGGCCCATCTACGTGAGAGCTCTGTACGAGGAGATCATTCATTGCCTACATTCCGAGCAGGTTCCCGCCGAGGTGAACTCCATGACGGCTTCCCCGGGGCGAAGACTCGCCCCTTATTTTGCGCTTTTCTGGGCTTGTATCCGATGTCGAACTCGTCACCATACTCCACTCCACACCTTCCGAGACTTTGGTTTATGTAACACTCTGCTCTCCATCGGGTATCTCCTCGTTGAACTTCTAGCGGTGTGAGCCCGGGAAGTAAGTGGGCTGAGTTTCCGAGCTGCAGCCATTTCAAGGCCAAAACCGCTCCATCCTGCACTCTCTCCCTCCGCCTCCTCCCTCAAGCTCCTACGCACAAGAACCGGATGTCAGACGCTCTGGTCTCCCCGACGAGATGGCAATCGGGTCGAGAAGTCCGATACAAGCCTAGGTAGTTGGTGAGGAGCTCCTTCAATAGTCTTACTAGAATGGTGAGGAGCTCAAATATGTTTTTAATGCCGAAATGCTTCATCGACTCGTGATCCCATCGAAAGGCTTTCAGACTCGAAGAAATGCCGGCATTTATCACTTGCCCTCGATACGACCTACTTTAAGGCAAGAATCCTTCCACAAGGCCGGGCACTGCATTCCTTTATACTTGATGGCTAAGGCATGTCGAGCACAATTTTATCTTAGTCTGATTTGCTTCAATTTTCTGGTCGACTACGAAACCCGTGAATTTTCCTACTGACATCCGAAGGCACACTCACCGATTCAGCCATGTTGTAGTCTCTCAAGATCCGAACGCCTGCATGACGAGCCATGTGGAGCTCACCTGTGGTGGATTTTACCAAAGATGTCATCTATGCACACTCCATAGCCGCGGCCTATCTCGCTTCCGGGAACATCCGATTCACCAACCTCTGATACGTAGCTCCTACATTCTTGAGCCCGAATGGCATCACACGATAACAGTAGGTTCCCTGCGCTGTGACGAACGAGGTTTTTTCTCGTCACCGTCCATACCGATCCGCTGTAGCCGGAGAAGGCATCCATAAACCGAGGAGTCTTCGTGGCCCGCAAAGGGCATCTATGATGAGGTCGATTCGCGCAAGCAGGAAACTCGTCCTTCGGGGCATGCTTTGTCGATGCCTGAAGTCGATGCGCAGCCGCCACTTCGCTTTCTTTGACGAGTACGACGCTGGCTAGCCATACCGGATATTCTACCTCCCCGATCGCTCCCCGCCTCGTAGGGAGTTTGTCGACTTCCTCGATGGTTATTCTTTCCACGAAGCCCTCCTCTCTTTTGTTTGATTGGCTTAGCTGACGGGCTGACGTTCAGCCTATGAGTGATTACCGCAAGATCAATTCCTCCCATGTCCGCCTGCTTCCATGTGAAGACGTCCTTGTTCTGTCTTAAAAAATGGATAACGAGGTTTTTAAAGTCTTCCGCTTAGCTCGAGCCGATATAGCGAGATGTTCAGTGGTCGCCGCCCAACAATACCGCCTGCTTTCCGAGGGCTCGTGTCGAAAGTGAGCACCATTACACATGTCGAGCTCATCCGTATATGTTGTCGACCGCTTCGTTTCATGGATGCCGAAGCATTCTAGCCACTGCTGATCTTCCTCGAACCATTCCTACCCCGTTTATGGTAGGGAATTTGATCATCATGTGATACGCGGAAGGAATGGCTTTTATTATATTGAGAGAGGGTCTGCCTAGCAACATGTTATAAGCAGATGGGGCGTCTACGACGAGGAATCTTGTCGTAGTCGTCGCCTGGCATGGGGGATCTCCCAAGGCATCACCAGGCCTGAGCCTAGGAGGTACTACCTTTTCCCCAAAGAACCCCAAGAATGAGTGTCGACAGCTCTAGCTCCTTTCCGATGTGATTAAGGCTCAAATAGCTGCTATTTTGAGCCCTATTCGAGATAGGTTTCAGTGCTTTTTGCGCATTAACTGTAGACAATTAAGCCAATTGAGGTGTTCAGGTCTACTTAGTATCACTTATGTCGCTTCGAGGTTATTTTTGGTTATTTTCAGGTTTCGTGATACCTCGAGAGTCTTTCAATATCGAGATATGTGCCGAACCATGAAGATCAACCCATGTATCGCCCATCAAACATAAGTATCAAAATTCAATGAAGGAATGAAGGCAAAGTGATGAAAATGATGCAATAGAGGATGCAAGGTGCAACAGAGGCAAGATAAACCCAGAAATTTCGCTATGATTGCGAAGGTTCATCGGGATTGCGAAAATTTCGCAATCATAGCTTAAAATTATCCTAGCGAATGAGAAATTCGCTTAGGCTAGCTAAATCCCGCCATATAGCTTAAAATCATCAAGGCCTAGCTAAATTCTTCACCTCGCTATCTCTGTAACATTCGCTAGGTTAGCTTAAATTCCCCGCTAGCCAGCGAAATCCACTGCGGCATAGCTTAAATTTTGTGATTTCGCTTATCTTCCGCATTCATAGCCAATGAAATTTCACAGGCCAATAAATTTTCGCTACCTAAATAAATTCCTTCCCGCATAAATGAAATTCCCCGATTTCACAGAATTAATGCTTCAAACGACTCGCTTTGCGTATTACTACCTTACCCTCAGATAAGCCAAAACTTTAGGCTTTCTTGTATTTTCATACTTTAGGTGGTCTATATAAACCCCCATGGTTTTGTAACTGAAAAAAAACTTGGAGAAACTTTTATGCAAATTTTCATTTATGTAAATATCCCCCGCAGCTTTCAGTTTTAGGGTTTGCTTTTCTCTCTTCTCTCTCCTCTTTCTTTCATTTTCAGGGGACGCAAACACCTCGAGGATGAAAAAACTCAAGGGATGTTTGGCTAAGCCTTATAGCCTTGAAGAGGAAGGTGGCTAGCTAGGTTTTGGGGTTGCTGCAGGTGTCCTCATGTTTTGAATGTTGCAGGTAATGTATTTATGGCTCCCCAACTTTCTAAACTAGGATTTAAAGCCATTTAATGTCATTACTTCGCTCCATACTACATAATAGGTACAAAGGCATACTATTGCTAGATGCACTGTTATTCTTTAGGGATTGCCTTACGGTACGACCGAAATGGCGCTGAATGTTACGCTTTAAACTGGGGGCTGTGGCTATGGATGCATGTCGTCTTCAGGTCGACTAAATAGAGTGGTTTCAGGTTAGGTTTTCTAGTTAAACAAAGATCCTAAGCATGCCTCGGGACTATAGGTCGCTTGCCATAACGCGAGGATATGACCCGAGACACTTGTTAACCCATGTTATCAAGCTAGCGACCTAAACCTTCAAGGTTACCATTTCACACCCGCTTTTAGCCATTACGCTAGCCCCAGAACTAACAATAACTCCCACTGCTTTGAAAAACAAAAGTCCAAAATCCAAATTAAAAAGCCTCACCATTTTCAACACCGATGCAAATCATTCCTAGGATGAAACCCATCCCCGTGGTTCGACCCTAGATCGCTTATGTCGCAGTGAGCTTGACTACTGCAGCAGGAGGGAACATAGGAAACAACTCGCTGATTCCGCCCACCTTACCGTGGCACGTAATCAAATGCATGCCTGGATGGTGCCAAACTACGTACGATGTTGAAGTGTACTTGTGATCAACATCACAAGTGAAGGTGACCCTTTTAACTTCTTTTATCCCAAGATCGTGAATCGGCAAGTGTTAATCACTTCAAGAAGAATCAGACCGTTTTGTCACAATCAGTTTTTTTTTTTAGCTAATCCTAACCCTTTCGCAAGTTTGTTCAGGCTCTTTCATTGTATCTCGCCTGTGTAGCAGTGTTTATGACCACCGGGAAAGAGAGAGACTCGCAGACTACGAGAATCAAGATACCAATTGAACAAGGTTAGTGTCAAGGTAATACGTTGAGAATATGGAGCCTCTACTCGAAGAACAACAAAGTCACCCAAAAATTCTAGTGAATCCAAATAAATACCATGACGATGAGGGACTACATACACCCTCCTAGAGTTAGTGCCCCTTCCTCGCATCATACCTCCCGTCGAAGATGCAACAGTTGAGGCCCTATTCGTGCCCCTACTCCCACATTTCATGGTATGGCAAAATGAAAACCTATACACTCATATAAGGGATTTTGAGGAAGTGTGCATAACCTTGCATAGAAGGTATGACTGATTCGCTTGTCGAAAGCATTTCCATTGACCTTGGAAGGACAAGGCCAAGATTTGGCTTAATCCTCGAGACCTAACCATCGTAAATCAATGAGTCACAGCAGAGTTCTTAAAAATTCTTCGCTCATAAGACCAACAACTCAAGAGAAAATCTACACATTTGTCGCTCAAGACAATGTGAGAGGTTCTACCAAAGGCCGAAAGATTTATGGAGACACCGTTGCATGCCTACACCATGGGGCTTGATACATGGATGCTTGTAAACCACTTCTATGGTGGTATGTCTCCCCGCCATGAAACAGCTTATCGAGACCATGTGGGGGAGATTTTCTGAGTAAACATCCTGATGAAGCCATGGATTTTTTAAATTATGTGGCTGAAACTTCTAAGGGTTGGGATGAGCCGAACCCTAGAGAAATGGAAAAAATGAGGCCCTTAGCCAACCCTAGGAGTGGGATGTATGCACTGTCAAAGGATTTGGAAATGAAAGCTAGAATTTCCAAGACAACTAGGAAGGTAGAGGAGCTTGAAGGGGTAAACGACCATGAAGTGCAAAGAATCGAAAACACCGCACAAGCCAATCTCGCACCAATTTCCAATCCATCGCCCACCAAGAAGAACAACAAGATCCCATGGCCCTTCTGGGCAGCGATTTGATGTCGAATATGCAAATGTCGAGGTCAATACAAGCCACCACAACCTATCGCTCCATACTGTGAATACCTACAATTCCAATTCGAGGAATCACCCTAACCTCTCCTGGAAACCTAACCTCCCGCCTATGTACTTCAGCGCGAAACCACGCTTTTTATTCCACCTTCAACTGACAACCACCACTCATCCTCTTCTCCAAAGGAACAAGCCATTTTGAATTTGAGTAAGGTGGTGCAACTTGGCTGAGGGGAGCAAAAGGGATCAATGTGCAATCGCACAAAGGATTGATAATTGTGAGAGAGTACACGAACAAGAGAATACGGGCTTCGAGAGCAATCTAACTGCAAATCACAACCCGCGCACTAATCACCAAGATTAACAAGGTTGTCGGAGGTACAGAGTAGGGAAGGTTCCCATCCCAAACACGCTAAATCCGGGAAGGAGTCCATGAGGTAGGTCTATCTAGCAATACAGGAATGATGAGGTCAAGGCTATAATCACCCCTCGGTGAGCTGGAAAAGAGGTTGATCACCCTACATGCCCAAGCCCGGCTGAGGAAACCAAGAAAGAGTAGAAATGGAGCCGTAACATTTTTCTCAAGGAGGGATTCAATGAAGATCAGATGCCACCCCTCCATTTCACTGTGTGCACTTAGGAGGCAAGAAGAAGGGCAACTCAGCAAGCAGTATCTTAGAAGTCCTAAGGTGTAAAGGTCAACATTACCTCTATCGACATTATCAAACAAGTCCTCGCTATGCAGTAAAGTTTTTGAAGGATCTTTGCACACCGCAAGGGTTAGGCATTGAGAAAAGGCATTTTTAACTAAACAAGTCGCTATAATCCAAAGTAAAACCTGGCCAAATACAAGGATCCAGGATCTCCCATACCCCGCCAATATCAGGGACTCAGATGTACAAATCACCGCCGATCTAGAGCAAGTGTGAACCTACCGCCATACTGTATAAGCGCTAGGCCTGAGAGCCTAAACCTACCAACATCACTCTATCATTGATCGATCGATCAGTGAAGATGCCTAAGGGGATAGTTGAAGATGTGTTGGTCAAGGTAGACAAATTCTACTATCCAGTAGACTTTGTAGTGCTTGACACCGAGCCTATAGCAAATGGGCCCAATCATGTGCCAATTGTCCTGGGAAGACCATTCCTGGCTACTGCCAATGCAATCATCAATTGCAGGAATGGAGTAATGCAACTTACATTTGGAAACATGACCTTGGAGCTGAACATATTCCATTTGAACAACAAGCACAAGCTGCTAGAAGATGAAAATCAAATGACCTGATGAAGTCAAGTTCAATCGTCGCATGCAGTGAAGCCGAGTGTCCAGAATTGCGTGAAATGGCCAACCAAGGTGAAGTAGTGTTTGAATTGCCACGCAGCCACCGCAGGCAATTACTCACCAAAATCCACGAGAATCAAGTCAACATTGGGGAAGCCAACACCAAGGAATCAACTCAGGCCACTGCCGGGGTTGAGGAGATCATCCTCCTTGACCCTCCTTGAGTAATTTTGAGATATTGAACTGGTTTGGTGTTCTCAAAACCAAATTGCAGTTCAATAAATTTTGGTTTTTATTTTAATTTAGTCAATTTCAATAATTTCAGTTATTTTTAGAAAGTTTCCTAATTTAGCAGTTTTCCATTATTAGTAACTTTGTAATTATATTATAGTGTCTTATATTAAATTTTTAATTATAGTTTCATATAATAATTTTTATTATAATAATTTTATTTCTAATATTATTAATATTTAAATATTGAAAATTCGATTTTCTGGTGATACAGGCTTGGCTCAAATTCGTTATAATAGCGAATTTTGGTGGAAATGACTCTTCGGCTGCCTTTTGGAGCTTATAAAAGGAGGGGAGGGGTTGGTTTTTTTTCACATACTTCATCTTCCTCCCCTCCCTAGCATTATGAGATCCCTTCCCGTCGCTAGCCTCGATCCGCCTGTGAGCCACCAACGCCCCGCACCAAACTACCGACCCCGCACGACCGAGCCCCACCCAGCCGCTCTCGCCGTAAGGCTGCACCACGGGGGCCGGAGCTCCAGGCCATCGGCCGCTCTTGCTAGCAAGATCTTTTCAGATCCTGTCATTGCCTCAGATCTTCCGAAGACAATCACCACATCACGACCGCTCATCAAGGCTCCACTACGCCACGGCCACAAAGAGTCACAACCGCGAGCCCCGCTCCCGCAGGGGCTATAATCACCGGCCGAGCCTTGATCGAGCCACAACCAGGCACCCCGCACCTTCACTAGCCGTGAGTGCCCTGGTCCACTGCCCTGGTCCTCTGCCCGCGAGCCCTAGCTCCGCCCGTATCCGTGGTCCCACCGCATGGGATTCGCCCCAGCCAGCGGGAGCCCCGGGGCTCACCCGGCAGCCCCGACCTAGCTAAAGGTCTCGGTGCCACACGCATGGTGCGTACTCAGAGGTGGGTCCCGCCGTCCGAGGCTCCTGTCGATTCAAGACTTCGAGCTGGAGGAGCTGTGCCCTGGCCCAGCCCCAAAGACAGAGCGGGCCCTCGAGGCGCCCCGGCAGCCTCAGGGTTTAGGAGATACCAGACGCGGACGGACCCCGGCCCTCTGCCACCGCACTCACGGAGATCTAGAGGCCCATCCAAGCGGGTCGCACTGGGCCCGGGTGAGTCATCATCATCCCGGCCTCAGCCATCGCCTTCCACGCCAGCAGTAGAGGCAAGCTCATCACCCCGCCATCGCCCCGTCAGGATCGACGCCCATCTTTACCGGACCCTTCGATACCAGAACGCCATTTGGCGCGCTTTAGATTTTCACTCCAGAGTCGGGGACATGATGTCCCTAAGACTGGATATCGACCCTCGATCTCGTAGGATTCTATGAGGCCGATCGAAACACATTCACGCCGCTTACGACGCCGCTGCAGAGTCTCACTCGGTGGTGATCTCGGCTTCACGATTCCATGACCTCCCGGAGCATCTAGTCCGCCTCGAGTCCGTTTCGCATTGATGACCGACCGAGTTCTCGTAGAGCTAGCAGACATTTCAAGAAATTTTCGCCCGCAGATGCTGCGTGCCAACGCCGGAGGTTATGTAGATCGGGCCTCACCCACCTCAAATGGAGATGGTCCGCATTCGCTTCAAGACACCACAACCAAGCCAAGGTCCCCTTCGTGAGGCGCCTCCCGCCTCGATGCTCCTAGTCGATCAATTGCTCAAGACTAAATTTTCCCACAAGCAAAGATTGGTGTACAAACAGTAGGGCCATCCTAGAGGTTTCTTACTTCAGTCTCGAGGGATACCGGGGTTTAGTCCTCTGAGCCGTGATGACCTCCCTATTACACTTCGAGGATAAGGTCCATCATAAAGGCCTGGCTCGAGCTGAGAGTCTTCCACTGCTGTTACCACGACTCGTGAGCCATGTCCTCGAGCACATGGGCTTTCCAGCAGAGGAGCCCTGACGAGCGAGGATTCGCGATGCCCTTCCCCATCCGGTCGATGGAGAGCGATGGTCATGCCCATATCTTTTCCTCCTCCAGCCAGCCAGGACTTTCAGAGGAGGTACCGGACGTGAGGCCGAGACTCCCACTGCATTGCACAAACCATGCCCCGAGCCGGAGGTGCAGAGATCCACTTCAGCCTATGTCTCCTCCATCTCCTCCTCCACATGCTACATCCGCAACCGCGCCGATACTTCCCGGCCCATCTACACAAAGACAAGATTCTCCAGAGCACATACACGTCGCCGAGAGTAGATAGCAGTGACGGATGTCGTATGTTCTTCGCCACTACCCAGCAAAGATAAGACCGCAGGTCGGGATCGAGCCGAGGCCACTCTAGAGGACTGCCGCACCACGCCCAAGCATCATGACTCACCCGGTCTTCCACGTGCTCCGCTCGTAGGATGAGCCCACTCACAGCTACAGCTCTTTGGGGATGTGTTGGCAAAGCAAAGAAGCAATAAGGATAATCTACTCACCAAGTAGTGAGCGGTGGTTAGGTTTCTTTTATGTTTTTGTATAGTTCCTGCCTTTATCAATCAAAATACTAATTTTCCGTTTTTAAGATTCATGTATTAGCCATAGTAGGCAAAGGATATTTTGTATGTTTAGCTTTGATATGCATGTACTAGCCATTTTGGCTATATTAAAAGCTATACAAGATATACGCATTCAATTTTTGCATAATATTTATATTTTTTGTGCTCTCCACTTTATGTAATTGTTTTTGCTTCAATCGAACAATTGAACTGCTTTTAATTGACAATTGAATTGCCTTTAATTGAAAAAAAATTGAAACCTTGCATGTTACCTTAATGCTGTAATTCCATGTTTGAAGAAAATTTCGTCGGGCCTGAAGTTCCATCATGCTCAATCTTGAACATTCCACCTTTAGCTAATTCACACACCGCACATCGATCAGACCAACAAAGCTATCAAATCATTTGCCTCCTTTCACTTTGCATAGCCGTCTTAGGCATGTTGGCAACCTAGGATAGGCTCAGGTTACCCACATTTGAAGACCAATGTAGTCTTCCCAAAAGGAAAAGAAAAGAAAAAGAAAAAGAAAAGAAAAGAAGAAAAAGAAAAATAAAAGTCGAAGCTATTTCAGTTTTCCGAACACGGCCCGACGGGTATATGGCCAGCCTTGAAGCCCGATGCCCTAGGCCTTAATTGGTTGGGAGTCATCGACTTAGTGCTCGCTACACGTGAATGGGTAGAGTTTAGCGAATCAGGTGCTTGATTCTCAAGTCATTCTGAGTCCCGGCAGCTCTCGTAGTTAGTGGTCAAGTGATCCTTTCGCTTGATGCCCTAAACCTTAATTGGCTGGGAGTCATCAGGACCCTGCTACACTCCGGGATTGGTGAAGCTCTGCCTTAAGCATTGCACCTACAATATAGTCAAATAAAGAAATAAGAGCGTAGCTTATTCCTATCTAGGTCAGCTCATCAATTTAAGGCCATGCCAAAGAGGCTAGTCAGAGGGAATAATTTTGCAATTTATTGGCTCAACTGCTATATTAAGAACCATTAGATTCAGGAAATTCAGTTGAATTCTTTGAACTGATGTTGACCTAAAAATTGTTCTTCTTGTATGGTTTTGCAAATTTCCTGCTGCTCAAGGCTTTCAAACTTGGTATCAATTTTTCATTTTAAAGGTAATGTCTGTATGTACATACCCCTTTTTGAACCATAAACTTTTTGAGAAAATCACTGCATGCATGCCCTTATTGTTTTTGCATTGCTAAGGGACTAGCAACGTTTCGGTTGGGGGGTGTGATAAGGCCCAACAACGCTATTTCGAGCCCTATTCGAGATAGGTTTCAGTGCTTTTTGCCTACTAATCGTATCAATTGGGTTTCAATTGAGGTGTTCAGTCTACTTAGTATCACTTATGCCGCTTCGAGGTTATTTTTTGGTTATTTTTCAGGTTTTTGCATACCTCGAGTTCAATATCGAGATATGTGCCGAACCATGCAAGATTGGAACCTATGTATCGCCCATCAAACATATCAAAATTCAATGAAGGAACGAAGGAAAAGCGATGAAAATGGATGCAATAGAGGATGCAAGCAGCAACAGATAAGATGCAAACTCCAAGAAATTTCGCTTATGATTGCGAAAATTACCGATTGCGGAATTAGCTTAAATCGAGAAATTTCGCCAGCTAGCTAAATTTCGCTATATAGCTAAAAATCACGTGCCTAGCAAATTCTTCCAATCTTCGCTTATCTCTAAAATATATTAGGCTAGAGAAATTGACCGCATAGCGAAATTCCTTTGTGATTTCGCTATCTCTCGTGCAATTTCGCTAGTTAGCTGAAATTTCGCTAGGCTAGCGAAATTTTCGCTACCTAGCGAAATTCTTCCTTCATAGCGAAATTCCTGATTTTGTGTAATTAATGCCAAACGACCCCGTTTTGGTGTATTACCACCTTACCCCTTGTATAAGCCAAAACTTTAGGCTTTCTTGTATTTTCATACTTGGGTGGTCTATATAAACCCCCATGGTTTTGTAACTAAAAAACTCGAGAAACTTTTATGCAATTTTTCATTTATGTAAATATCCCCGCCTTCGCTTTGTGTGGTTTGGTTTTTCTCTTTCTCTCCTCTTTCTTTCATTTTTTCAGTCGCTTGAACACCCCTCAGGATGACAACTCAAGGGATGTCTGGGCTAAACCTTATAGCCCAGCTATAAGGTGGCTAGCTAGGTTTCAGTCAGCAGTGTCCTCATGTTTAACGCCGCAGTAATGTATTTATGGCTCCTCAACTTCTAACTAGGATTTAAAGCCATTTAATGTCATTACTTAATAATACTTACATGTTAGTGGCACAAGGCATACTTATCACAGATGCACTGTTATTCTTGGGGATTGCCTTTACTTGTACCCAATCGAAACGAGGCGAAGAAGTGCTGGTTAAACCTAAAGGGCTATGGATGTTGCCTCGTGTTGACTAAATAGAGTGGTTTCTGTGGTTAGGTTTTCTAGTTAAACAAAGATCCATATGGCTCGACTATAGGTCGCTTGCCATAATGCGAGGATATGACCCGAGGACAATTTGTTAACCCCATGTTATCAAGCAAGGACCTAAACCTTCAAGGTTACCATTTCACAATTCGCTTAGCTATTAGCGCTTAGCTCAGTAAAACCAACAACTCCCCAATCGGCTTTTGAAAAACAAAATCCAAATTAAAAGCCTCACCATTTTCAACACCGATGCAAATCATTCCTAGGATGAAACCCATCCTTCGTGTTCGACCCTAGACTCGCTTATGCCGCGTAGGGGCTTGACTACTAGCAGTTAGAGGAACATACAGAACATAGGAAACAACGCTGATTCCGCCACTCTACCGCGGGCAAGAATCACGATTCCCATTTTATCAAGGTCGACGCGAAGATGATATCTACCGAACTCCTTTTATCAACAGACCGTATGAACGCTTTGTCGGCCACAACCACGAACTACTAGTGGGTCGTCATGAGGGTGTTGGCATCCCATCAGATCTGAATCGGAGAATTTGATGGATGTGTCGAGCCGCGGTAGTTTTGACACTATTTGTATTTCCGCTATCTCTGTTGACCTGATGCTACGCAGATGAGCCTTCCGAGCTGAGCTGGATTCCCCACCTCCTGCGAATCCTCCTGAGATTACCTGGATTTCACCTAGGGATTGCTGGTGCTGAGTCGTCGTATACCGAGGTGATGGTTGTTGAGCAAATCGGTTCTCGAGTTTGATTGAGCCGATTCAAAGGATATGAAGCTATCGAGGTACTCGCGTCAGATAAGTACTCTACTGAAGTTATATGCACGTCTGCAGGTCCAGTCCCTATGGAACTCACAAGACTTGGAGTTGTTCTGTCGAGGGTCCGACTCCATTTTGAGTCGCTATCTTAGGAACCGCTCATTTCGTACTTCGCGCAGACCCGTGTGGATATCAGCCGGCATGGGGTGAAAAGTCGAGGTGAATAGCGGCCAGTTGCCTTTCTATCATGTGGACCGAGATCTTACCCCGAGGTTCCCACGCCTCGGGATCATTCCATTCCTGATCCTTCCCCGTCGCTTTTGTCTTCGGGGGCTTCGCCCTCGCCGCTTATATGTCCCGCTTTTTTTTCCTGCGAGTGGAAGAGCTCTCTTCGATACGAGGCCTCTTCACCGCATTATACTTCTCTCTCGTTAAGGAAAGCACCTCAGCCATGCTTTCTTTGGGATTTTTGGAGATGGAAAACATCAAGTATTTTGACCTAATCCCCAAGCTGCAAAGAATGAACTAGTTGGATCGCCAACTTCGTCGAGCATATATCTACCTTTAGAGACTCCGGTAATGAATTGTTGGACATAAGACCTCAGGTTTTCATGAAATTTCGCTGATGGTCAGAGAGGATGATAACTCGTTTTCTATACGTCCCGGCCTCAATGAAGTGAGAGAGACTAATGCAATGGATAGCTCTTCAATGAGAGATTGACGACGTGGAAGTCTATTGAACCACGCCAAGGCGGGCCTTTAGGTGATAGAGAAAGCTCGCGACGAGACCGATCTTGATACTGTCAGCCCATTTGATTTTTGTAAGTGTTGAGATGATCGACGGATCTCGGTGCCATCGAACGCTTCTACCGCGGGTATTCGAACTTGGTCGAAGTGGGAAGCGGAGTACCTAGCCTGTAGGCGAACACTGGGCCATTGCACTCAAGGTATCCATAAGGTCGGGTGCGTCCTTACTACCTCTCCCCTTCACACTGGCCAGCTCGGCCGGAGGCTCTCGGAACCTCCGTTCCCATGATTGTTCTCCCGCTCCAGCCTGCGCTATGCGCTTCTTCTCGCCCGACGCGGTTTCCAAGCGTTGCTTCGCGGTTTCTCCGGCGACGGGTCCGCGTCCCGCCCGCTGGACTTCGCCGCTTGCCCACAAGGAGTGCCAACGCAGTTGTCCTTCGTGAGGGGGAATGCGTTACGCGCTTCTACCGCCGCGCCTCCCGCGGTCAGACCGCTCGGGCGTAGCTGTTTCCAACTTCTTTCTATTAGACGCTGACGGTGAGGCGGAGTGACCTTACCCCCGCCCGTGTCGCTCGTGACAGCTTCTTAACGAGGTCGACTTCATTCATAGCTACTCGGTCGGGCCTTGCATCTCGGAGGGTTAGCGTTGCTCTGCCAAGGCCCGGAAGCTGGATACCACGGCAGAATCGAGAAATCGCTATATTTATAAAAGAACCGTTGCTCCTACGCATCCGCGCTGCAATCGATGATGCCTTTTTCAACCGTAATCGGCCGGAGCGCAGTAGGGTCACGTCGACTCAACCGCTAAGGGGCCGGGTTATAAGTTGCCGGATCGTTCTGCCAGGGCCAGGATCACGCAACGCTGATTCGCCGGGCCGGGTTGAAGACATCTTCCGCAGCAAGAAGGAAGGTCGCGGTAGGGCCGCCCAGAAGCCGCCCGATGCCCAAGCCGGCTTCGAGAGAAAAGATACATCACAGAGGCTTAACGTTGTCATAATTTTCACCCCATGGTACTTCTGGTATTTATAGTGTATGTTATTCCCAATCGAGGGTAGTAAGGAATTCTTTCCTATCGACGGGGCCATTTTATCGGATTTTAGTAAGAGATATTGAAGGAGTAGTTTGTTGAGAATTATCCTCCTTCTTTATTAGGGAGATCCGGTTTTATTTGCAGGGTAAATTACTTATCTCAAATTATCTCGCTTTCCTCGATGAGATCTTATCTGAGGATTTAACATTCACAGATAAGCAAAGCATGTGATTATCTACTTTCCTTAATAATGAAATTCAACACCCATTTGCAGGATATGGGCCTTCCAAATTATCCAAGATCGGGCCTTTGGTCGCTGACCGCCGCTTTCTACGCAGCGTACCCATATCGTGATCGGGCGCACCACTTCTTTGGGCTTGGCGAGTAGGCCTGCGAGCCCATTTTTCTAACCCTATCAACTTTTATTAAGTATATATTCCAAAAAAGAGTTTTAAAGAAATATGGACACTAGAAATGATAAATTTGTAATTTGAAAAACTATATATATTTCAAATTATTTTTAAATAGATGAAGATAATATTTTAATCATAAAATAATGAGATATTCTAAAATTTTCATATATAAATAAGTTAAACCGAGATTTTTTTTTTCCAAAAACATATGCATTACAAATTTTATCTTATTATATATTTAACGAAATTATTATGAAAATAATTTAAATATTTATAAAGATATTAATAATTTGAAAGATAGTTGAATCTACAAATTTGATTATTGAGTATACACATTTTAATATTACTATTGTGACTAGAATACCTATGATTCCAATTATACAACATATTGATAACCATTTATTTGATTTCTTGCCTCTCCTTAGATATAATTTGATTGTCAAAATTGCCTACACACAAATAAACGTTATACCACAACAATGAAAAACCAAACGTCATACCGGAGACGATATAACCACATACCACACCAAGGCGACGACAATGACACGCTGCACCGAGATAACAACTAAATCACAAAAAAATAAAATGAAAACCTAAATCATGTGAAATAACCACTTTATTGAAAAAAAAAATTATGAAAATAGGTGTAGAGTAGTGGGTACATTCTACACAAAATGACAAAAAATCACCTCCTTCTACTTAAAGAAAAAGGTTATTAGAAATTTTTAGAAAATGAGGTTAAACTAAAATAATAGTAAATAAAAGATAAAAATTGCCTTTAAAAAACATTATTTTTAGAGTTTGTGACTAATTTTACTTTTTTTAGATAGACTAATTTTGCTTTTGAAAATAATTTAAATTTAAATAGATGAAGAGAATATTAATTTGTGGAAAATGAGATATTCCAAAAACAAGTATAAAATAAGTCAAAGTCTCTGATTTTTTCCAAAAAAAATTATTATTCTAAGTTATATTTCAAGCTATATATATTAAAAATATATATTCAATTTGATTTTATTGACATGAAATATTTTTTTAAAATACTTCTACTTGGTGAATAGATGGAGAATTTTTTTTTTTTTTTTCTTATGTTTTAAGTGAATAGGACGTGGCAAGCTCTTTCATAAGTGGCAGGGGGGTTAATTTGTTCCCATGAGGGGCAATTTGTCTTGAAATATGAAATTACTATGCATGTATTTCTTAATTTGTTATACATTTCATGGTGGGGAGTTGGATTCTACTTTTGGTGATGCAATGATGCATCTTAACATAATTCCCTTTTAAAAAATTACAGGTTTTAAAACCCTAAATATATATATATTTTTGACAAACTATGCACTTGACATACAGAATAGTATTTGTTTCCAACGACTCAAACTCGAGACTTCTTCTTCCTACGCCCCGTCTCATATTTTCCAAGGCGAGACTCTACTATCACTTCGACAAAATATATTTAAAACTCAAATGCTAACTATCATAATTTATTTATAATACAAAATTTTTAAATGTTATAATATTTATAGTTATTTTTGAAGGGTAGATTACCAAAAGAAAAAAAAAGAAAGAAAATCTAAAAATTGTTCCAAAGAATAAAGTATTTTTGAGAATAAATTACAAGAAACCCAATTGAAAAGCCTGTTCTTGTAAGTTATAAAACTGCTTTATGTTGTAATTCCAAACATACCCTTCCGTAGCTCAACCTCGAACCGGGGCGATTCCGGGTTCGGCTAGCGGCTTCATGTAACCCATGAACTGACACTGAATTCACAATTTATGATTCTTCTGTAGAGGTAACATCCTTTCAATTTTCTTCCATTTTCTTAGGGTTTTCCAATTTTGTACCCTGTTTGGTTGCTGAGAAATCTCCTGAAAGACAAGAAATCAGTTTTTTAATTTCTAATCTATCTTTGATTTAGTTGCTAAAAATAAAAGAAATGGAGGCCTGAACTCATCGATTGAGGCTTATCTGGAGTGGGGTTCTGATTCTGCATTTTCGTGGCGATCAAACAGAGCCTTAGGCGGTTAGAGGTTATTATTATTTTTGTGATTTAGTATAGAAAGGATCCTTTATGGATTGTCATTGGGAGGTTTTGATTTTCAGGCTGTAATTGGGGTTTTCTGTTAGGATACATTCAGATAATAATTAAAAAAACGCAGTTATAATTCTGACAAATTACTACAATTCATGCCTTTGGGTATAGGCAAAGAGCAATGGAATTTAGTTCTGTTGATTCTGATAGCCTTGTGGTTCATATGAAGTTCAAAATCCTTTGAAAATGAATATTACTTGGTTTCTGTTATAGTGTTACAATTAGGATTAGAGTAGTTCTATATGCACCCCTTTATTATCTCTACACACCCCATTACTAAGTACACCCCTTTATTATCTCTTTACACCCCATTCCATAACAAAATTTTCCCATCCTACCCTATCGACACCCCTCGACTCGTTCCCAAACCCATCCTCCCATTTACCAAAACAAAACTCCCAAACCGAGAACCGACCATCCTCCGCACCAAACCTGCAGAACCCATCTCCTCCCCGCACCGAAACCCGTACAACCTCCCAACCGAGATCAGCAAGTTTGCTTTGATTACCCAAGATTTTTCTTGGTTTTTCCGGGGTTTTTCAGAAATTTTTAATCTTAGTTCTCGATTCTAAACATGAATCTTGAGCTCCTGGATTTCATCAATCCTATGGGTATCCTAAAATTCTTTACTCCGATGTCCCATCTATTGCTTGTATCCGATCGACGATGTCCCAAATTTGATCAAGGTGATTCTAATCCAATGAAATATTTCTGATTTCACAATGTCCATTTTTTGATTTTCAATTGAGTTTAAGATGTCCGGACGACGTAATTTCAACGGATTTATGATGTCCGATTTTTGTTTTTCACCGGATTTGCCAACTCGATTTATTACAATTTAACTGATTTGAGGATGTCCGATTTAATGCAATTTAACGGATTTGACGACGCCCGATTTGATTAAAATTTAACCGGATTTGATGATGTCCGGATTGACTTCACGGAAGACTAGTTGTCTTTTTATCATTCAGAGGTGCCTAGGAAAAACATATGGAGTGTGATTGTTTTGATGGCGCTCCTATCCCACTTGAATTTTTATTGAATGATGAGATAAAGATCATGATGTAATTCTTGACCTCCACCCCAAAATAAAAATAAAAGTGCAGCTACTATCTAAATTATTTTCTAGTGTATTATTCTAATATGATCATCCCACGATATTTTTAATAATGTATTTATATTATTTAAGTTTATCAATGCTATTTTCTTGAAATAGATATGTCATCATACTGAGGAGGATATACATCCAGCACCTCGCAGACGACCACCGGATCGGGAGCGTAGACGACCAAAAGTACAATTGAGAGAGGCTTGAGCCACAGCAGATCCAGATCTCTATTGACATCCTCGCATGATAGTGGATGAGCAAGGAGGTATTCGAGGGTGCTCTGAGACCTATTGATGGATGTATATCATGAGTTTTGACAAACATATTGCAAATACATATGGTCAGATAGAAATGGAATCATTATCCAGTTTAAAAGTATATATATATATATTTGGCGTTAATTTTAGTTAATGTGAATCCTGAATTGTAATTTATTTGCCATTTTATCAGAGGGACGAGCACCATTGAAATTGGTCAATCATGGTGCAAAGCTGCTTTACGGGAGCTAGATACGGAGGTCTCAGATGGGCGAGACCGTACATCGACTGGCTGCATCGCTACTATTGCGCCATCGAAGCGTCAGCGTAGACCAATGTTGTCGGGTTCAGAGCGGTGGGCAGCCAGAGACCAATGCATATCTATATGCCGCTGGTGAGATGACCATCACGCTAGACGACGTCGCATCCATCTTACACATACCTGTTACTGGATCGATGATATCATTCTCACAACCGCTTCATGTGGACGATGCCAATGCTTTATTGGTGGAGTTGTTGGGCACTACCGACGCAGTGGCGCGATCTGGGAGACTGAGCGTTGTCGCTCTCCTTCGCCGACCACCGTAATGGTGGATCACTCGAATTATTACGATGCATCATCCGATGATGATGTAGTGGCTGCTACTCGAGCTTGCTCCATCCGTCGGGTTGCACTCTATTTTGTCATAAGAGTAACCAAGGTCGCAAAGAGTGTACTTCGAGCTATTCCGACCTCGCATATTGGTAGCTATGCTCGGGGTGCAATTGTTCGGGTATATCTCAGACAGTAACCCGACTAATGCGACCGTGTTTGAGGTGCGACGCTAGGTGGTTACGCGGACCCTTTACAGTACGATTGATGACAATTTTCGATAATTTGTAGATAATTTCTAATTTATAGGATGATATTGATATTAACATCTTATTTATTGCGTAGGCCCGGGATTTATGAGCACTCCGATGTTCTTCTCTGATATGTCGTGGCAAATGAGTCATCGCCCATGTGCATCAATGAGGTCGCACGCGATTCCGTATAGCTAAAAATGGGGCCGGGAGGAAGGATCCCTGTAATTTGATTAACCTCATGAACCCGAGGGGATTCTGACTCCAATGGATATAGAAACTTTTCCTAAAATGGGCCAACAACCATGGAGCTAACCCTTACAATCCTAACATATCTTTAGAAAATAATGCGGTTAAGGATAAATTTTTTCTTTTCTTTCTTTTGTTTAAACACTTGATTTTTAAAATTTACTAGTTTCTCTCTTTTCTGACTTTCCCAAATTTACAAAACCCGATAAAAGCATTTAAAAACACTTATAAACTTCAATTTTATATCTTATTAGATTCCCTCGTCCACAACAATCAACACAATATACATACATATACATTTGTTTACTTCCAAATCATCAAAACATTCAAACCTCTTAAATTCCATGCAATATTTTATCAAAACATTTTCTGGCTTGAGCCGACTTAAGCCGACTCGCCACGTACCTGGGTCCACCGAGGATCAAAGCCCACGTAGTTCCTTTTCAACTTTATGATGATATATACATAACAAATATTCACAATACTAACAATATGCAAAATTATATATACAATGAATCACGCCGTCTCATCAATGGCTCGACTCATCGCACAGAGTGACCCTTATCACACTGCCTTGGGTCCCGGGGTGTTTTTGAAACATATAGAAAAGAATGAGCCAAAGAGCCTAAAGAGTGTACATTTTCATTAAAATAACATTTTAGTATATACCAAAATAATACATACTTGTTCAAATCCATTTATACCTAAACATTTATGCCTTAAACTTTCTTTCAATAAATACTTATATTTGAATCCATTTATGCTTTAAACATTTGTAATCAGAACTTTTTATTTCTTTTCTTTCTTTCTTTCTTTCTTTCCGATGAACCAGGAAATAAACACACCGAACAATGTGCACTCACTGCAGGGATACCACATTCATACCATAACCACTACGCTGCGGAGAAACTCACACGCCAGACAGGCTCCAAATACAAGACTTTCTCACGTGTGCGATATTGAATCTGCATGACCTATTTCCCTCCCTCAAATAGGTAACCTGCACTTTACCCTCTAAATCCAAGAATGCTAAAGTACTTCTCGGCCGATATCACCATAACAAATAAGGGTTTAGGGCAATCACCAAGAAACATTTCTTCAAAATACATTTATAAATACATTTAAATCCCATTTTATCATTAAAAACACATACGAGATTCTTTAAACAAGCCATGAACTCAGTAATAATTCAATATTTGCATATTATATTTTAATACATATATAAATATATGCATCATGCAAGATAAACAATGCAAGATAAAACATTTTCATATGCCTTAACATTTACATAAAATTATATTAACTTAAGTTTAAGCACATTAAAACCATCCACTTTTAAAACTCAATTTCAAAATATCATTTTCACTACGCTCACCAACTCCGCTTTGCTTCCCGTCGACCCTGCTTTCCGTCCGATAAACCCTTTTCACCTTTTTCAAGAAAAACCACAACTATAAGCATATCATAACTTCCATTTTAATCCACCATACACATTCATTTAACGCCAAATGAACAAATTACCCTTAGGCACTAAAAACCCATTCATTTCAAGAACCTTTTTCCAACAACACTCTATATTTTATGATCGAAAAAATCTATTCAAACGGTCTTCTCAAAATTTATGAAACTCTCCGTATCAGTCCCTTTATATCCAAACGACATTTCCTTAAATTCCTCAGTTTTAAAATTCCTTCTCTAAAGCCCCCTCAACCACATAACACAATCCGCACAACATGACTCCAGTTTGCACAGAATCTCGCACATACCCACTTTAAAACATTTTATAATTGGGATTAAATTGCATAAACTTCCTTCAGATAAATTTTTCCCTAGGAAGTCTATTTTACCCAGAATTTTGAATCACTCAAATCGGATAAGAAATGAGCAAGTTTATGGTAAAATATAGAAACTGGTCGAAACAAAAACAGAGCATTTCCTGTACCGAGAACCGACAGTAGCTGCATATACGGCCCATTTTGAGTAAATTTTTAGGCCACTTAGATCAGAATTTGTGATACCTTCTTCTTAAGTTTTGTTCTCCTTCAAGTCTATTTTAGCCACTTAAATCACTAAATCGGATCCAAATTGAGCAAGTTATGGCCAAAATACTAAAATCGGCCAAACAGAAAACAGACATTTCCGGCCGAGATCGCATCACAAAAATTGACCAAATGTGTTTCTCCATTTTTTCTTCACTCTAAACACTTAACCGATGCATTATACCCATTTCAACATAACACACACACCCACCATCAAACCCAACCCTTACTCACTTGATTTTGTCAAAACCCTAACCTAACCATGACTTTCAATTGATATTAAATTCAAGACTATTAAACTCAAATACCATCAATTTAACATCCATACCAATTAAGATATTAAACATGGAAAACATCAGCTTAACTTTCCCACCACATGAAAACTTATTTGTTTCTTGAGTTTCTTGGCTCCTCTCCTTGATTACCACTTGAAGATCACTTGAAAGCTTGAAAACAAAGAAAACTCACCTCCCAACTCGATTTCTCCTTTCTCTTCCTCTTTCTCCTTCTCCCTTTCTTTCTCTCTTTCTCCTTTCTCTCCTTCTCATACGTGATCTCCTCATTCGGTGACTTAAACCCTAATTTTGCTTTTAAATTCCAACTTTCCAAATACCTTTAAGTCAAAGAATTCAATTGGTTATTGTAAAGTGAATTACCCTTAATCCAAGCCTCTCATAGGTCCATTTTTTAGCACTGCTATTACCCATTATTTAAATCATAACTTAGCCATTAAGAAAGATTTGATTGGCTAGCAATAACAACATCTTCATTATAGCAGATTTATCTCTCGGCTTTCGCTTTATCGTTTTTATATCGATTATATGTCAAAATATTCTATGGTCGCCTATATTTAAATTTGAACATAAATATTCTAACTAAATCCTTCACAGTTGAATTTCGTGCTTTGAAATCAACGAAATCTGGATTTAAAATCATTAAAATTCCAGAACTGGACACACAGATGCCGATTCGAATTACGCTCTGACTGAAACTATCCAAACGGACTCCGCTTACCATTTCGCCGTTAGTCTTTGCGATATTCTCGACATTTTCGTATTTTCGCCCACTTCAAAAATTTCAACGCAGCCTCTAATTTTCAAATCGAAAATCACTATTCACTTAAATCTCCTATTCTAAATATCACCAAAGTCATAGGAACTCGCCTCTTATAAATTCTCAAACCCCTTCATCCCGATAAAATAAGAAAAAATTCACGCCCTTAGGGCACCTGGACATAATTTTCAAAATTTTTCACTTTATGCCCAAATGACGTCCGGAGCTATGCTTAATTCTAATCTACCCTCATTTTTATCATCGACCTCTAATCGGGCCTCAAACCTAAGGAGCGAGCTTCCACCGGCGGTACTCCATGAGGTCAATGGCAGGGGGCCCTTACAACAAAAGGAGCCTTTTATCATGGGTCCACACCCTTCGTGATCACTGGTGCCTTCGTGGCTCCACTGTGGGGTCCACCCTTCAGAACTAATTCGGCGCCCCTTCGTGGGTCCCACTCACGTGAATATCATGCCCCTCCCCAGATTTTCTTTCGGGCTCCAGAGACTCGAACCTGCACTGCGCTTAAGGCCCAAATCGAGCGATCTCTCTGCCACTAACCTTGTTCATACGAGAGGATCATCGAGTCGAGCACCCCCTTTCCCGACATTGCATGGTATTCTCGATGGCAGCGCGATACAAGTTGTGGAGCCATATCATCCGTATGGTCTTACGCTTGGCTATATTCGTACCATTCCTCCGCTGCCTTTCATACCACACCTCGACCGTAGTATCTTATTGCCCGTATCGGGAGAGATGGCCATCACTCCATCGATCGATCGTGAGCTCAGGCCTACGATGCCTATACCGTGCCTCGTGGAGAGGAGTGTACGAGTATATGGCCTGCAAGATTCGCATATCGACGATCGCTCAACCTCCATACCTGACCTGTAGTTCTACGACGATGCACGACCTCTCGCCTCACATGTCGCATCTACCGCTGATACCGGGCGCTAAACATGGACTTCGCTTCGACCAGAGAATCTAATCTGCGCATGGGCCATCATACTTAACTTTTTACTATTATATTACTAATATTAAGTTCACATATTATTTTCAGAAATGCATCGTCGCAGCATCGACTTCATCGGCGCACGGATATCCCGGGAAGCGTTAATCGTCGCTAGTACTAATGAGGCGCATGGCATACTTTCGGGTCGATGAGACTCGCATCTCACAAAGACTTCCATCACCCGCTCCAGCATGTCATGCACATCATCACCGCTACGTCCCTTTTTGGTACCTCCACTTTGTCTATCTCCACGAGCATCGCTGATCCTCCACCTACCACCAGACCCCTTCACACTGAGAAGTTCTCCTCCACTACCTTCATGTTCAAAGATCTACATGATCCTATCTAACCCATTCTAATGATCTACTATCATATGAACTGCTTGAAGAGGAAAAAAGATCTTAGTTTTATGTTTATGTATTACTTGTTAGACTTCTAATGTTAAAAAGGAGGTATGTGATTAATTTTATTGTATTTTATTAGTTGTTACATTACATACTCCCTTCAAGACCCTCAATAATGATTGAGATTTATTCCTGGCTGGGCCATAAAAGAGAGGGACAAATAAACATGATTAAGAAAACTTCACAAAAAACAAGCTAAACGGGAATATAAACAAGGGCACGGATTTAAAAAATAGGATAAACTAAGCAATTAGAAATCATCCGTCTCAAATACATCATGTTTCATCTAACAATTGTCTCTTTGTGTTGGTTACATTCGAAAGTTCGTCCCAATGATGATCTAAAAGCCTCAATCCGAGGTACATAAGGGACTTCCATCCTCGGTTAACACCGGGTATTGGTAATACACAGATGCAAACGAGGTATTGGTGATGTCGAATCCAGGAATACCTACAATAAAGATCGTGCTTTGTCAAAAAACAAAAATATAAAAAAATTAAACTTAATGATGAATAGAATAAAATTTAACATACCAGTACGAAATGACAATCCTCAACAAACGTTAAGTGCAATCGGGCCAGGTAGCGGTGTGATGGCTGGATCTCAAGGTGGTAGATATGTTAGGTAATGTCTAATTGATAAATGGACTAACACAATATTGTACCGGGTGAGGCCATCAAATGACCCATGTCGTAGTCATCCATCTATCATATGGAGTAAAAAGAGTCAAACCATGATAATGAATAAACCACAACCTGAAGAACACGAATAATCGATCCATACGCTTGAACATACCATCATGAAAAGTGTGAAGCTTCATTAACCAAATCTTGTCGAACTGCTTCTCATCCGTCTTCACCCATTCCTAGTGAACTCCAAAGAATCGAGCGATATCCACAATGACCATCCGCCTTAACATCCACGATGTTCACTATATGTTCAATGTATTGATGCGTGGAAAACATTTAATGTAATTTCCAATTTTTTCCTTCTGTGACTTACCTTAACATGCAAAGCATCGGAGGCTACTATCGTAAAGTGCACTAATAATTTCCAACAAAGAAGGAGCTCAATGGTAGATAAATTGATTTTCAACGACTCCACGACCCTTTCCTTAACCTTCTCGGGCAGGATACATAGATGTCAAGGCAGTGGGCAAGCTAACTCTCTCAACTTCCTTTTAATGCTATTTTACCCCGCCTCATCACACCAAGAAATTGTCTCAAAATATCAATCTCGCAGTAATTGTCAACTGCATTTCGCAGACATTATGCCTGGCCACAAAGATCCAACTTCTCCAATGCGAATGCACACTCATCAAGGAATTGTGCGGCCTTCTTGATAAGCTCTTCATGCCTGCGGGCGATAAGGGCAACCCATATGAGGTCTCGTTAATCGCAACCACATATTCCCTTGTCAATTTCAACTTGAGTTGTCCTTTAAACTCCATCAATATCATATTGAGTAGTCTTCATACCATAAATTCTCGCAATTCTTAAACATAGTATCATGGAATTGATGTTCAATCAACGTAAATACTTCTCTCAAATGAAGCTTTGATTTCGTATGTTGCAACTCAATAAAGAGTATTTATTACATTCCAAGAACTCTAAATCCCCTTTGAGATGAACCAAGATGTCTCTCTTCAATCCTTGTATGTGCACTCTACTTATAAAAAATAGAACATATATTAAAATCATTTTTATGTATGGATATGTAAAGAAAATCACATTAATTAACGTATCTATTCGTTGTGACATTGCCTAAATGCATTACTTTATCCGCCCAAGCCGCGATGCTTCTTATAAGGAGTCAACCATGACTCGCTACATATTTTATCAAGCCCGGTAAGTATAGTAATCAATTGTCAAGATCTTAAATTTCTCTCGTAGTCGCCCTCTTTCGAAGAAACACAAGGACACTCCAAGTCGGCATGAATGCCTCCCACTTATCTTTTCGCTCAAACAACTTACGCTTCAAGTACATTTTTTGATATATGCCATCCGCACGTAAGATTTGTCAGGGTAGGAAATACTAACCCGACACGCCTTTCATTGCCGGGAATTCCTATCGCAACAATGACATTAGGTAATCGACGCTTGAAACATTAAACTATGTAACTTCTCCATTGCCCCAAGTGTAGTCAGTTTCACACGCCGGCCTCCGCGACAGCAAATGCCATGCAGTCACTCAGAGTCGATGTCACACCAACAATCTCCGTGGCTAAGGCTATATCCGTTGGTTTTATAAAGCAAGAATCCATAATTAGAACATCGCAAAATGCATTCAACAACCGAATAGGAAGGTAGATGTGCCCAAAACAAGTCTCTACACACACTGCTTACCATCCTTCCTATGCCATTCAACATATATTTACATTCATTCATTTGTTTCATTAGTTGTTGCATTTGCGATCTACCCACTATTAAGTAGTCGATGTTTATGACGTGCATTGTATATTGTCTTCATAGTGCTAACATTATACTCACTTCTCATTTTATGTGATAGAGAATATTCCTGTTTCACCAAGTTCTTCACATATCGGATAATATAGTTTTCCCCATCCGATAATCGACTACATATGAGTGCATCTCCAATTGTTTAGTCGTCATGATTATGAAATCCAATAAACAACTTTAACACTCCAATCATCATTACTAGTTAACTTCATTAATCGATTATCTTAAATGGACAATCACATTTTTTCGCTCCAGTTGCCTTTTCGATTCAAGTCTTCCACATTCGACTTATTCTTTGCATGCCCATATGTTCCACCACGTCAGCATGCGTGTGAACTCTAGCTTTTCTACTATCTCCTATCCGATCTTTTATCACAATAACAAACTGCTCTCTTCCCACATTCCGAGCCCATTCAGAATCAAAGCATTCCGACTACAAAATATCCGGATAATAATACTTATTAATTTCTGAAGTATGTCTTAAACAAATTACTCCTAACTTTAAAGTATTAAAATTACCTCATTACTACTAAACGCATCTGATATCAACTAGATTTGTCAGAAAGGGCTGCAGGCATTATGATCCAAATTATCCGCAAAAATAAATGCATTAAATACATCAAATACAGTTCAGCTAGAAAACCGCAAAAACAAAGAATTTTACCGCTCTTCTTTGTGCTGTTTTTTTTTGGAGGAAAGAAGATTCAAAGTGAAACTGTTGGCATGTTTTTATGAAATTGTTATTTAGTTACTATTAGTGTTGATTATTAATTGGATTGGCTAAGAAAACCCTCTCTCTGGATATGGGATTTTTATTAACTTGTATAGTGGGTTTACACACCTCAATTTGAATATCACTGATATATTTCCACGGATTTGTAACCCGAGAAAATCAATAACCGATTATCGTAACCGAAAATAATTAATCCTCGACAATCCGGTATATCAATTTATATCGATAACAACCGAATATGTCGGAATACCGATATCACAAATTGACGTTTCAAATTACCGGATATCACAAATCCGGAATTTATTCATTTTACCGGACATCACAAATCCGGTCATAACAAAACTATCCGAATTTTGTAGTATCCGATGGTGTGATCGGATTTGTTTACAACCGCTAATTCCGCATTTCAATATCCGAATAAGTTATTATATCCGATTTTCGATTCTGATTCGATATTATACGTAAAAAAATATGAACCTCGAACTGGGCTTCTTCCTTCTTCCTTCTCCACCGTTTGCTTCACTCGACGCCATTCTCACTATTTTTCAACGCCATTCTCGCCATTCTCATCATTGTTTAAATGAACACACTGGATCAAGAAATAAATTAAAGAAGAAATATACACAAAAAGAGAATTAATATGGGTGTATAGAGAATTTCCCACTATTTTAAGCGGTAAATTGGTATTTTCATCTATAGTTATTTTAACGTGTATGTAGAAGAATACTGTAAGTAAATAGAATTTCTAGATTAGGGCTTCGGGCTAGAAAAGTTCCTACCTAAGGATATTACTTTTTATTTATGTGTAACTATATTATATATTGTTTTATTAAAATACAACTTGCCTTTTAATTTATCAGAATAATAAGTTTATCATTTTCCTTTAATTGTTAAACTATCTTCTAGGGTTATGGTTTTAGTTTATGTTAAAAAGCATGATATTCATATTAAACCCAAATCCTACAAGCTTGAGTTTTTAGGAGATTTGGTCGTTGAACATGATATCAGAGCTTGGTTTGACAGAAGCTCCTGAGTTCAAACCCTCTTCTTACAAATTTGAATATTCGATCCCCATTTGTTGATTTGAAAGTCCATATCGGACTATGACTCTTCACGTGTGTGGGTATGAGGCCGCATGCATGTGAGAGAGGGTGTTAAGAAACAAGATATTTATATTAAACCAAAATCTTATGAGGTTGAGATTTTATGAGAACTGGTTGTTTAACAATTTATGAATAATTGACTATATTAAATTAGTAACTAATGAGTTATGATATCGCTTTGAGGTAATTAACTTTCAATATCTTACTTCATGATATGATTTATGTTTTACACTCTTAAATAAAAGATTATAATTGTAAAGCCAAGTGTCGTATGATTCCAATTCAAATTAATCTTGATTTCAATTTGATGTAGATTAGACATATTTAACTCATAGTAACTTAAATAGATGTGAAGCCTATTTGATATGTGGATTGATCACCCACACAAATGTAATAATGAGAATGATGGAAAATATTATTAGTATTTTTGTGTTAGATTAAGACTCATTTTTCATGTTTCTCTAAAATTCAAGTATGTTAGCGCTTGAATACAATCCCAAAGTTTTTATTTTCATAGTCATTATATATGCTGGCATGAACTAGAGATTTTGTTTTCTTGAGTATTTAGAGTATTGCTAGTGTTAAACGATCAACTTTCCTAAAAGTGTCGAATTATAGGATTGAAGCACACACGAATATCACGCTCTTAACACCTCCATCACGCCAAGGCCTCATACCAAAGACGTTGAGAGTCAAACAAACTCAACATTTTTCAGTTTGCAACAAACAAATCTTAGATTAAATTGTGCGAGAGGGTTCGAACCAGGACCTCCTGCCAAACCAAACTCTGATATCATGTTAAACGATCAACTTTCCTAAAAGCTTGAGCTTGTTGGATTGAGTTTGATATGAATATTATGTTTTTCAACAACTAGAAACAGTTTGCATTAGACAAGGCAACCTGCATGAACCTTGAATTTATGAATGATTATAGAAGTCTCAAAGACTACACACTTACACATTATTGGAATATATGTATCACTAAATAAGGGGGCACACGGATTTGATTTGTCTCACGAACCAAAATTTGAGCATGATAAATATGCAAAGGAAAAGAAAAGAAACTATAAATCATCATAGGAATTAACCAAAAAAAAAAAAAAAACTCCGTGGAAGATAAAATATGTCCCTAATCGCATCAAAGTAGAGCAAAGACGGGGGTGGTTGCTATCTTAGGCATCCCATACCTCACCCGGCCTCTTCTATCAGGAAGGAGCATGTTTAAAGCCGCAAACACTTGCTTTGTCTTATTTTTCCAGTTCAAAATGTGCAGTACCTCATTAGAAATAAGTATATTATCTGTAGTAGCTCGGTCAACAAAAGCACTGGGACTGATATGTTTCATGCTACTGCCTTGGTGACAATTTTGTAAATCAAGATTTTAAAAGAGAGATGGGTCTTAAATCTGCATTCCATGTGATATCTTTGATGAGAGAACTATATGCATTTCTTTTACCTTTTCCAAGAATGATCTATTTTGAGATGTACAACAAACATTTTTCATCTCATGTGCTGTAAATGGTGCAGTTAACATAGCATTTTGATCCGCTGAGATGACGGTCAGATGTAGTGCATGTTTTCCACAATAGCTCTTCCTTCTGACTTATAGAGAATATCAAAATAATCAAGCATCAACTCTTCCAACCCGTTTTCCGTTTCCTACCACACCCCATTATCATCCTTCAAGCGAGAGAAACTATTCTTTCTTTGTATAACCAACGCCATTGAATGGAAGAAACGGGTATTATCATCCCCTTCCACCAACAAATGTTGTTTAGAGAGCTGTTTCCAGAACACCTTTCTTTGTACCAACAAATTGGCATATTTTACCTTCTCTGTCTCGAATTCTACAGGCTCCTAAGGTGGTATGAAAACTTTTTGCCAAACTGCCTCCCCATATAGCAAGGCTTTATCACACTTGTATATTTTTTGGCGAAGAGGATTGCCCTCTAGAGGAGTCCCAACTGTGTTGTATCACTCCCACACAATCCGGATCTTGGATCCATGCATTTTCAAACCTGAATCGTCGAGGAGCTGTACTATACTACCTGCATTTCATATAAAGATACATGGGTAAGTGATTCGAAGATGTAGCTTCGAAACTATAGACAATGCTTCGTGGAAATTGGCATACCCAAGAACCAATTGCCAATGCCCTGTCTAGACGTTCCTCCACCCGGAAAGGAGTACCTCCTGACTTTTCCCATGTGAATGCATATCCCGTCATACTAATATCCACCAAACCGCTGCTTTCAGTTGCTGCTCGAAACCATGGAGGGTGGCGATGTATACCTCCTTTTTCAGATTGGTCCAGGAGATCATTAAAGTCCCCAACACATACCCATGGTAACTTTGAGTTTTGAGAGAGTTGTACCAACATAGCCAACGCCCACGCCTCCCTGCGTCGAGAATGTTTAGGATAACCATAGTAACCCGTTAGCCTCCACTTTCTCAAGAGCATTACTAAACCACCACTATGACCTTCATTAGCCACTACGAAACTACCCTCATACCCCAACGTACGTTGAATAGATTCCAACTTATTCCCATCAATTAGGGTTTTCATAAGGAACAGTAACACAAAACAAGGCCTCTTTGTTAGAACTAAGTCCTTTGGGACTTGAATTGTTTGGTGGGTTGCCAAGCCCACGACAGTTTCAGCTCAAGCAACTCAATGGCTCGTGGTAGGCCTGGATCCCAAGGCCCACCGTCAATCATGAAGCCCTACTTCAGTTGCTTGGCTGTACTTAGGCGCGAATTCGACTTAGATTGCGCGTCAGATCGAAACACATCGTTTAACTAAATTCGATCAGACTTTTTCAAATTTAAATATACGGCCAAATTCTCATCTCGAACTGTAATGAGCTAAGCCAAATCGCTTTATGTTTAAAAATCACAGCAAGCTGGTCAATCTGGACCTCTCGATCGGAAGTCCAATCTTAACTACTTACCCTGGCTTTTTATCTTCATTCTTCTTTCAGTTACCTAGAACATCAATACTAACTCATACACGCAAGTGATTACGCCACGTACCTGTAAAACTGTTCCCATCCATGCATCTCGAGATTTCCTTTTAACTATCTTGCTCGTATGAAACCCAATTTGAAGATTGTGAATTTGGATCCAAAATGCTATTGAATCCAGAGATACTATGTCAACCTGCTCATTTTCATTAAGCCATTTCAAGATTGAAAGGAATTGATTAAAAGTAATTACCTTCTGAAACCAAACAGTGATCATGGACCCTTGATTTCCTCCTGCGCACTTCTCCCAGGCTCTGAATTCCTACGCATGAACACTGCTTCTCTGTTCCATTCTCGCCGGATCCCAATTTCATGCCAATAACTAAAGTAATAAACACACCTGAGAAACTTTTTTTTTAAACAAAAAGAGAGAAACTGAGAGAATGAAGTTTTTTTTTACTCCTATTTACTTTGTATTTTTCATAATTTTGTTCCCACTGAGACTCGAACCCTAGACCCCTCCTTTCCTTGTGTCCACCTGAGCTCTTAATCACTTGAACTATCTTATTGGAGAGAATGAATCTTTATTTTGAGATCTTAAATATAAATTCAAGAAGAATCTTTATAAGTATTTGGGGAACCCAAATACTGTTTTTATAATAAAACATGTCACTGTTTTTATAATAAAACTATAGAACTCAATATATTTTCAAATAAAATAATGCTTCATTAATTTGCAATGTAAAGGCAAAGGAACTATAAATCTTATTTCGTACAAAAATTCAAATTATTTTTATTCTAAAGTAAAATTTCATTGTTTTTAATGTTAATAATATTCAAATTATCTCAATTTAGGATAGTTTGTTTGTTTTCACTTCTTCCTATAAAATATTTATTTTTAGAGGCTGATCTTAATAAGAATAAAACATCCAAGTGGTGTCATTGTGTCACTGACATGTGAAGGATAATATTGGGGAATAATTATATGACTCAAGAAAATACATATATTTAAAATACAGCAAGATGATATCGACTTAAAAAAATTGATTTCTTTTTTATTTTATTTTTTATATTAGGTGAATGAAAACTCACTTTTCCTAAAAATTAAATAATTAAAATATAAAATTTTGAACAAAATTTAATTATATTTAATTTTCTTAATATATATTTATACTTTAAATATAAAAATGATTTTTCAAAATATTTTATTTCTTTCCATATTTGTTTTGCACAGCAATACATGCCCGTTTGGGAGTACTTTTTAAAGTGTCTTTTTTTTTTTTAAAAAAAAGAAGAAGCTGGAAGTGGTTGAAAGTTTTAGGGTGTCCCAGGAGCAATGCACACATGGAAGACGCCTTTAAGCCATACCACCGGGAGGGATTATAAGGATAGTAAAACTCTATCATAGAATACAACCACATTCTCGCCGCTCAACTCAAAATCACGGCTAAGATAAAAAGCATTTCAACCATCTCACCTACTAATGCTCGCGATCAGACTTCAGAGTCGTTTTTTTAGAAACACTTGTTTTTTTTAAATCATTTTAAAGCACTTGAAAGGTGTTTATTTTTCTAAAAAAATTACTTAAATTTTTTTTAAATATCCTAAAATATCCATCTATTTATCCTTAAAATATCCATTTATTTTCCTTAAAATATTTATATACATTTATTCATTAATTTAAATCTTTATGTAAATTTTTTTATAATCATCAAAAATAAGTATTTTAAGTTTATTAATGTAAAATTTATGTATTTATATATATTTGAAAATGTAAATTTTTTTATTTATTATATATCTTACTTTTTGTAATTAAATTTTAAATGTCGTTTTTGGAAATTTTAAAAATATAAAATGTTTAAAAAAATATAAAAATGTTTTATACATATGTGACATGTTATAGAAAACACTTTCTAGATTTCTACAAAAGCATTTGTAATAAAAGCGTTACAAGAGAAAGTGTTTTTTTTTTTTTTTAGGAAACTATGAAGTTATTTTATTGATGATCAGAAAGCAAAGTAGGAGTCAATAACGATGGCGCTATGACATCCCATACAGTAGGACCTGACATAGAACACGATGCTCTAGCTACAGAGTGAGCAACCGAATTCGTAGATCTTTTCACAAAAGAAAGTTTTAAATTAACCATGCTTGACACTAACTTTTGACAGTCAGCAATAAGCATTGCAAAAGGGGAAGCATATAAGGAAGTAGACTTGAGAGCTTTATATACCATCAGAATCCATCTCTACTATCACCCGAGGCAATCGTGATATGTTTGCTTAAGATAGCGCCGCATACTCATAGCCTCGCTTCATTCGACCAGAAACTTATTTGACCTGTAGCACGTGCGTATATGAAATGCCCCTCAAGATCACGTGAATATACTCTGCACCCCCTGGCCAAAGACCGTTTGGATCCACTACAAGATTCACATTCATCTTATACCAAATCACACTGTTCGTAGTCTGATATGGGTCTCGGCTTCTCGGTTGAGGGTTACCACTATGCCTTAGATGATGCTCTGCCACTCGGGTTCATCATTTTAATTCGCTATATGGAGGATGTCCAGCCGACCAACTTTGTCTCCTCCACACCTTATATTGCGACAATCCATTAACCCAACATATCATAGTCAGAGAGCCACTTACTCAGAACATGCAAGAGCAGATTTACTAAAACTATGACATAACCGCTTTCAAATCTTCCTGGATTGAATAGTGGGTTAGCAGCCAAAGATTCCCTAGCTATCGGACATCGCCCCAACAAATGATGTATGGATTCTCAACAATTCATCACAAACCCGACAAAGTAATTGCATCGATCATTCGCTTCGTTGTCCTCACAGAGGTAAAACACCTTCAAAGCTCTCCACATGAAGCTTCGGATCTTGGGCGGAATTGGGAGTTTCCATAACAAAGACTATACTGCGGGCGAAGCCATCAGAGTTTGTCGTGATTTATAATAACTTTACTCGAATACATGCCCTTTCTCTCATGAAGCCAATACCACCGGACCGCTATGAAGGTCAATTCCTGAAGGAATATCTGTACCAAGGGCCCCGACCACGCTCAATAAAATATCAGCAACTAGGTCTTTATCCCATTTTTTTTCATCTGCAATCATCAACCTGGCTGACTGTAATGTATCTGTAGTAATACCCAATGCGTAGATATCATTCCAAAGTGTACATCCTAGAACTGAAGTGGTCTATAGTAATCTCGTATATTGGTTTCATTACTAACCTCGTATTCTCGCTATACCTCCTTACAATATCTCGAGAGGCCCATATGATACGCCTGCATAGCTAGGCTCAATTCCTGGGTTAGCTTTGAAAACTTAAAAATTCGGGGTAATACTGCTTGATAAATTTGTGATACCAAATAACTCGATTTGTCACAACAACTCGTTGCCTAAAAGAGCCTGATTAAAATCATGCAATCGAAACCCAATCCACCACCCATCTTAGGAATGCATAAACGATCCCACTGAGCTCAACTCGATACTTCGGCCTCCGGCCTCTTACTACCCTACCAAAACGAATTCGAACTCTATATCACGGCACACGCCTAATGGTATTAACACGGTAATTGTACATTACAAAGGCTCTGGCTATTGGGCTACCGCTACGATGCTGATTTCTCACTTTTGTATTCCAACCATTCAATTTTTTCCAGACTATGTCCTTAATATAATCAAATACCTTATTCTTGCTTCTCCCTACAAATGAGGGAGTACCTAGGTATAAGCCATGATCACTAGTGCCACCCACCCCCAGTAAGGAGCATATTAACTCTTTCTTTCCAACATCAACATTGCGACTAAAAGAAATAGATGATTTGGTGAAGTTGACTCTCTGCCCTGAGGCAATACCATATTCCCTGAAGATTTTGCCGTATTCACCCTAGTTTCATGCTCATTTGCTCTAAAATAGATGGAAATAATCATCAAAGAAAAATAAATGCGAAATCATTGAGCTCCCCTTCTAGCAACTCAAGAACCATGGATTCGTTCTTCTTTCTTCGCTTGAATTAAAGAACTCAAAGCCTTCCGCGACAAATGATGAAAAGATATGGGATAAAGGATCCCTTGCTCAATCCTCTTTGGGGTATGATAGGACCAAGTTCCTTTACCTCACGGAGAATCTTAAACTCAGCAGTGAGTTACGCACTCCATTATGAGGTTAACCCACCTCTCATGGAACCCATTCGGCATCATCCTCTTTTTAAGTAGTCTCATTCAACTTCATCATATGCCTTTGACATATCCACCTTATGCAATGCGAATCCATGTTTCCTTGAGTCTTCCCGTTCAAATAATGAAACACTTCAAAAGATATGAAGATATTATCGCGATAGATCTACTCCGAATGAAAGCACTCGAGCGGGATATCATCTTCTAAGAGTTATTTCGCCTGCTTACATTGCCTTAGCCACAATTCCATAGATACACATTACATAAGGATATCGACCTCAAATCACCTAGGGACTGAACTTGTTTCTTCGAATAAGAACAATTTTTGAGTGTCGCTCATACCTTCCGAATTTTAGCTCTTGAGACATCTGCTGTGCTCCACAAACATCTTTGCCGATAACATGCCAAAATCGTTGAATGGATTCATCCCATCCGGACTCCGGTGATTTATCCGATGCATGGAGAACACAACTCTCTTTCTGATTCCATTTCAAAGGAAAGGTGTCGTAAATGCATTACCACCATCTAAATCAGTAGAGCAATTACAACAAGATAACTGCACTATCACGCTCTTTCCGACCTATATAAAGCTTGAAAATGTAGTTTACATCATCTTCCACCTCTTCTTCATTGTCCCGCCACATCCCTTGGTTTGCCCTTAATCTTTGATATGCGGTTCCTTCTCCTAGCCGAGGCCATGGAATGAAAATATCGAGTATTTGCATCACCCACGCCAACTAGAATTGTTTAGCCCTTTTGCTCTAAAAGGTCCCATTTTGAATTGAGTAAATCCACATACTCCTCGCTTATTATCTCAAACTCCTCAAGACTCTAATAATCCCTTCCCTCCAGCTAGGCCATTTTCTCGCTTACGCATGCTATACTTTGACGCACTTTCGTAGAACGCTTCCCATGTCGCTAATGCTCTGGGCCACAAGCACTTAACCTCAGACCGATAGTCTGTCCATTTGAACTCTCCCAACTACTCATTATCACATCTCCACAACCTGGTTCATTTAGCCAATTGTTTTCAAACCGGAACCTTCTTTGTCTGTAAGTCTTACCTAGATATCTAGTGTCGAGGAAAAGTGGAATATGATCCGATTCATATGCTTCCATGCCATACACAATATTGTTCGGGAACCTTGATAACCATGTCCTGTGACCATGGTCATCTAGTCTCTTTCCTCAATCCAACTGCGTCCCCAGATTTTTCCCATGTGTGAATTGAAATCCTTCCATACCAGAATATTGGTCAGCCCACAGCTTTAGCTTCTCCGAACTTTAATTAACCATTCAGATGATCACGCTTCACCCCGCTCCGCCCCGAAAGAGGTCATCAGAATCTCCACGCAACACCAAGGCAATGTGATATTGTAGCAAGCGATTGCAATAGTTCCTAAGCTTCATGTCTTCGACATCTTTCTGGATGACCATAGTATCCAGTCAAACGCTCAAATCCCCATGCCCTCCACAGTTACCTCTGTCAATATGGTTTCTCGATGAGCCAAGGATAAAGAGCCCAATGTTATTCTTCCCAAAAGCATTGCGCACTCCACTACGCCTGTCCACCACGCAATGCAGCCTTTATTACTTCCACTTCGGGCTTTATCTACCAGGGTTTCCGCCTTGGCCTCTAGAGAATAAGATCTCTCATAACTTGAATTGTACATGGGTTTCCAAGCCCACGATAGCCCAACTTAAGCATCGCCATGGGTTTCTGTACCCGGATCCCAGCCTACCATTGTCTCCGAATGTACGGAATTATCTATCTCTTTCTCTTTGATTCAAGAATGAAGATGAGCCTACTCCTCGTGTTCAGCCTCCTCCTCAAACGCCTCCTTTTTCAACCATAATAAGTCCATGTCGAGGATTCACCCACTCTACGGGTTGCGGGACCGGTGAGTGCATCAACACTCAGTATCTCCTTTCCTTTTGTAATGGCCCTAACTGAGGCCCAATTACTGGGTTGTGGCCCTTCGTTAACCCCACGATCCTGCTCCACGATTCCTTCCTTTTCCGTGTCAACCTTCATCATGTCAATATCATTAACGCCCTCTCCGTCCCAAGACAACTGGCAAAAGAACCAAAACCATCTGTCCCTCACCATGATCCCCGTAATTTCCAATGTGAAGCTCCTCATCCAGCGAACTATAAGGCTGGTTATTATTCCCTGTGATAATTTCGCATAATTTATCGGATTTAGACAAGATAACCTAAGCACCTACATATGAAATGTAATAGCAAGACGCTCATAACGAAAAATCAACCCAAAGCCATCCCACCAGATTTCTTTATCTTCATTCGCCTCTTCAGTGGTTTATGGACATCCATATTAACGCGAATTTGTACAAAATTCCTCTAGGAACCCTTAAAATTATTTTCATCCGACTCCAAAATCGACTCCACATAATCCCCCAATATTCTTAACAATCTTGACTGGAGCGGAATCCCCACAGAAGATTGCGAATCCGACCTGCAGTTACCTGATGAAAACTGGGCTTTTCTTGATCGGGCCCCATTAGCCACAACCAATATATTACCGTTAAACGCCCACGGCCCGGTTATTAAGAACCGTGATGACATCGAATTGTACCGAGTGTATCTCGCCTCGCCCTACTTCCAGAATCGCTATTCCTTCTGCCCCATATGGAAGCCATATTCTTCATAGCGACAAAATTGACGGCCTTATCGCCGAGAATCGGGCACCACCTAGGGCATACCCATCGCCCTTCAAACAGCTTTGGCCGACCTCACTACGCACTTCTAGACTCCTCTCTTCGTCCAGCCGAAATTAAACATGCGCCTCAATTCTTGCATACCAATACGACTACCCATTATTCTTAAATAACTACACTTCACAACGCTCCTAAAGCACAAAGGAAAAACCCAACATGTCAGGATGACAAGAAAAGAAGAAACTCGCCATCAGAGACGAGAGGAAAAATATAATTTTTACCAAAAAAAAAAATTTTTATGTTTTTTTTAGATAAAAATGAACCTATTTATTGGATATATTAAATTTATTTATTAGAGATATCAAATGAATTTTTTGTTGTGATTATACTTATAAAAAAACTCTAATAGGTTTATGGATGCAAGAAAAGATGAAGAAGATGATGGTTCAAGCTATAGTAAAATTTTATATACGTTGATATAAAATAATAAACTTTTATATTATGTTCCTAATTGGGTATATATAATAAAATGAATATTGAGTTTTAAAATTTAAAATTTTGTATATGGTGTCACTCTTAGAATGACACTATCAATAATTCAAATAAAAAATTCAATATGGTGACACATTTTAAAAAACAATATTACCATAATCTAAAAATTTGAGACCATCTATCTATTCCAACAATACCTTATTTATTTGTTTTAATTTCTTATGTGTCACTTTTCGTAAAATAACACCTAGAGCAAAATTAAATCACATCTAATATCAATTTTATATGATCACATCCTTTGAGTATAACCACAAGTTAAGATGCTACATTGATGTTTGGTCAAATCATACCAAAAAAGATTATATTATGTAAATCGCAGAGTCTTCCTTCCATTTGACCAAAAAGATCACTCTTTCCATCTCGAGAAATTGCCATCCCTATTTCTCGGGTTCCTAGTTTCTACCCGGTTTGATTTAGTTTTATGCCAGGCGGTTTGGTGGCTAAATTAAGCAAGACAATAATGGATGTTTCATTCAAGGGTGTCACATGCATCGCTTCAAAGATGGAAGATTATTATTGAATGCAAGCAACATTGCTTATTTGCTAATACCACCAAACATGAAAGATATCGAGTTTCTTAGCTTAATCGTGAGGTCTTAAGTTCAAACTCGAGAATGCAAATTTATGTTCATGGGTAGCTACTGCCTCTTGTGGTCCATCCGAGTTTAAATGGGGATTAGTCTGAGTGTAATATGGCTTAAAAGTGTCTTTCGTGTGTACAAAGGTCCACTCAAAACTGTGAAACCCCAAGAAAACAAAAACATAAATAAATATATTTTTTTCCGAAAAAGGGTAAGACGATAATTTTGCCGTTGTGGGAAAAATCTGGAAAATTGCTAGATCTTGGATGAAGAAACGGACGTCACTGCTGAACTGCCCTTTCATGAAATCTAACTACATTATCGAATTTATTCCGGATTCGCTTAGAATTCCCCAGCGTTTTGAGGCGTTGGGTGTGAATGACGCCGAAAGCGATCTGCATGGCGCATAGGATCTACATGGTGGTGTGTGGGAGAGGAACACCCCGAGGGCCTGGCATGTGACACTAGTCACGTGCATGTATAACCACCATGGTGACAAGTGTCACAGTAGGAGAAGTCAGGAAGTGGGAGAGGAAGCTATCGAAGACCAAATGGAACAATTGCTGGGGATGAGAGGAGAAGGAGAATAGAAAATAAAATAAAATAAATAGGAGAAAAATCCGTCAGCGGGTTTGGTAGTAGGAATTAAAGTTGCTCTACGACAGCGTACCAAAATAAGTTTCGGCAAGTTGAGGTTTTTAGACAAGAAAAGCGACCTTCAGGAATGCACTCTGAGTGAGTTTTTCTATATAGTTTATTTCTTTATCTAAACAATTCAATGGCTGGTCTTTGATTTTGATTGGGTTCTGATCAGAAATTGAGTAAGAGTTCAGTGTAGAATAGATAAATGGGTCCATATTATTTCCATTTTAGAACTAATTCATGGGGTGTGTTGTTTCTAATCAGACTAATTAAATGTCATGGGACAGTAGCAGTCAAGGAGTTGAGATTGATATAGACAGGCTGTGTTGTTCATAGTGTAGTCCAGGTTGGGACTGAGTAATTGGATTGTGTTGCTCTGATTATGGATAGGTTTTGGATTCACAGTGATTCGCGGTGGTAGATTGCGAAATTTCGTAGCGGCGGCAGTGAGGCTGAGTTATGAGGAGTGTGATATGTGAGGGGCACGAGACGTGTGGTTTTGGCCTCAGGCCGAGCAGGCATAACATTCTCGTCAGACTCTGTTTGGGATTGTTCTTGGACTCATGGAAAGACCGTGATTAAGCTCCCATGAAATGTGGAAGTGGTGTTCACGACCTTGAGGAAGAGAGTTGATGTTGTTGCCAGATTAGTGAGGTTGCTTGTTTGACTGATGCAAGTTGTCTGCTGACATAGCCATTACATAATGGCGTAGCTATGTATTATTGCATAACGTATGCCATGTCGCAACTAAAAATAGAGTGTGTCATTACTCGCTAAAGTAGTGATTAGAGGTCATGAATGGTGGGTATAGTTGACCACAACCATGGGTTGAAGTCAGGAATGTGTTGGGACTATTTTGAATAATCAGGAATTTGAGTTTAAGGTATGTTTAGTTTCGGCGCCGTTGGTCGGGACTGGGACTAGGTAAGGTGTTGATGTCGAGGGCAGCGGGTCGAGACAAGGGCAATTGTTAGGGTGGAAAGAATCTGGAAGGATATTCGGATGACCATCCGAAAGTCAAATCGGTCGACCAATCGGTCGACTGGTTCACTGTTACAAGAAGGCTTGGGTGCTACAGTGTGCAATAGGATGACTAATCGGACGACCATCAGGTCGATCGGTTCAGTAGACATTGTCTTCGTGACCTGTTTCGCGGCCGATTTGGAGCCCGGGTTTGTAACGCTTTGGGGTCGATCTCTAGGCCCTGTTGTACTTGTTTAAGGCTTGCTTCGGAGGCCTTTGTATGTGGTTGATTGTTGTGGCATCTCTTGGTTAAGAGGCGTCATGTTTGACTTGCAATATGGGTACATTATCATATTGGTTTGTAATGTGTTTGCTAGTGAACATGGCCAGCACATGGCATGTTATAGGCTATCCCAAGGGCATGATGTGCCATGGTTAGCCTAGGGATAGAGGTAAGCCATTAGTTGGCTAAGTATCGACATGGTTGCAATGGTAATACATGTGTCATATTGTCTTAACATTGGATGGTTATAGGGGAATTATGTAAGCTAAGATGATTGCCCATGATTGATCGATGTATGGAACTCGTAACCATGAGGTTATAGTATCACCCCAGGGGGTGCATAGTATTTGCATGAGTGATTCTATGTTAATATATGCTATGTTTGATATATTGACATGCTTGCATGATTTATGGTAAGGGTTTGCATTAGACATGAATTTTCCATGGTACATGATGTAGTGTATGGTATTAGGATGTCCTGGTAGTAATCATTGTACATAGGACATGACATATAGTGCAATGGCACAATTGCATTGCATTGATGCATGATTATTGCATAACATGGGTGTGTGTGCATGGGTGTGGTCATCCATCATCATTGTTGATGAATGGGTAGTGAGTTCGTACTTTGGATGACGTCCAATAAATGTCTCATGGTTTAAAACATAAAAAGAAATAAAAATAATGTGTGTTGGCGAACAGCGGGGGTAGATTAACCCTCGGTAACTTGGAACATGGGTCTAAGAGACCAGCGGTGTGATCTGAAAGTTTATTGCCCAAAGGGCCTGGTCATGTTTATCACTGGAACATGGGTGTAAGAGACCTGCGGTGTGATCCGAAAAGTTTTGTTGCCCAAAGAAGACACACGGTCATGGTTATCACTTAGACTTGGTTGCCCATTGGTACTTGCACTAGGTAATGGAGTCGGTAAGTGACTAGGGATATAGGCATGATGACATTTCATGCATGACATATGACATTCATGTAGACATTTTACTTGGATGGGTGTTTGATTGTGCAACCATTGCATGTGCACTTAGGTGGGAAGTAGCCCTTGTAGGAGATTACTCCGGCTGCGGGTTTTGCTTCTTGGGTCGTGGGACCCACTTTGATGCGGTCAGGTCACGATGGCTGAGCCGCGCATATGGGATGAGGCCGAATGGCTTCATTTTGTTTTGATGTAGCTCTTGTGAGCAAGCGTTGATACATGTACATGTTTTGTATGAAGCGGATTGTATCTGACTGGTGATCAAATAGTCTATTGTGTTTATGTTAAATGTCTTCCTGACGGAAGGATAGGCACATGTTATATAGTATTACGAGGTTACGCTCCTATGACATAGGACGTAGTAATGGGATATCGGGTTACCCGGTGTCCATAGGATTATTCCGCAGGTTGACGGGTTGTCAATGGGACCCCGGGAATTGCTAAAACGCCTCATGGTTTGACCAAAAAAAAAAAAAGTTTATTTGCTAATGGCGGAAGGAAAGTATTATTCTCAAACCCCAGTGAAAGCATAGAGCTATATACAAAAGAATATAGAGGTTTCCCTTTTTCAACTTAATTTTGCTTCCAGTTTGTTTATTCTTTTCTCGTCATCCAAACACAAGAATTTTGCATCAAGAATATTGCATGAGAGAAAAAAAATCATATGATATATTTCGGGGGTTGAGAATTTGAGACAGTAACATCCTCGCATTTTTTTAGCAAAATACATCTAACATCATCATTGTTATCGCTTTGAATATAGTAAAAAAAAAATTGTCCGCTGATCATTTGCGGTTATTGAAGAACAAGTTCATTCATGACTTGTTCTTAATAAAAAAATGTATTAGTATTAGTTCGTTATATATTTATATAAATAAATTATCTTCCATTTTTAATTTCATATCTAAAACTTACATACATTTTCTTAATAAATTTTAAAATAAAATTTATTTATATAAAATAGAATATATAATATCTTATATATTATTTTCCTTTTACTTTTAAATCATAAGCATAGACACTTTTAAAATAAAAAGAGAAGTACTCCCTTCACTTTTATTTTCTTTAATTTATTCCTTTCACTTTTCTTTATTATTTTCCTTTCCTTCAAACACATTAAAATATTCTTTCCTAGAAACAAGCTAGGAATGACTATAGTGAACAATGATGTAAGCGTAGCCATTTTTCCTTTTTCAACTTAATTTTGCGTCCAGCTTGTTTATTCTTTTCTTGTCATCCAAACACAAGAATATTGTTTCTTGGCATGAGAGAAAAAAAATCATATGATATATTTAAGGGGTTGAGAATTTGAGACAGTAACATCCCCGCACTTTTTCACAAAATACATCTAACATCATCATCATTGTTATCGCTTTGAATATAGTGTAAAAAAAGAAATGTCTGCTGATCATTTGCAGTTCTTGAAGAACAAGTTCATCCAGGACTTGGAGGACGCCAGGGAAAATGAGATCCCCCTTCTCTCTCATTTTCTAGGGATTAAAGGTGTGTTGGAAGCAAAGGAGATAACCTCATCCACACCCATCTGTTTGAAGAATTGCCTCTACGACGCCATGAGCGCGTTAGAAGAGTGTGGTGTTGTCAGGAGGAAGCGTGAACCTCGAAGAAAGGAAAGGAAAGAGGGCGGTCCGATGCGTGGATACACCCTGGCGGAGCATTAGTTTATGCACAAAACCAGAAGGATGTTGCATCGAATACAGAGAAAGCTGGCCGATATAGTTGAAATGAGGGCAAGTAATTCATCATCCTCTACCTTCATACCAGTTATTGAAACACCATTCATCCTGGATGGAGATATTGAAATTGCATATCATAATTTTAGGCAACAAAAAACCAAAATTTTAGATGGACTCCAGAATAGAGGGAAAGGATTTCAGGAAATTGTAATATTGGGGATTGGAGGGTCTGGTAAAACCACTCTTGCACGAGTGGTTTCTTGTAGTAACCTGGCTTGGCGACTTCCTGGCCCTAAGTTGTGGGACATCAAGATATGGATACAATTATTAGAGAAACCGAGTAGTGGAGATGTTGTAGAGTTGGAGGAGATTATAAAGAATATGTTGAAACAGTGTAACGTGGATGATGAAGATCCTAGCGAAGTTAATCTATTGGAGAAACTTGGGAATGCTTTGAAGGGCAAAAAGTATTTGATTGTGTTTGACGGCATATGGGACATCAACATCAACTGGTATTTGAAGTTGAAGAAGAAGCTCAAGTCTGTAAGTGGTGATGGGCATGTCATCATCACAACCCGACTCCCTCACAAAGCAAGAATGATGGTGGGCCCTCGCAATTTGTACCACATACAACCTTTACCTCCCTCATCCATGGAATTCACATGGCGAGTCCGTTATGAAGAATCATTTGATATGCTGAAAATATATAGGCCGAAAATGAATGATGAGATTGTACAGCGTTGTGATGGCTTCCCATTAGCATTGAACATATTGAAAGATGTGATTCAGAACCAGATCGGGGATCCAAGGTAATGCCTCAGCATATATGTTATTTTTTGTTTTTATTTGTTTTAAAGCTTTCATAATTGTATTCATTTCATTATAAAAATATAAATTGTTTTAGGTAAATTTTTTATATTAGGAAATAATTAAAGTTTATTTATTTATTTATTTATTTTTGTATTCACTTTGAAAAACAATGTTGTAGTATTGGGTCCTTATAATCTTCCCACCTCTTTACAGCTTGACTTAAGGCTCAAGGGCTATATTCTTATTAATTTATTAAGGTTCTAAATATGTTCATTTTTACATAATTTATAATTAATAAAGAAAATAAAATAATATTTGCTTGTAAAATCATATTTTGTAAATATTAATATTCCTTTATATTACACATATTTTTTTAAAAAAGTATATCATAGATCCATAAATTCATTCTTTTTTTCTCTAATTAGGTTCAACCTCAATTTTCTAGGAAAAAAAAATGAAAATTTCAAAATTATAGTGTTTTTATTTTTTATTTTTTATTTTTATTTTTATTTTTTATTTTTTATTCAAAATATGCTAGGATATATGATTTTTATTTTTTAAATAATAATAATGACAAAATATATTGATAGTAAAAGGATTTCTTAATTTAAATCTTTTAATTATATCATTAAAACTAATGCAGAGATTATATTCCTTATCAATTGAGGTAAACACAATTCGAGGCGAGAGATTGGTATTTGATAATATTGATCAATGGTGAAGATGATGCTAAGTTGGGAAATGACTTATTGTTGTCATATCGTTCCTTCTTATTCGATGATGATATGGTAAGATTTTAAAGCATAACGATTTATATTATGACAAAAGTTTTATTAAATTGCTTTCCCATTTTCGAATTGATGTATCAAAATATTACTTCCACGATATATTCAATAGAGTGATGACAGTATAAAACGTACATCGTATGCATCGAGAATATCGTAATAGTAATTAAAGTTAAATTTATTGTCATCATTTATATATATTTTATTTAGAAAATTAGTATTAAAATCTTGAATTTTGATGACTTTTACATTTATATCCTGAACAAAAAGTTTGATTTTAAAATATAGTAATTTTCATGAATTTTATTTTTATATTCAAACTTTCATTTTAATTGTGGTTCTAGCATCAAAGTGATGTTGTTTTATTGTGACACGTTGGATATGGTAGAGATTTGGAGTCTTGTAAGGGATATAAAAACAAAATTTATGAAAGTTATTATATTTAAGAAGCGAACTTTTTATGCAGGATTTAAATGTAAAGTTAGGATTTTAATAATTATTTTCCCTTTTTATTATGTCATACCCATCCATTTGATTTAGTTTGACATCATGTATATATATCAGGTTTGGAGTGGGAATGCAAAGGCTAATCAACTCATGCAAGTAATCATGCAAGTCACCAAAAATCAACTATTGAATTGAAACCCACCTATTTTCTTACTTCCGTTGGGGTCTAAAGTCAGTACTTCCTTCTCACTTGGATGGGTATGTAAAATATTGTCTTTACGGAAAGGTCTATTTCTACTTCTCAATTCAATTTGCATGTGTTTTTTTAAATTCAGTTTTACCTTTATATATAGAGAAAGAGGGAGACGGATAGAGCATTTAGTTTCTAAATAAGAAATGGAAATTCTATAGAAGGGTCGATCACTTAGAAATAAAAAATAAAAGTGGGTCCCAATTTTTGTACGGATTTGTTATCATAAAATTTTAAATTACTTAAGACCAAATACTACACAAAACCTTCAAATTTTGTTTAATAAAAGGTGATGGATCACCTATACCAAAATTTTGCAATTGAATTTCAAATTTTCAAAAATAATTATTAAATTCTTAGTGTAAATAAACTAACACCTTAAAAAATTATTTTCGTTGATATTTGAAACCTATACTTTGTAAAAATTTATTTTTAAATGATTATGTTCAAATTGAATTTCTTTAAATCTAAAATCTTTTTATTTTTGAAATATAATGAAACTATAGTTATAATAAAAATATATTTAATTATTTAAGATCTGGTGGCATTACAGGATTAATGTAAATTCAAAATCATGAATATATTTTAATAATATTGATAAAATTAAAAATTAAATAAAATAGATGCTAATACACTCTTCCTTATTTGTTATATATAAACTATTTATTGTATATAATATAATTTTTCTTTGGTGTTACAATATTTTCTCTTTAATTTATTTTTATTGATTTTCTTATACTATATTTCTTTAAAATATAGTAGTAAATATATAAGATAGATTAGAAAGAAAACAGTGAACGAAGATTCTTTTGACTTTGTCATTCGTGAAAATTTGAGAAACTATATATTTAATATCTAAATAGTTTTTATAAAGAGAAAAAAAAAATGATAACAAAAATTAAACGGTCAAACATTCTTTTTAATTATTTAACATTTTATGTGATATTTTTAGGGTAAAGAAACTGTGCTTGTGTGTGTATATAAAAAAAGTAACAAAAATGACGAATCTATGAGAAGTATATTGATTTTGCTTTTAATTAACATTGAATTTATAAGAATTTTTTTTATTATATAAAATAAAAATTATAATTAGACATTATTTTAGTTAATTTTATTCTTATAAAGTAAAATTTTGAGATTAAAAAAACTATTGAATGAAAGTTTCATGTCAAGTTTTTTTCGAAGTGCAAAGTAATTACCAATAAGATTTTTAAGTTTACTTTGGAAATAAATGGTGGTTAGTATATGTAGAATGTAAAGTGACCTTTTATTTTCTTACAATTTAAACATAACATGCAAAATTATATTGGCTCTTATAAATGAATTATTTCAATTAACAATAAAATTTTATTTCCAGGACATGTATACAATCCTTATGTATAAATAATATGAATTAAATCTAAATTTGTAAAATTTAGAAACTTCACTTATTTTAGTATCTTACAATCAAAGTATATTACTATTTAAAACCTAAGATAAAAACAAATACTTTTCATTTTCATTCATTCCATGCGTGTAACTAAATGAAAGGAATGTAAAATGCATTTAAAAAAAAAGAAGTAGAAAGGAATGGTCTAAGAAACCCATATTTTTAACATATTTCTTCATTTTCCTCCTTTTTCATTCCAATAAACTAGAATTGATTGAGTTTTAAGCATATTATTCATAGTACATTCTCAAAAATTAGACACTTTAATTTTAAATTACAATGTTGTATTTATGGTTATTGATTCATCCATAAGTTGGTGATAACATTGTAGTCAAAGACATTTACAAAATTAGTTGCAAGAAATTCAACCTTTTAGAAGATAGAAATGATAAGTGACTGGAGATTGATTGTTATATTAGAAACATAAAATATTTCCTACATGCTTCAAAAATATTGTAATTTTTTCTATTAATGGTACTATAGAAAAAAGCAACCTTAAAATGTTCCATGGTTCATTAAAGATTTTTTTTTTTTTGGGAAAAAAACATTGCAATAGTTGATGTCGTTTAATTCATCCAAGATATGGATTGATCAATATATGTGACGTACAATAATCTAAAGATAAAATGAATCCATATATAAATATATAAAAGGTCTTAATTAAAATGGTTTGGTCAATTATGATTGGAGGCATATGTGAAATAATAACTTCAACATAGCATATATAGAGAATTTATGGAGGAAATATAAATCAATTTTGACTTTTGACCCTCAAAAAATCTGATATTTTTAGGCTGTTAATATCTATACTTGAACTTAATTTAAGTCTTAAATTCCATCATTTACTCTTCATTCTTTACATTTCTACCAACTTGATATGATATTTATAACTAAGTTAAGGAATATCTGTGACACCCCAAATCCCGGGGGTCCGTTGACAACCCGTTAACCCACGGAAGATTCGTGGATGTCGGGTTACCCGACACCACACCATTTAGTCCCCTTTTCCCAGGACTCATGATTTAACGAAAATCGGGAAGAGTGCTCGCTGTACGGGGAGAACTCTCACGCAAATGTGCGTTTAAGCAGCCTTTGTCTCGATATTATACAACGACCACAGGGTCCACATACGAGTAAAAATGGCCCGCATTAGGGCCCATTTATCCATACTCATCTAATCTATATCAAAAACGCTAAAGAGTTATTACATCGGCTCTTATCCTAATATTATATTAAAACTAACATGTTACAATATAATATACAAAACATGGATCAGCCACAATCGGCCCGGCTTCATGATGTTGGCACTACAGAAGTGCGAATGCGCTTGCACATGTCACGTATTGCACGAGGGTCTACGACAGAACAAAATTGCTTGTCCAGAGTAGAGATAAGTCCTGGTATTCCTTCTATAAATGCACATAAATGGTGCAACACCGAGTCAGGAAGGGTGTCACGGTATGTGTAGCAAGTAAGTGCCAAGGACTTCATAATTATTTTAGTGCCATAATAGGGTACGAAAATTGGTTTAAGGGTGAAATTATAAAGTTTTCAAATAATTGTGGCGCTTTTACAATTAGGAAAAGTATAATTAATGGAAGTTTAAATGATGAATAATAATAATAAATTCTAAAAATAGTTCGGGAAGTCTAGAAAATTTTTTATTGTGGCGACCCACCCTCGGGTGCGGGCCCACCTATTCGGCTTTTGGTGGACCCCAGGGCCCTCGGCCAGCCACCTTATCCTCTAAGGGACCTCCCCCCCTTCTGCATGGCTCGCCTCGAGACACAGGACACAGGGCTTAAGTACCTAAGTTCTTACGTAGTGGGTGCAGCTGAGCTAGTAGCTGGGTTGGCACCTTGCAGGCTGGTAACAACCTGGGTCCCAGTCGGCGTGTGCATGAGGGAGAATCACTGAAAGGATAAAGTGATCGGCGAAAGTATGAATCGAAGTCGAATAGGCACTGCCTGAAAAAGTGAATCTCCACGATAAAAAAAAAAAAAAAAAAAAAAGAAAAAAAAAAAACGCCTTTGTGTGAGGTCCCACCCGGGATCTGCAGCAGTGGAGCCATCGTCACCCCTCGGGTCCTTAGATGGTTCTCCTCACTCACTAGAGGATATCCTTAGTGCGACCTCGACCCGGCTCTCGAAGTTATTTTGGGATGCGGGATTTAGATGAACTTTAATTCTGCTTAGTTCAAGCCCCGGTATTGAATCGCTTACATATGTTCCTCATTTTCTGTATCATAAACGATTCACGAGGATTCGAAAACTCTGCTCATGTGCATCCTTCATCGGGGATGTTGCTCCCCAACACGAAGAATTCTTCTATTTTGCATCTGATAACTTCTGTGAGGGTAAAATGCATGCAGTAAATGCATCGGGCGGGTCCCGAGTGACTCTGGCAGGGTATCTCCTCTTAATGGCCTCCCACAGGTCCTTGGCCCCAGCTGCCATCGAGAACCGAAAGGACTTTCTGCTCATCCCGAACACCCCATCCTTTATTATAAATTTCACTAACCTATCAGCCATAAATTATCACGCCTGCGGGTCGCCAGGGTACCATCAAGTTTTCAGCCCACACTAATTTTAGGCGCGTTCTATCATGCCCCTCTGCTCCTTAAGGCTCCGTGCTGACGGGTCATTCTTGTAACAATCTGTATGACCTGATCCGTAATTAAAGTGCCACAGGTGCAGGCCCTTTAGTTCACTGTTCGGAGTACACACATTCGATTCCCTGCAACTATTACGCCGTACCGTCCTCTTCTGCGTGGATCCGGATCAAGGAAGGTCAGCGGTTTCGAGATGATTAAGTTGAGGCGGAGATTGAGGGTGGTAGGAAACCGGAGTTCGGATCGGAGGCGATGGGTAATAGTTAGAGGGGTCAGATGTGTGTGCACAGAAATAGGTGAAGCTAAAGGGTCGCGAGACCCCAGGGTCGCGTACCTTGACGATGGATCAGGTCATCTGATTATTCACAATGACTACCGTCGGGCTGGGAGCCCTCGAGAAGACGGAGGGCGTGATAAACGCTCCCCAAAATTGAAGACTAAAACTTATGATGATATGACGACCCGGAGGCGACATACTTATATTTAGATAGGGTTAGTGAAATTTACTCTGATGATGGGGTGTTCGGATAGGCGAAAGTCCTCTTTTCGGGGTTCTTGATGGCGGCTAGGGCGAGGACTGGTGGGGGAGGCCAGTAGAGGAGACACCTGCAGGGAGTCGCTTGGGACCCGGTTAAACGAACATTTCTGAACAGTTTTACCGTAGTTATCGAGGATGCAAAAATAGAGGAATTGCTTCGAGGAGTTAGAGGCGGCGATCACGGCTTGATGACTGAATATGAGCGAGGTTTTGGGAGCTTCGTGAAATTGGTGCCTATGATACGGAAAATGAGGAACATAAGTGTAATGATTCATGGGCGGCTTGAGCGGCGGAAGATAAGTTCATCTGGCACAGGCGTCTCAAAAATAACTGGAGAGAGAATTTGGTTGAAATTTTGCCTTAAGGGGATATCCTAGTGAGTGAGAGAACCATCCCTAAGGACCCAGGGTTTGTGATGGGCTCCACCTGCGGGTAGGCCAGGGGTGGGGACCTCCACCTGATAAAGGCGCCTTTTATTTGTGGCTGACCCCACCCTCGGGTCTGAGCCCCACCTATTCGACTTTTGAGGTGGACCCCCGTTGTGTGAGCCACCTTATCCTTAGGGACCTCCCCTTTACCATGGCTGGCCTCGGACACGGGACTGGGGCTTAAGTACTTGAGTTCTTGTGAGTGGGTGCGAATTTGAGCTGCTGGCTGGGTTGGTGCCCAGCGTGAAGGCTTGTACCAAGCCACAGGTCATCTGGGGTCAGTGTGGCTCTCTCATGTGGTGAGGAGTCCTGAAAGGATATGATGCGACAGGCGAGATCTCAAAGTCCAGGAGTAGGTGGGACCGCTGCCGGGGTGAGTGTCGATCCCCTGGGCAATGCTGGCCCAGTCGGGACGGTGGCTGAAGCTTGGTAGCCAGAGTAGGACACCGCGGGGGCATGTGTTGGGTTATCTTCATTGGAGTACTTCTTCACTTTATCACTCCTTTGTTCACAACTTCTGTAACAAAGTGTAACTTAATGTCTATATGTTTAGTCCTTTTGTGAAATAATAGGTTTTTCATAAGGAAAATCATGGTCATACTGTTGCAATGCATGGTGACATTCGAACAAGGTATTTCCAGCTCTTCTACCAGTCCCTTAAGTTATAATGCCTTCTTGATTCCTCTAGTTGTATGATTTATGCTCATAAGTGACATTTTTAAACACCTAATTCATACATTTTCGGGTCCTTTGAAATAGTGCTTATCTAGTTATGCAAATTGTTGGTCTCGAACTCTTATTACTAATATTCCTTGGAGTTTTGTGCTATTTTGAAACCTTTTAGGCACCTTTTCGACTCTTGGGGTATGGAGTAAAGAAATAAGACGTCCCAACACCTCTCTCTCTCTCTTCAACTTTAGAGCTTTTTAGATCCTCTTAGATGACTTTAAGACTTAACCAAATGCATGGGAAAGGAAAAGAAGCAAAGAGGAAGGGGAAAAGCAAGAGACTCTCACTCCTGCAGTGAGAGCAAAGAAGTGGAGCAATGGGACATCTAATAGAATCTTACCCTAGTTATGGAGCCTTGGAGATCAACATATACGAGTTTAAGACTCAAATGAAAGCTTGGGAGGTGAAAACATAAGAGGTATGTGAAACCAAGATTGGCTCTCACCCCTACAATGAGAGTGAATTTTGGGGTGAGAGCAAATTTTCACTCTCACCTTGTAAGTGAGAGCCAACGTGTATTACTTTGTCCAAAGACACCTCTTTGACTTTGTCCAAAGAGCGAATTTTCACCTATTTGACTTTTTCCATTTTTGGGCCTCCTAAAGGGTTGTAAAGCATATGGGAACTATGTTACTTGCCCTAAAAATCCCTAAGGACATGTTTTCATGTATTTATAGAGGGAGGATGTGATATATATATATATATAGCCAAGTAGTTAGTTAGATTCTTAGTTTGTAATATTTCCTTTCAATCTTTTAGTAAAATTGTTCCTTTTTTTTTCATATGTGCACAAGTTATCCATCCTTGTTCAATTGCATTTTTAACTGTAGAATAAGTGATTAAACTCATCTCTTGGGGATAATGTGGATCTAAGGCACGAAGTTGAAGGTGATCGAGAGTCTAGGCACCGGACCAGATGAAGTCAACTATATGTAGTTCCTTTCTTGAGACGATCAACACTATTTATCTCTTTGATCATGAAGCTAGGCGACTTTGTGAAACCACATTCTGAGGCCTTCGTCCATTGGTAAAATAAATTTTTCTCTCTTATTCGATAAAAAATCATGGCGTTTTTTTCTTTTAATTTAATCCTTGACTGATTTTGGCAATTAGAAGTAGAATATCCATCCCTTAGATGACCTTAAACCCTTGTCGCTACGATAGCTGGAACATCATTAGCCCAAATCTGGGTTTATAAATTTTGTGATCAGCGAGCAGGAACACTCAACTTCTTAAGACGAATCATTATAGCAATATATTTTACTTATATGGTTGAGTGAACCACAACCTGATGAAGTGAGGCTCTCCAACTCACTACTCCCTTACACATTTGAAACACTTAACATGAGATTGATTTCCTTGTGCCAAGACAAGATGCACAGTAATCATCTACATATCCAAAAACTATGGACTCAAAGTTTCTTGTAAAAACTTGGGTAAATTTGAAATGTTTGTAAAGCGATGGGGTAATAAGCTATAGTCTGAGGTTACAAGCTTGGAATTTTTCTAGATCTCGGATGATAAAATGGGACCTCCAGATTTAGTTTGTCTCGTAAATCTAGTTACCCAGGCAATTTAGTTGAATTCCGAGATAGTCGATTTTAATTTTAAGGCAAAAATAGGGACACATGGCATGATACATGCATGCCATGTGGCATGTAGAGGTGTCCAACCTATAAAAAGGGGATCGTTGGAGGAAAAGAGAGGGAGAAAGAGGGGAAAGAGAAAGAGAAAGAGGGAGATGAAGAAAGATCCGGTAGCTTTTTCCTTTGATTTCTTTCGTTCCGACGGTCGGAGTTCGTCAAGCCGAGAGTTAAAGTCTGTCTACTCGACGAGGGCTACGCTCCAAGATGTAGGGATTTTCCTATTTTGGTTGATTGCCTTCCTTTTTGGACAAGTGTTCAAAGGGACGGGTTGGGGACTGTCATTTTGGACTCGGAGTTCGGGGGGATTGATGCAATAGTCGTGTGGGGATTTGGATGTGTGCTTTGAGCATGGCATGTCTAGCTTAGTATTGACTGGATTTGAGCAGTCTTAGGGCTGGATCGGAATTTGTTCTATGCTTAGAGATTATAGCATGTTTGCCAGTGGCTGTGATGGATGTATGTGTGGATTGCTTTTGTGGGCAGCTCTTATGCCATAATTGGTCTTTGCTTGCTTTTGATTGACTTACTTGGTGATAATTGTTGATTGAATGTTGATATATGAACTCTAATATATTGACATTGAGATGAACTATTTGGAAGTTGTATGCTTTTGATATAACTATTCATGATACATGATAAATTATCCAGATGACATACATTACATATGTGACATGGAAGTGACATGCAATGACATAATGCATTGTATATGCATTGAGGCATCGCATTCATGGGTGTAAGTGCATGGTGCCATTACACCATCCTTAGTGGTTATTAAGTGGAAGCGATCACGTTGAGCGAAGTTCGAGCGAGTTACGTATGCGAGAATATGAAATAGTGCCATCACACACCATCGCCCGGTAGTTGATGAGTGGGGTACATGTACCATTGAGCGAAGTTATTTAAGTTCTCTTGTTAGTAGAGCATGAAAACTTGTGTCGAGTAGTAAGCAGTAAGGATAGATAATACTCCAGTGAAAGACTCAATGTTTTTAGTTATCATATAATACAATATTTGGCTTAGTGAAAGTGCAAGAAGGCTTGAAGCATGGTGAGACCACAGAAAATTTACTTTACCCGTAAAAGACACATGTTTTGTTAATGAAATGATCATGGAGGTGAAACATCTAATCGATTTTGATTTCCTAAAACTTGATTTTGTTTTAAGTGATCATTGGATAAGGAAATTCATCGAGATGGATGTTATCACACAATGGCTATACATTGTGTGATGGGTCTGTGATGACTTGGATTTTCATGCATTGAGTGAGTCTCATCTCATTTCATGGCATGCATATATTCCATTAGAGTTCATCATCCACATTGGAATGTTGATATATGTGAATGTGTCGATGAACATTGCATGCATTAGGGGATAATAACAGCCTGCATAGGAGTCTCTTTACTAAGCGTGGCTCACCCTTTATGGGAAAACATTTCAAGTGTAAGGTATACACCAGTGGATGGCTCTCATTCGGGGCCGAGAGGTTGAAGAAAGCCGACCTGTGGTTGGTATAGTTATTTTTGTAAAAACTTTGGAAAGAACTGGTTTTGGCATATGCCTGTGTATGTAATAGAGTTTGTGATTTAACTCACAGTAATATGTTTTGAAAATAACATAAAAAGTTTATTGAATGTGACTAAATGGATCCCAGTAAATGGGATTGGACAATGTTGTATCGAGACACATGATATCCATAGGCAATTATGACCCTCGCTTCACTGCATGGTGTTAGGGCATAGGTATGTGATTACCCAGGACTCCATGAATGGATCCCAATCAATGAGATTAGACAACATGGGTACCAAGATATACGCTATCCATGAGTATGAGGATTGGTCAACGGACCCTTGGGTTTTTGGGGTGTCACACGTCTTCCCTTACCTAAAGCGAGTCCACAGGTGGCAGGAGGCTAGAGATATACCTCGTTAACGAGGCGTAGCGTGTACCTACTAGGATTTTCCACAAACCTACTCACAATGCTTATGGAATATGCCAAATCCGATATAGTATAGAACATGGCATACTATATGCTCCCAACCATATTAGCATAATCTATTTTTCTCCTAAGAAGTACTCTCTCATCTTCCCTTAAGGGAGCTTGGATATGGGAAAGCTTAAACTAAGCTAAGAGTGGAGTTAGCACAAGCTTCAAATGATTAAATCCAATATAGTGTCCATAAAATGCTCATAAGTTTTTGGTAGAGAGTTGAGAAGAATGATGGTATGATCCTCCTCCTCAATCTTGACTCCAATGCTAGTAAAATCCAACATCACCTTGTTCTAGTCGTCGAGATGATCTTCAGGTCCTTTTCATTATCTATTTGAAGTGTGTATAACTATTTCTGATCCAGTGCTTGAGGACCTTTTCTGTCTGAGGCTTATGGCTTCTCTACGCGTAAGAAGCTTTCATTTTAGTTGATACCTCTTAGAGTACTTCATTGCCTAGGGATAACATGAAGGCATTGTGAGCCTTTGCTTCAATGTCAACAGCCTTGTCTTCATTGGATTGCTTGAGTTTCACCATGGTTTGTTAATCAATGATAGCTAAAAGACCTTGTTGGACCAATAGGGCCTTCATCTTCATTCTCCATATGCTAAAGTCGTTCTCTCAAGTGAATTTATCCACCTCGAACTTGTTGTGGCCATTGGAGATTACACAAGACAAGATATAAACGTTCTTAATGAAGAAACAAAATCTTGGCTGATTTGAAGGTTTCATGTTCGATCCACGCTTTACGCACCAGTTATTAAGTTTGACGCATCAAGAACAAGTTGAGAGAAGAGAGAAAACAATGGGTTTTTCAGCATTTACAAGAGCTCGGTTTTAAAACCCTACATAAGCCTCATGCATGCATGTCTAATCACATAGCGTGTAGAGTTATTACACATGTGACTTCCTCTCTCCTGTTAACCTCTCTCTAGCTTTCTCTCTTTTGAGGGTCACACCACATTCAACTCTATGCCTCAGCTGTCACTCCTCGGATTGACTTACTACGACTTTTTTAGCTAACATATAAAATTGGCTTGATAGGGTTAGTTCTTCCTTAGATAAACGACCGGCGGAAAAGGCCGAAACTAAACAGTAAATTTGGCCCAACTATGTCGACTAAGCTTGCCGTGAACTAAAGCAAATATGGACGATCATGCCCCGAAGTCAGGGCATCCAGGAGTTATCAAAGTGTTAATAACTCTAGTAATTTGTTTCAAAGGAGAAAATTTTCATGTCTTATTAATCACTTTAATAGTCGTTGATTGGAAGTTTTCTTAGATGGGTCCAAAGAAACTTGCAAAATGAGATCCATTGTTTGATGGTTGAGAATGTATATATGACTTCATCCAAGGCTTTAACTTCTAGGTTCCAATATAAGTATCAAATGTATAAGGAAAATTTAAATCAACAATTTTTGTGTAGAGGGACAACTTGCTATTTCAAATATCTAGAATTTATTAAATCTTAGTTCATTTAAAAGAATACATCTCCTACAAATTTAGTTTTGTATATATTGTCATGTATAGTTAAGGTCAGTCTGATAATTTTATAAATAGAACATTTCTTAAAAGACAAATGAGAAAAGGAAAGAGAAGATGAAAACGCATAGCTATAACACTCATGGCAACAAGAATTGGAAGATTCTTCATAAACTTCTACAACCATGAGTTTTAATAAAATTTGTATGGAATAAATATTTGTTACCCTAAAATAAAATTTTAGTTTTCGTGCAATTGACTAAGAAAATAAGTATTTTCTATACCAAAGAAAATATTGTAAGGAAATGAAAGAAAAAAATTGCAAAAGAAAAACATATGATTAATCATAATATTCAATCAATGTTCTATTATATTCATTTTAATGCCTTTATTACTGTCTGTTACTTGTCTATTTATTTTGTTTAGACATCACCTCATCTAAAAAATGAAGTACATCCACATATTTTTATTTTGTAAAAACGAAGAAATCCATGATTTTGGATAAAGGGTAAAATAGTAATTTAGTTGAAAAGCGAGAATGTTTCTAGATCTCCGAATGTGAAGCAGACTACGGGTTGATCGTCTCGCGAGATTTGGCTATTCGTCGAATTCGTTAGAGCCTTGGAATTTAAGAATTATGGATTTCATCATGGGTTTCACGATCCGCCATTTATGAGGTTACGAGTTTGAACTAGAAGCTTTGAAAGTTTCTCGGTGTTATGGTTGTTTGTGGTGATCGCTGATGATTGGAACCCAGTTGGTGCATGTTTGTGAAGGGACCGGTGAAGTGCCGCATTGGGTTATCCCAGTTTGTGACCTAGTTGTGTGTGCTATTTAGCATTTTGAATAACATGCGATTATTAATGAATATGTTATGTTGATGCATGTTATTTGATGTATTTAACATGGTTTGCATGGAGGTAGATTATATGTATTAATTATAATTATCCATGGTATGTGAATGTTTCATGTAGGACTCATATGCATACATGTAACATGAAGAAAAAAATGCATTGGCATCATGCATTCATATGCACGGTCACATCACGTCAAGTCGGGTGTGGGTGCAGGGTAAGGTTTATTCACCAGTGTTGGTGAATGGGTCGTGAACTCGGGAAAAATGGGGCCAGACAGGTAGAGATTCACGAGTGTGGAAATGATCAAAATGATAAATTACATGTTTGGTAGACAGGGTTGGGTCGTCCCGGGGTGAAAGTCCCCGACGTTATTCCGCAGTTAGACATGAATCCGGCGATGTAACCCCGGCGAAAATGTTGAAAGGCGTCGGCGATCTCTGATGTAAACGAAAATCCGCAGCCGCGAAAGAAAGAGAAAAGGAAAATCAGGTTTTGATAAATAAAATTGGAGGGTTGTCCAATGGTTTAGTCATGGTGTCAAACACCGATGACTTGTTGTATTCACACTTGGCATTCCAGGTGTGAGGGAGTCGGTTGAGACTAAGGTTGTGAGCATGAGGGGTCACATCTCATGCATGATATAGACATTTCATATAATAGTGAATAATTGTATGGAATGTGATTGATTGTTTAGATATGCCATTGCATATGCATTTAGTGGGAGTAGCCCTCGTAGGAGATTATGTCTGCGGGCTTTGCTCACCCGTCGTGGACCCCTTTCGGTACGGGGGTATCCGGGAGACGGTGCTCACTTTAGAGGCCACATTTTGAAGAAAGCGAGCATGGCTTTGAGTAAATATTTTTGTACAATATGTATAAATGTTTTTTTTTTTGTAAAACAGGTATGAAACTATTATAATATAGTGGAATATTTTTTGATGAGTATGGATGTATGGGCTCGACATGACCATTTTTACTCATGTATGGGTCTCATGGTATGAGACACACGAGGTTCATGAGTTGATTGTGAAACCCGAGAGAAAAATCTAATTTTAAGAAAGGCGAATGGTAGTTTGATCCAATCCGGAATTTTCTAGATCTCGGATGACCTGGCCGGACTTCAGATTTGGAATCATCTCACGAAATCTAGCTACCATGTCGAATTTTGTCGAATTCCGAGACAGTCGGAATTTCACGTTTTTCGAGGCCGTAGAGGAGTGCGTGACACTTGGCATTTTATGAGTGGCTCAAGAGGCTCCATGTGTCAAGCTATGGGCTAGTCAAACATGAGCTCAAGTGTGGGCCATGGGTGGACACATGGCATGATGCCATTTGAAGGAAATCTCAAAGTGGTTGGATAAGAGGATAAGGTGTAATCCTCTCAACCAATAGAAAATTGACATGTGGCATTGAGAGGACTTTTCTCTTGTCCCAATCTTAACCAAAGGGGTTGGGAGAGGAGAAGAGAGAGGGGAGAGAAAGGGAAAACGGTGAGGGAGAGATTTTAGAGAGAAAGTGTCTACCTTCTCTTTAGAATTCCGGCGATCGGACCGTCGGTTCAGTGACGAAGCGGTGCTCCCAGCGCGGGGAGCTACGTGTGGGTACCGGTTTAGGAAGTTTCGAAAAACTTCGAAGGTAGAGGTTTTCTCCTACTTGTTTACTCTTTGTCTAGGGTCGTTTTAATGGGTGGGATTGCCCAAGGCACAGATGGCCGTGGTTTTGATTCTAAGATTTGGGTGGCGAAGAAATCACACAGTGTGTGAATAGTATCTTGGGGTTGTATTTACACCCTTTGAGATACGTCATTATTGTGGCATGTTTTTGATTGCGTGATTTTGTGTTTCAAATTGCGTGGAAGGACATATACACAATATGATGTATATGGGAATTATGATTGTGCGGTTATTGCGTAGGAAGTTATATGCATGGTATAATGTGTATAGGAAAAAGGAGATTGCTAAGGTTAGGAACTATGACCTTAGGGATTTGGATGATGAAATGAACGGGAAATCTTAGAATTTTATTGAAATAAATGAATTGAGTGGTTGGAAGTTAGCGCCACTTAGGAAATGAACAGGTTAGTTCATGGTTGTCACGTCTATTAGTAATTGGCATGTGCATTGCTAGTTAGACTGAAATGGAAATTACATGAATCTTGTTTCCATTTGACATGTGTAGATGGCTAGTCGAGGGAGAGGACGAAGAGGTCGTCCGCGAGTTCATGGTCGGGCCTGCCGGTTGACCGATACCGACTGATCAGCGGGCTTTTGTTAAGAATTTGTGGGTAGTCTTATTCTTCTTGTGCGAATTTAGTGCGTGGTGGCAGTCGAACCTCCGGAGGGTTGAGGCACATCATCCTCAGAGCATTCGTAGGGAGGAGATCTACGGTGGAAGACCATTGGTTGCATGCTTGAGAAGGTGTTAGAGTATGGAGATTCGCCATTGGCCAGGGATCGAGGCCGTTTGCGATTAGAGGCTAGAGGGTGAACTAAGTATGGTGGAATTAGACAAGACTCACAGGGATCTAGACGATGACTTGGGTGGAGTTCATGGCCTTTTCATGGGCAAGTATTTTCGGATCTTGCGAGGCATGCGAAGGCTCGGGGTCCTGGGGCGGGGCGGAACGATGACCGGTGATGGAGTATGTGGCCGGATTCAGTTGCGCGTTTAGTGAGTGAATATGTGGCCACGGATGTGGCGAGGTCGAGATTTGAGGAATGGGTTAAAGTTACCCGTTCGGGGCGCAGTGTAGGACCGCTACGGGACATGGACTCCATGGTTGGGGTGACCACTGGCACCGTAGAGAGAGATAGAGGGATGCAGAGTGTCAGGAGTTATGGATCTTTGTGAGAGGGAGGATCGACCTTAGCCTGGATTCGGGAAGAGGCGGAAGACTACGCCCCATGAGTTTCGGGACCGGGACGGGATGGGGCATTTAGTCGACGAGACGGATGGTATGTTATTTTGCAGGCGGCTGAAACGCTATGAGATGGGATTGCCCCCAGGCGGGGATCTCGGGATTTTAGAGGCGGCCACGGTCCTGCGTTGGTGTAGAGCGGAGTATCTGATTCGTTCCTCTGCACTGGTATGGGTCGGAGGAACCGGTTTGATCTGGGTCTTTATCTGACACCTTCGGCGTGCCTGGTTGGTCGGAGGGTCGGAGTGTGGGTCGAGGTCGGGGTCACGGGACTCACGGGTCGGGTTACAGTCGGGCGGCGGTGATATGTTATTTTTATCCTAATGACTTGGGCATATGAGACCAGACATCCTAGGAGCGAGGAGTGCGGCACTGTTTGAGCATCTGGAAGCTTGGCCAGGATATGCCCGAGTGCATTTCTACTCTTGCTCTTGTTGGTAGAGTAGCGTTTGAGATGGGATCGTCATGTTTGTTCATTAATGCGTCTTGTGTGGCGGTTGGAGGCTTAGAGGTTGAGGCCTTTAGAGAAGCCCGGTGTGGATGTTCTTCGCTAGGATGTAAGGTGAGAGTTGACCTGATAGGTCGGGATTGTGAGTTAGAGATCTCAGAGATTCTGCTCATGGTGTGGGTACACGGTGACATCGCGTCGAGTTGGGTGTGGGTACACGGTGACATCTCGTAGAGTCGGGTGTGAGTGCACGATATGAACATTCACCACTCTTGGTGAGTGTGGGTTGAGTTTTTTTTTGGGACTACGTCCAATGAAGACTCATAGTTCGAAGCAGGAAATGAAGAGTAGTGTGTGTGTTGAAATTGAAGCAAGAAGGGGTTGTTAATCCTGGGTGAGAAAGCACGGAATTAGGGTGAAGGAGACCGGTAGTATCTGAAAGGTCTATTGTGGGTGTAAGGGCAGGGGAGCTATCCAGAATTTACGTGTGGGTGTAAGGGCAGGGAGATATTCAATTTGCATTGTGGGTGTAAGGGCAGGAGCTATCCTAGAATTTACGTGAGGGTGTAAGGAACAGGGAATGTCTGAAATTTACGTATTGGGTGTAAGAGACCGGGAGCTATCACAGAATTACGATTAATGGGTGTAAAAAGGACACGAGGGTAAATTTCTATGTGGAGTGTAAGAGACACGAGGAGAAATCCAATTTATGTGTGGGTGTAAGGGCAGGGAGATGTCAATTTAAATGTGGGTGAGGCAGAATATTAAATTACATTATTGGGTGTAAGAGACCAGGGAGCTATTTCGATTTTTGTGTGGAGTGTAAATTGGGGATATCGAATTTACGTGGGTGTAAGGGCTGGGGAGATATCTAATTTACGTGTGAGTGTAAGAGGCTTGGGGAGATATCGAAATTTACGTAGTGTAAGAGACACGTGGAGAAATCAGAATTTCTATGTGAGTGTAAGGGCAGTGGAGGTTATCAAGAATTTACGTAATGGGTGTAAGAGACAGTGGGATATCAAGAAATTTACGTGTGGATGTAAGAGGCTCATGATATGGTAGAAAAAGTTCGTCTTTCGAGAGAAAACGGGTGAGGTTATCACGTAGACTTAGGGTGGTGTTAAGTCGGGAGTGACTCGAGATGAAAACACACGGACATGGTGATCGCGGACTTAGAGTTGAGTGATAAATTAGGGGTGACTCGAGATGAAAACACACGGTCATGGTTATCACGTAGACTTAGAGTTGAGTGATAGGAGTTGGGAGTGACTCGAGATGAAAACACACAGTCATGGTTATCACGTAGACTTAGGGTTGAGTGATAGGAGTCGGGAGTGACTCGAGATTTGGATACCCATTGGAAATTGCATTGGGTGTTGGTGAGTTGGCAAGGGCTTGGTATATGGATGTCATTCATGACATGGATTAGATGGGCCAGTCCATTGGATTATCGATGATTATGACCTTAGGAAGATCGCATTTACACACCCAGCGAAGTTGTGTAGGGTTACATATGCACATGGTTGGATGCATGTGTGTGGAATTTCGACCGAAATTCTTTTAGAGGAGGAGAATGTGAAACCTAGAGAAAAATCTAATTTTACGAAAAGAGTGAAATGGTAGTTTGGTAAGAAATGCGGAATTTCTAGATCTCGGATAATGACGGACTTCCTTTATTTAGATACGTCTTGCGAAATCTAGCTACCATGTCGAATTTAAAATTCGAATTCGAGATAGTGAGATTTCACGTTTTTGTACGTAGAGGAGTCGTGACACTTGGCATTTATGAGTGGCTTTCGAGGCTCCATGTGTCAAGTATGGGCCTAGTCGAACGCAGGCTGAGTGTGGGCCATGGGTGGACACATGGCATGATGCCCATTTGAAGGAAATCTGAAGTGGTTGGATAAGGGGATAAGGTGTAATCCTCGGCTTGATAGAAAATTGACATGTGGCGTGGAGACTTTCTCTTGTCCACGATCTTGACCCCGAAGGGGTTGGGAGAGGAGAAGAGAGAGGAGAGAAAGTGACGGTGAGGAGAGATTTTAGAGAGAGTGTCTACGCTTCTCTACAGAACTCCGGCGATCGAATAGTTGGTTTTAGGTGGCCAAAGCAAGTTGCTTACCGCAGCCGAAACATGCGTGGGTACCGGTTCGGGAAGTTTCGACAAACTTCGAAAGGTAGGGGGTTTTCTCCTACTTGTTTTACTCTTTGTCCCAGGGTCATTTAATGGGTGGGGATTTGTTAAGGCACGGATGGCGATGGTTTTGATTCAGATTTGGACCGTGGAAAATCCACAGTGTAGTTTAAGATGATCCACGGGTTGTTGTGTAGCTGTGATGTTGTGTGCTTCCATGGGTGTATAACATGCGATTGTGATTTTGTGGGCGGTTCAGAGATGAATTGCGGATTGTACATTGGCGAAGTATGACAGTGTGTGTATATGAATGAATAACATGTGTAAGTTTTATTTAATATATACATGCTTAGTATATTAACATAGTTAGTATAGCATGTGTTGAATGTTTAGTGTGCCATTGCATGAGCATTAGGTGGGGAGTAACCCAAGTAAGAAAATTCCACTCACCCAGGCATTACTCACCACTGTCGAGAAAAAAACTATTTAGATGCAGAAGGCCTTTTTGGGGATGGGATGCAGTAGGGGCACTTAGAGCGAAGAAATGGCCATATGTGGCCTTATTATGTATTTTTGTAAAAATGCGGTAAGACCCGAGTTTTGGATAATTTATTATTCAAAACAAATTGTAATTGAACTCTTTTTGTATAAAATATACATTTCGTGTTATATGGATGTGTGGGCCCTATTGGTCCGTTTTACACATGTATGGGTCTCATGACGTGAAGCATGTAGATTTCCGCGGGTTGACGGGTTGTCAACGGACACCCAGGTTTTGGGGCGTCACATTGACGGTGGTCAACGGGACCCTCGGGATAGGGGCGTCACATATTTTTTTGTAATTGACTAGGAAAAAGAAGAGTATCTTATATACCAAAAAAAAAAAAATGTTAGGAAATGGAAGAAAAGCATATGAATAATCATAATCTTCTATCAATGCTCTATTATATGCATTTGAAGGCTTCCGTTACCTGTCTATCTCCTTTTTCGATTTAGACTTCATCGCCCCAAATAAAAAATGAGACCACATCCTTAGGTAATGTTCCCCTTAGTTTATTCTCCTGCAAGTTCACAAGTAATTGTTATGTTCATGTGATTTACATTTCACCTTCGGTGTGTAAGCAAGTATACCTTATGTATATATGGTAAATGTTTATGATAACAAGTCTTGATATTGTAAAACCCCGGAAAATTTAAAATTTTCTAAAAGTTAAAAAATAAAAATAATAAATAAAAATAATAATAATAATATTAAAAATTGTAAATGACTCGAGAGCACAGAAAATTCCCTGAACTTGGATGACAAAAGCGAATTTGTGTAGTTGAGTCCATCTCAACAGTAACTTCGAGAAAGTTTCAGCTGAATTCTTAGGTAATGGGAATTTTTATGAATTTTGAAGTTAGGTATCCCCAGTAACCCGAGGCAAGATTTTCTTAAAAATCTCGAGAGTTAGAAATGACTTGAGTTAAGTTCATTTAAAATAAATTGAACTAAAAATAAATAAATTGTTCGGGCCAGAAAGCGAACGGACGGAGTCATGGGCCAGGAGTGACCTTAAGTGGGCACTGCATGAACTTAAACTTAAAAAGGGAAAAGGAGAAAATATGAATTTTTCTCCATTTTTTGGCAAAGCCATTAGTGGGGTGTGAGTAGAGAGAGAGAGAGAAACTTATCATTCTTTCGATGTCACACGGAGATCGAATTGGTTGGAATCCGTCGAGGCGAGATTTAAGTTCATCTGCTCGGCCCAGGGAATCGCATGGAGTCTGGAGCAACATGCGGTTTCACTTGAAGATTTCGGGTTTGGAGAAAATCTAGTGAAAGCTCTACCTTCTCTCCTGGTTATGAGCGATCGGCGGCTCGATTTCAGATTAGGCGGGACTTAAAGTTGGGTACTCGTCGAGGCCCCGGTAGCGTGGACAGAAGTCGAATTTTCGTTTGAAGTTAAGCGGAAGTTCGGGAAGGCGAGTGGGTCTCGGGTCTTGGAATCGAGTTCGTCTTCCTCCGAGAGGTAAGGAACCTTCTTTTCGGGTTATATTTCATCTAAATCTTTGTCTTGGTCTGGGTTGGGCCACAGGGCGATTTGGATTAATGTTCTCGAACACCAAAAAAATCAAATATTTCTTTGATTTGGAGTTGTTTTGTTAAGTTGATTTTAGATTTGAGTTTGGGACGGGTTTTATTACCATGTTATGGCTGAATTATTAACTCAATTGGGATGGGTTTGTTTTCAGGTGAAAGGGTTATTGCAGGATGATTTTGGGTAGGAAAAATAGCATATGCGGAGCTTTAAAGTCAGGGAAATGATTTCGTAGGTTTCATGCTCTTGATCTTTGTTCATCTGAGGCCTCGACCCCGGGGACTGACCATAACTTTCACGTCAAGGCTCCGTTTAGATTGTTCTTAGACTCTATGGAAATCCCATTGGTGAATCCACTCAATATATAGCTTGATAAAATTTGAACTTATATTCAGGAAATTCAAGAATTTCACGAAAAACACTAGGCCCTTCTTTGGTGCGCGTCGATTCTTTGTTCAAATGGGGCCTCTCCGACTTTGGGCCAATATTATAACTTTCGTCAAAGAAGCTCAAGTTTAGGGTGTTCTTGGACTATATGGAAAGATATTGGAGTCTAGAATCTGAAAATATAATTTTCAATGGAAATTGGTGTTCACAGCCTTGTTGAAAAATTGATTGTTACAACAAGTGTGCTAATTGTTGGTTGTGTGGATGTGAGGAGTTGTGTGCTGAAGTGGCCATTACATGGCAGGTTGTAGGCTATCTTAGGTACATGATATGCCATGAATTAGCCTGGAAATGTGTGTCATTACTTGCCAGTAATGACTTGATGAAATGTTAACGTAATGTTTGTGTGATTGATTAAAATGACATTTCTTGGTTAAGAGGAGTATCATGCTTGGATGTCGATATGTGTGCTCACAACATATTGGGTTTGTGATGTATTTTCGTGTGGACATGGCTATTGCATTGCATGTTGTAGAAGCTAGTTTATTGGGTATTATGTGCCATGATGTAGCCTAGGGATTGGTCTTGACATTACTTATCGGTAGTAGTCGGAATGTGTTGATGCATGCTTGTTTGATGTGTTGACATGAATATGATAAAATGTTAGTATATTTGCATGTATATTAGCGTTTAATGAATGTATGGACTTTTGTATTGCATTAGACGCCGGTATCCGAAATTTTACGGTGGAGTGTCTGATTATCGAAGTGTCCATGTAGAGTCTTTATACATTGGGCATGACCCAGGAGATCTGTGCCTGGTGCATTGCACTAGTGCGGGGGACATCGCATGGTGTAGGTGTGAGTGCATAGTCGTTTATCATTCACCATCCTTAGTGAATGGGTTGTGGACTCGCACTGGGCCAGTCCATTGGAGATCCGCGGTTTGCATGGTGTTGCACGAGTTAAGGAAATGGAAATGGCTCATTGCATTTTCACTTATGCATTGAGCTTACCCAGAAACCTTGATGGGTGAGTGCATGAGGTGGTTTCTTGGAAGAATTGTTTCGGAGGGTTGACTGACTATTGTTGCTCGAGATATATCCCTTTATAATATCGGAGGTTTCCACACAATATCAATCGTCGGGTATGCGATTGATATACATCGAGGTTGTCCATATAATGTCGATCGTCGGGTAACACGATTGATATACCGCCCGGGATGGTTGTCCATATAATGTCAATTGTCATAGTATGCCTAATTGATACATCGGAGGGTTGTCCTGAAATGGGTGTCGAAGTGTGTCCCTTTATTTATATCGGAGGGTTGTCCATGGGTAAACACAAATACCTTTGTTTGGAAATGGTTTTCATTCATGGCAAAATGCATGTTGGAGGGAGTCAGTGAGGACTTGATATATGGGGCATGATGAGTCATCTCTCATTCATGACAAGTAGGATTCTGTGCTAGGATTACATGTCCTAGGTTGGTGTGTGCTTGGTTGTTTGACCATTCATGTGCATTTAGGTGGGGAATAGCCCTTGTAGGACTTATCTCTATTGGGCAGTGGATTCGCCATCGTGGGAGCCTCCTTTGAGTCTGAGACATGTGCGATGACCCGGTGCTCGTAAGGGGCGACATCCATGAAGCGGGCGGATGTAGCGCTGATCCATGTTTTGCATATTATATTAGAACATATTATTTAATATAATGTTTTGTAATAGAGTGATGTAATAACTCTTGGTAGCCAGTGATATAGATTGTATTTATATGGATAAACTGGGCCCTCATTGGCCATTTTGCTGTATGTGGACCCGGTGTGGTTGTTGTTTAATATTGGGACAAGTTGCCGTAAAATGCGAGGTTGTATTTGGGTAGAGCTCCGTACAAAGGAGACTCTGCTTTCGATTTTGTTAAATCCACGAGTCTTGGGAAGGGGACTAAATGGTGTAGTGTCGATTTAACATCCGCGAATCTTATGGTGTGGGTTTTCAACGGACCCTCGGAATTTGGGATTCAATCCTGACATGGTATCGGAGCATGGGTATATAACTACCTGGGGCTTGAGGGACATGGGGCTTAGGCCGTAGCTGTTGTGGTGAAGTGATGCCGGTGTCATGGCTTGGTGTTAGAGCTTAGGTTCATGATTACACTGGTGTGGTGTATTGTTTGATCTGTGTCCTGATGTATTATCGAGTGCTTGCAGTTATGTGATTACCTAGGATAGATGGGCATTGGGTTTAGACCATTGCACGCCCACATTGTGTCATTTTCATGTATGTGTTGGTGTGTTACATGTTGTGTGGATTATATACATGGTAGGATGTATATAGGAAAATATATGAACATTAGGGTTAGAACATAACCTTAAGGGTTTTGAAAAATGAATGAGCGGAATTAGTTCATGATGTGATGTCCTATTAGTGGATTTGGATTATGCACTACTAGGTAAAATAGCAAAGGTCTCGATTTGCTATTTGACACATATAGATGTAGGATTTGAAGCGAAGTAAAGAAGTGTAAGTTCTCCACAAGGCCCCAGGGCGAGGTTGATTGGAACGGGTTGCGGGATGGTGAAGTAGAGATCTCACGGATTCTCCCTTTGACGACCTTATTAGAACGGCAGCCCCTGAGGCGGACCGGTCACGGAGATCGGGATTAGATGATATCTCGAGATGGATTGGGTGGCATGTTTGGGTGTGTTAGTGGTGGTGCGGAGAGTCACACTTCACGCCACGGGACCCCGGTGTTTATGTGATGGCCCCCGGAGATAAATGATGCTTTACCCCAGACCGTGCGCAACTTTGGATGTTACAGAAGATTGATGGGTTGGTTGGCAAGCCTTGCTTAGAGGACGGCGAGGCCCGGGCAGGTGCCTCGGGTGAGTGGAGAGTAAGGGATGTTTTTCCGGATGATCTGTCGGGGATTACCTCCGAAGAAGGATGTAGACTTCACCATTAAGTCACACCCGGTCGTCACCCATTACATAGCCCATGGGATGGCGCCGAGTTGAGTTGAAGAGCTCGAGTCCGGATACAAGAATTGTAGGATGGGGTTATATTGGGCCGGGCACTTCACCGTGCGGTGCTCTGAAAGTTACATTTGTGAAGAGGAGAGGCAAAAACTCTTGATTGTGTATAGCTATCAACGAGTTGAACAAAGTCACGATCATGGTCACGTATTCCTTACCCGAAGTTAATGATTCATCGATGTAATAGGGCGCGGGGGTATTTTAGATAGATCTCGCGCGGTTATCCCTCCCAATGAGTTAGGAAAGCGAACACCCCAACACGGCGTTAGAAGCGCGGTATGGGGACAGCTTCCACGGTGATGCCGCCAGTTACTTGAATGCACTAGTGACATTCAGGGATCTCAGGTATAGGGTTTACCAACCACTAGCTCTGAATCGATTGTAGTAGTCTTTGTGGAAAGATATTTTGATATACTGCAGAAAGCAGGAGGAGGATGAGGGGAAAAATGGGTTGTGATTTGTTCTTCAAATCTTGAAACATTAGTTGAATGTCAAATTCAGCAAAGGAGAGTCGACTAACTAAGGTGAGATTTAAGACATGTAGTATCGGCTTCAAGTATAGACGTGAGCATAGTGAAAAAAAGAAAAAAAAGAAGAAGAAGTAGGCGCACATATGTGAGAGTTGACCGGGAGAGGCCCGAGTATGGTGGGAGTGACCCGTGTGAGAGGGCATTCCGAGGAAATTAAAAGGAGGCTTACTTGACACGTGCAGGGAGAATCTGACGAGGGCAGAGTACCTGATGTGTTGTGATGCCTCGAAGGGCGGGTGGAGTTGCGCGTTTTGATGCGGTCAGGGAGGTAGTAGCTTATGGTTCCGTGTGGAAGAATCATGAAACGAGGAATATTACCCACACATGATGGAGTTGGCGGCCATAGTCTTCGCCTTGAGGATTTGGCGCCACTATCTATACGATGAATAGTTGAGATGTTTTCAGACCACAAAAGTCTTAAGTATATCCTTACGCAGCTGGATTTCAATATGAGGCTTTATATGGGAGACCGTGTCGGTCACCAATTTGCTGGACAGAGGTGGGAGAGGGCTCCATCATTGGTCCAGATCTGATTAGAAACACCTCGGGGAAGGTGGGTGTAAAACCCGAGAAAATTCTAATTTTCTGAAAAATGGTAAAATGGTAATTTTGGTCAAAATCCGGAATTTTTCTAGATCCCGGATGACAAAACAGACTTCACCGTTGGAATCTTCTCGCAAAATCTAGCTACCACGTCGAATTTTGTCGGATGCAGCCATTGATCGAGAATTTCACGTCTTTCGAGACCACTTAGGTTGTGGTGTCTATAATGGCTTGTGAGAGGTACACATGATATATGAGAGGCATGTGGTGTGACAAGGGCCACCTCTGCATGTACCCGTATGACACATGTCACATGATTAGTGAAGGGATAGAAGATAAGTGAGCTTTATATATTAAGCCATGTGTCAAAAGAGACCCACTAAAGTTAACTAAGGAATGAGGAATAAATGAAAAAGAAAAAAGAGCATCTTCTCTTTTTTTTTGGCTTGAGTATCCGGTAGTGAGGGGTAGTTTTAGAGAGAAGGTCTAACTATGCTAGATTTCTCGGTGTTGGATAAGTCGGTTCGTCGGATGAGAGGAGAAGTTAATTCTGGCTGTAGAGATGCGCGTGGACCTTTACGATTTTGTGGGTTTAAATGACTTGAGGAGGTAGGGTTTTTCTCTCTTGTTTTTATTCCTTGGTACAAAGAGCCATTTTGATGGATAGAGATACGAGGCATGAATGGCGAGTCTTTTCGATTCAGATTGGGATTAGTGAGAAAATCCACAATGTAGTCATGAGCAGTTTGAAGGCTAGGGGTTTTCTTGTTCATGTGATCTTAATGTGTGGTTTGTGTTGCTTGGGCAGTTCAAAATGGTGCTTAAATTGTTTATTAGCCACGTATGACTAATTTTGATGTTATTGCTATGAATAAATAACATGTGGTTAGTATCATGAATTTTGTTAATATATGCATGATTGATGTATTGGCATGTGTTGTATGAAATGGCATAATGCATTTCGCATATGCATTGGAAGCGACCTAGAGCCCCGATAGGTGTGAGTGCATGACGTGAAAAAAGGAAAAAGAAAATGGTTGTGAAAGGAATTTTGGGGAAGATTTTAGAAAAATTCTTGTGGAGAATTGTCAATGATTCCACGTCGGAGAGAGGCCCATGGAATTGTTTTAGGAGAGTTGCCAACAAATTCACCTCGGAGGTTATCGATAGATTTCTGAGGCTTCGGTGTTATGTTTTCAAGAACAAAAATATTTTGTTTTGAAAACGGTGTTTTCTCACAGTTGGCTTAGGCATGCGGGAGGGAGTCGGTGAGGGCTTGAGAAGTGGGAAAGGGTGAGTCACGTTCTCATCCATTTCATGTAGACATTTGAGTAGGAACATATATGTTTTTCTTGAATGTTGGTTTGCCATTGCATAAGCACTTAGGTATGGAGTAATCCATGTAGGATAATTCCACCATCAAGATCAGCCACCCTATCGAGGGAAAATATTATTTCAAGTAATCAAGATTCACCTCAATGGACGACCGAGGTCTTAGAGACGTAAGATATGGGCCATGTGGCCTTGTTGTATTTTTGTAAAAATCAGGGTAAAAAGACCCAATTGATAATTTTGTAATCAAAAGAAATTGTAAATTCACTTATTTTTTTGTATAACATGTAATACAAATTGGGAGTACTTGATGTACGGGTCGATACGACCATTTTTACTCACATATGGGTCTCATGATGTGAGACTCACTGTGTTTCCATAGTTGGATTTGTACAACTGGACTCTCGAAACTGGCATCACAAAGGATTTGATACCGCCAGAGCCGTAGAAGAGTTCGAGACTCGTGATCACGCCTCTTCCATCCCACCTTACCTCCCACCAGCGAGTAAGGAGAGTCATTACGAGGTATATCGTGTCTTTCGAGATAATGGGGTAGGGTGGGTACAAATGTACCGGTTGGTTTTGCCGCCAAGGTTATCGCTGTCAAAGAAGGCGCTCTCTCTCTCTCTTCCATGCTCCATGCTCCAAAAGGTACAACCTACATCACTCGAGTGTCGGATCGCTTAGCTTATCGCTGATGCGTAAAGGACCTTCGAGGAGGGAATCTGTGCATGTTTGAGATAGGGATCGTGCTCATGACGCAAAACTATGAGGCTGTGTGGAATGTGTTGTAGCAACACCGAGAAGGAGTAGGAAATTCGGGGATGCAAGGACATGATGATGTTGCTATCCTCATTGCTAAGGATAGAGGTACTGGCTTTGTAGTCATTTGGTATTAAGATGACTATCAGATATGCATTGTGATCTAAGGTGATGATGTGTGAATTTACGATGAAATTTTTATGTAGGAAGAATGTAAAACCCCGGAAAATTTAAATTTTTCTAAAAGTTAAAAAAAAAATTAATAATAATAATAATAATAAATTATTGAAATGGCTCAGGGAAGCCTAGAAAATTCCCTAGAGCTCGGATGATGAAACAAGACTCACTTATCAGTCCGTCTCACGAAAACGAGTAACTCGAAAAGTTTCACACTCTAGCAAAGGGGAATTCTTTATGAATTTCGGGGTTAGGTATCTAGTAATCCCTGTGAACGAGATTTTCTTAAAAATCTCGAGAATTAGGAAATGACTTAAGTTAAGTTCATTTAAAATAAATAAATTGTTTTGGGACAGAAACGAACTCGGATGGGTCATAGACGTGTGGCGCGAAGTGGGCCCTGCACCTAACTCAAACTTAAAAGGGAAAAGAGGAGAAAAGATAGGATTTTCTCCCATTTTTTTTGGCAAAACCGGCAGTGGGTGTGAGTAGAGAGAGAGAAGAGAAGCTTCTCCTTCTCTCTATGATCTACGGAGATCGGATGGTCAGAATCCATCGAGCCAAGATTCAAAGTTCATCTACTCGACGAGGGCTACGCTGGTACCGGCTAACATGCGCCAATCAAGATTTCGTTTGGAGAAGAAAAATCTAATGAGAGAAACTCTTCCTCTCTCTAAGATTTACAACGATCTACGCCTGGCTCATTGGGCCAAGACTTAAAGCCTGAGTACTTCCGCTGAGGGCAACGCTGGTGACACCGAAATCAAGAATCTTCGTCAAGATTCAACTGGGGTTCGGGAAGGCCGTGGGTCTCGGGTCTTCGGGACTCCAAAATGTTTCGTCTTCGCTTCAAGAGGTAGGGAACCTTCCTACTCGGGTTTATATTTCATCTAAATGTTGTCTTGGTCTTGGTTGGGCCTTAAGGGCAGTTTGGATTGTGGTTCCTAACACAAAAATCGTATTTTGTCGATTTTGGAGTCAGTTTTTGTTAAGTCGATTTTCTGCCAAGTTTAGGAAGGGTTTTTGCGCCATGTTTATGGTCTAATTGTTAACTCCAATTGGGATGGGTTTACTGTCGGTGAAAGGGTTGCTTCTCGATGGAGTTTGGGTAGGAAAACAAAGAGGTCTGGAGCTTTAAAGGAGCCCCGAGCAATTTCACGGGTTTCACGCTACCCCGCCACCTGCTCATACGAGGCTCCAACTTCTACCCACCGCAACCTCATGTCCGAGCTCCGTTTTGAGTGTTTTTAGACTCTATGGAAATCCCTTTGAGTTTAAAATCCATCCATATATAGCTTGATAAAATTTGAACTCATATTTGGTCTTAAATTTAAGAAAAATAGTAGGCCCCTGTTGGTGCTGGGCTACACGTTCATATGAGGCCTAACTGGGACAACCATAACTTTCGTCCGAGTCTGCTTGGAGTGTTCTAGACTCTATGGAAAGATCTTGGGAGTCTATGAATCTGACCATATTCTTTCAATGGCAATTGGTGCTCAAACTTGTTTAAAATTGATTGTTACAACAAGTGTGTTAATTATCGGCTGTGGATGTGAGGAGTTGTGTCAAGTGGCCATTACATACAGTTGTAGGCTATCTTTAGGTACATGGAGGCGCCGCACTAGCCTAGGAAATGAGGTGCCGCTATCATTAGGTATTGACTTGAGCGAAATATTAACATGTGTTTGTGTGATTGATTGAAATGACATTTCTCGTTAAGAGGTATCATGCTCGATGTCAATATGCGTGCTCTAACATATCGGCTCGTGATGTGTTGTGTGGACATGACTATTGCATGGCATGTTGTGGTATTAGTTTATTGGGCATTATGCCCATGATGTAGCCTAGATTTATTATGACATTACTTGTCCAAGTAGTAGTTAAATCATGTTATACTGCTTGTTTGATGTAAGGCATGAATGTGATAAATGTTAGTATGACTGCATGTATATTAACGCTTAATGAATGTATGGATCTTTGTGTGCATTAGACATGAGTGTCCAGGTACACTATGGAGTGTACTTCGTGATAGGTGTCCTTAGTGTGGAGGTCTTTATACATTGAGCATGACTTAGAGGGTGCAATGGCACACCAGACGCACTCGTGCACCCGTGGACATCGCATGGGGCGCTGGGTGAGTAAAGATACGTTGTCATTCACCATCCTTGAGAATGGGTTTAGGATCGCACTTTGACGAAGTCCAATGGATCCACTCGCATGGTGTTTCACGGGTTATGAAATGGAAATGGCTCATTGCATTTCATATGCATGAGCACCCTAGAACAGTAGGAGTGAGTGCATGAGGTGGTTTCTTGAGAGAATTGTTTCCTGAGGGTCACCAACTATAATATCTGAGGGTGCCCACACAATATCAACGTCTGAGTATGCTTAATTTGGAGCATACACTCCAGGGCTGTCCATAATGTCAATCGTCGGAGTATGCCCAATTGATATAAATAGGAGGGTTGTCCATATAATTTCAATTGTTAGAGTATGCCCAATTGATATACATCGGAGGGTTGTCCACAAAATAGATTATCGGAGTGTGTCCACTATTTATATTGGAGGGTTGTCCATGGGTAAACACAAATACCTTTTTTTGGAAATGGTTTTCATTCATGGAAAAATGTATGTTTGAGGGAGTCGATGAGGACTTGATATATGGGGCATGATGAGTGTGAAACCCCGAGAAAATCCTAATTTTCTAAAAAAGAGTAAAATGGTAATTTCGGTCAAAATTCAGAATTTTTCTAGATCTCGGATGACGAAATGGACTTCACCTTTGGAATCGTCTCGCGAAATCTAGCTACCACTGCCGAATTTCATCGAATTCGAAAGTCGAATTTCACGTTTCGGCAACTGGTATGCGGACACTTCTTATACATTTTGAGTGGCTCAAGAGGTGCCACGTGTCAAGTGTAGAATTATTCAAACATGAGCTTTCAAGTGTGGGCCATGGGTGGACATGGCATGATGCCATTGGATGAAAAATCCAAAGTGGGGCGGATAAGAGGATAAGGTGTAATTCATGAGCCAATAGGAAGATTGACACGTGGCAAGTGAGAGGACCCAAATTACCCCTCTTCTCCCAAACGGCTTTGGGAGGGAAAATTGTGAGAGAGAAAATAAGGAGAGAGAAAGGAAGTGGATTTTAGAGAGAGTGTCCAACTTCTCTCTAAATTCTCGCGATCGAACCTGTCGAATCTCAAGCAAGGCAAGAAGCAAAGCTCTCATGGCAAGAGCTACGTGTGGACACCCGCCAGGGAGTTTCGACAACTCTGTGGTGTGGGTTTTCCTACTTCTGATTTTAACTGCTTAAGAGCCTCATAATGATTCGACTGCATGAGGTCGCGAGGTCGGGTGCTTGATCATCCTCCAAAACTGGGACTGAATACCGGAAATTGGGGACTATTTCTCAAGCATCCCAGACAGATGCATTGACCGTTATTAGTCCATATGTGTTTTTTATGTGTTAAATAATGGTTTGAGTGTTTCAAATAAACGGCTCTCGAAGCTCTGCCCAGAGCTGGACCGAATGCTAGAATTTTTTGGCAGTTTCGGACAACCCACGTACTGATTAGCAACTGTTAAAACAATTCGGGTTGATGGTTGGACAGAAATTATCCATGTATGTTGTTTGCAAAATATTGCTTAGAGTGAATGGCTTGGAATATGTATGGAAACGAATTGTCAATGCATGTAATTTAATTTCTTAACATGATGTTTGAATTATATGAAATATAATTGCGTGTAAGCCATTGGAAATTAAATTGTTTATTAGCCCATGTGAGCTAATTTTGATGTTATTACAGAATGAATAACATGTGGTTATGAATTTTGTCAATAGATGGCTGATTGATGTATTGGCATGTGTCAGGAGGAAATCAGATAATGCATTTCATATGCACCGGGGCAAATCGAACAATAGGAAGGCATGACATGAAAGAAAAATGAAAATGGTTGTGAAAGGGAATTTCAAAGGAAGATTTTCCGAAGAATTGCTTTGAGAGTTGTCCAAATGGGTCACGCCTAGAGGTTTTGATGACTGCTTTTATAATTACCCAACAATTCACCTCGTAGGGTCGTCTAACAGATTTTACCGAAACTCTGTGAGTATGTTTCGAGAACAAAAACCTTTGTTTTGAAAATGTTTTCACACTCTCGCTCAGGCATGCAGGAGTCACTAGAGTACGAGAAGTGGAAAAGTGCGAAGTCACATTTCTAATTCATTTCTGCATGTAGATATTCAAGTGTGGATCATGTATTAAGCCAATGTGTTTCGTTGCCATTACATGCACACTGCTTAGCGGAGTAACCCACGAGATAATCCAACCATCGGGCATCGCTTCACCCTGCCGAGGGAAAATTCATTTCGTGTAATCAAGGTTCACCTGGGACGGGACGATCCAGGTTTGCAGATGAAGAAATGGCCATATATGGCCTTGTTATGTATTTTGTAAAATCTGTGTAAAAGACCCACTTTTGATAATTGTAAGTTAACCTTTTGCATAAAATATACATTTGTGAGTATGGGATGTATGGGTCAATGTGGCCATTTTATTTCATGTAATGGGTCTCATGATATGAGACACGTATTCCCCGGGTTGTGTCACTGCGGGTCAACCCGGACCCCTTGGATTTGGGGCGCCACAATGAGTCGTGGTCTCATTCATGACAAGTAGATTCTCAGGTTAGGATTGCGTCCTAGGCTCGGTGCGGGGTGGTCGGGTCAGTTGACCATCATAGGTCCCACCCCGGGCTTCCACTACGGTGGAGCCCACTGTCACCAACCTAGGGATGGTTTCTCCTCACTACTCAGGATATCCCCCGTCCCACGGTTCCTTCGCTCCGCAGCGGATTCAACCCATCACCAGCTTAAGGTCCTGTGGAAGCATCCTTGCTACTCAACCCAGCTACTAGCCTGGCCTGGTAAAGAAGGATGCTTCCCATGAGACCTTAAGCTCGCGATTGGTTCAATCCTCGCGGAGGCGAAATAACCCCGCGAAAGGTGGATATCCCAGCCGAGCGAGTGAGAACCATCTATGACCCGGGTGACGATGGGCTCCACCCGCTGGTAGCTCGCTGGTGGGGACTCACAATAAAAGGCGCCTTTATTGTAACGAATTTAATTCCTAAAAGTGCCCCACCTATCTCCGACTTCAGGACCCCTGGCCTACGACCAATCTTATCCCCCATGGACCTCCCCACTACCATGGCTCGAACCGGGGACTCAGGGCTTAAGTACCCAAGTTCTACGAGCGGTACCAACCGAGTTAAATGTAACACCCCGTCTCCGAGAGGCCAGACCAGATGTGTAAACCGTAGTGCACCAAGGACCAGATGTATTTCCACTACGGTAGTTCCTGGTGGGGACCTCACAATATAAAGGCGCCTTTATTGTGGCTTAATTTAATTCTGCAAGTGCCCCACCTTATTTCCGACTTTACTGACCCTACTGGCGACCACCTTATCCTCTAAGGACCTCCCCACTACCATGGCTCCCGCCTCGAACCCGACCTAGGGCTTAAGTACCTAAGTTCTACGAGGGTACCAACGAGCTAGTCTCGAATATTTTACTCTAAACTTTCCTCGGGTTACTAGATTTCGCGAGACGAACTTAACTAAGACAACTGCTTGGCCATCCGAGACTAGAGAATTTTCGAGACTTCCCTAACTATTTTGGTAATTTATTATTATTATTTTACTAGTTTAAACTTCCATTAATTATACTCTTTCCTTAATTGTAAAAGTGCCACAATTTATTTGAAAACTTTATAATTTCACCCTTAAACCAATTTTCAAAATTCTATTATGGCACTAAAATACTAAGGAAGTCCTGTGCACTTTACTACATATTATACCGTATTAATCTCTGGATCTGGGTGTTACACTCTGTGTAGGGGAGGAGTAAGCACAGAACAGCTTAAAACAAATAGGGACCAAGGTGAAGCATGAGATCGGTCCATATTTGCTCAGCCTTCACTGGTAACCTTAGTTGGCATGGAGTTGGTTAGCCAATTGTTGAGTTTTGGTTTGTGCCATTTTGTTGGTTATCTATTACAAAAAAAAAAAAACGTCTAATGAAGGAGGCTTATATGTTAGTTGGAGAAACTGATGGTGATATGAGTCAAGGAGCATGAAAGTTAGGCGTGGTTTATTATGGTGTGACCCTCAGAAGAGAGAAAGCTAGAGAGAGGCTAATAGGAAAGAGGAAGCCACATGTGCACTGACTCTGCATGGAATGTGAATGGACATGCATGAGGCTTACATAGGGTTTGAAAACTAAGCTCTTGATGCTTACAACCCCATGAAATAAAGAAACTATTTTCTCTCTTCTCTCAACCTGTTCTTGATTTGTCCAATTTAATAAATTTCATAAGATTTAAACTAAAAAAGATTTTCCTACAAAAGCATTGTTCAACAAGCCTTTGTTAAGAGTATAGAGGTGACTAAGAAAATAGTTGCTTCATGATGTCATTTCTAGTTACCAAAAGCTCCTAATTTTAGAAATTTCCAAATTTATAAGCTAGATTGAAACATAGCTATATCCAACTAATCTTACACTGTCTGAGATAAACAAGTTTGTAGACATTAAAAATCTTTAAAAAATTAAAAGAATTCAAATACTTGATAAAAGTTAGGGAATTTATTAGATTCTTTGAAAATTTTCTTCAAATTGAATAGATAACAAGTCATATAGATGTAGCATTATGGGTGTACTATATCTCTATTTTACATCCTGTTTATTGAAAATCAAGTAACCATAAGTTTTTAGTTTGATTACAAAAGGTTTACTATATCCTACCCATAACTTATTTATTATGTCACATTTCTTAATCGGAATCCATTTGTTCAATCACTTAGTTAAAAAAGAAAATTACCTTTAGAAGGCTATGACTACATTTGTAGCATTCTTACATCAAATGGTTGTAGCCACCCCTTGCTTTTTATGTTAAAACCTCTCAACCCTTCTATAGAATCAATATAATCTTATTTTAAGTATACTTTTTCTTGTATATGTTCCAGTTGGGGGATTAGAACGAAATAACTTCCATTCTAAAAAGTCTTCAATTACCATCTACTTTTGGTCTTCAAAGTGCTCCTAAAGCAAACTTGCAACATGTGGTAATGTTTTTGTACTATATTTTTCTTTAATTTATACTAGCATATCTTCTACTAGTTCTAAAATAATTTTAATGCATCGTTAGTTTATTAAGCTTGAGGATCTTTATTCTTCATTTTTTTCTTATCTTTGTATTTTATATATTGGCCATCACATTATAACATAGATTTTTAACTCAAAATGTAATTAAGTCATTGTGACGCCCCAATTCCTAGGGGTCACATTTTATTTTATTTTATTTTTTCCTTTTCATTTTGTTTCCCACACACCACATATTCAACATAATTTAGTCCTTTTACTGCAAGGACCTCAGGAAACCTGGAAAACTTGCCAAAATATATTTATCATGAAATACGAGTTTAATTACAACTCTTAAATTCATAAAATTATAGAAATTGGGTCTTTATACCCAAAATTTACAATATACAAAACAAGGCATTTCTAGCATTTTCCTTCAAAAATTCGAGGTCAGAACCTTATCGGTCAAGTACCTCCTGCATCTGAAAATGGTTTTCCTGACTCACGAGGTGAGCAACAAGTAGGACAAAATCTCCTACGAGGGCTACTCCCCACCTAAGTGCACATGCAATGCCATGTTCACAAAATTGCACACATTCAAGTAAAAATAAACAGAATTCTACATGAATGTCACATGCCATGCATCGAGTCCTCACCAACTCCCTCACACATGTGTTTTGCCATGTATGAAAATTATTTCTAAAACAAAAGGTTTTTGTTTTAGTTCCCGTGAAGGTCAGAAAGACTCCAATAAAATGTCAGACCACCCTCCTATTATATATATATATATATATATATATATATATATATATATATAGATATATATATATATATATATATATATATATATATATATATATATATATATATATATATATATTTTCATTGACGTAATTCCGATAATACTGTGACAACCCTCGATATATTTTAATCGACACTCGATAATTATGGTGGACAAACTTTCCAGAAAAACTGCTTGTCTGTTACAGTCGTGCACCCTACACCCGATATATACACGATGTCCCCTTGCATGTGAAATGCAATGCTACTACATGGTATTTTATTTATTTGCATGCATGCATGTATCAATATCATTCTCACAAACCGTACATATTCAAATTTAAGAAACAAATCATAATCGATTTTTTTCCGCTGAACTAGAAACAAAGATGCATATTCCAACATCATTCTCACATAAACCGCATGTTATTCGCACAAGAATTTAAATCATGCAAATCGAAAAAAAAAAATTTCTAGGTTTTCAGCCTTAGGAAAAACAAGATGCATTTCTACCATTTTTCATACAAAAATCGTATGTTATAAAACCAGAATAAAGCATGCAACCGGATTTGTTTCCAATTTTCTAACCAGAAACACATGTACATTCAACATCATTCTCACATAACCGTATGTTATTCGTGATAAGAATTTAGATCATGGAAACCGAAAATTTTTCCTGTGTTTTCAAATTCTTAGAAAACAAGATGCATTTCTACCATTTTTCATACAAACCGCATGTTATCAACCAAGAATAAGACATGCAACTATATTTTTTCCAGCTTAAACTAAAAACCAAGAGGGTACAATAAAATCCAAAGACCATACACACATTTTCAACAGTTCAACTCGGCTTCCAAAGCCAAGTTTTCTCGGGAACCAATGAACCTGTGAACTCACGCTTGTTCCAAACTATTTTTAACCACCAATGTTAGTGGTTTTCACCCATGGCCATTGAATGCCTTTATTAAAGGTATCCTGTGTGGATAAGAATCATACCTCTGAGGTGTGCAACCTCCTCTTTCCTTTCTTCTTTCTTCTTTCCTTTTTCTTCTTTCTTTCTTTCTTTCTTTCTTTCTTTCTTTCTTTCTTTCTTCTTTCCTCCTTCTCTATCTCCACTCAACAGATTTTTTCTCCTCCTCCTCACACCAAATCGTTTCAAGCGTGTAGATACCACCCCCAAATTCAATTTTGACACATGGCAATTACTAGGCCATGTGTTCTCCATGCCTCTAACCTTTCCACTAACATGCTCATGCATGAGAGTGGCATGACACTTGGCTTCCACCCATGTGCCAGTGTCCTCTCAAAGGCTACATGGCACAACAACTTCATGCCAATTATCACTCAATTATTCAGTCCATCGCCTCACAAATGGAAATTCGATTGTCTAGGAAATTCTACGAATTCGACCGAGCTCTACATTTCTCAAGTAAGACGAACTCAATCCAGATAATCAACGCCGTCATCCAACATCTGGGAGAATTTCAGGGTTTACTTATCCGTATTTATGACGGCTAACCTACCGTTTTCGCATTGTTTTGCTCACAATCACGTTTTGCTTGCATCATTTACTACTTAATTAAGAAGAGGAGTTACCATCACATGGTTACATAGATTTTTAACTCAAAATATACTGGTGTCACATGGCGCAACACTTTCTCTCGAATGAAGAGAAAATCAAGTTCAATGTGTTTGGAGTGTGGGCATGGAAGACCGGATTCTAAGCTAAATGATCTGCACCTTGGTTGTCACACCAAACAACAGGTCTAGAGATAGGGAGACCAAGTTCTCGAATGAGTGATTGTGAGGGAGACAAGACTTTGTACTCACATTTAGCATTGCTCTTGGACACGATTCGTTGCTTAAAGGAAGACCATGATATGAGATTGAATCCAAGGTAAACATAAAATCCTCTGGTGCTTTTTCAATCATCAGGATATGATGCCTAAACAGCATCACTATAACCTTGAAAATCCAATGTGGAAGATGGTAGAAGCAAAAGACCATGGAACAAGTTTACCTTGAGATAACGTTATTATCCGTTCGACTGTCATCCAATGAACATCGGTAGAGTGTCCCATGAACCGACATTCCTTATTCACGTCAAGGGATATATCTGGATGAATAAGAGTAACATACTGTAGTCCCCCCACTACACTTCAGTATTCATGAGGATTAGAGAGGGGAACACCATCTATTTGAGATAAGGTGCAACCTAAAGTCCCTTGAGTAGGAGAAAATTTTGAGTCTTGTAACTTAGTACGTAGGAGAAGATCCTTAATATACTTACCTTGATTAAGGTACATGCCAGCCCCATTTTGGTGAACCTGAATGCTTAGGAAATATGAGATCTCCCTCAAACCAATAATGGCATAGGAATTATGAAGATAAGAAATAAGCCCAACAATAAGAGTGGAGATACAACTAGTAACCAAAATATCGTCAATGTATACCATCACTATAATTCTATCAATAGCAATATGATAGATGAATAATGAAGTATCTGCTTGAGAAGGTTGAAAGCTAAATTGCAATAAGGTAAGGCTGAGTTTTTGGAACCATGCTTTGAGGGCTTTCTTAAGGCCATAAAGAGCCTTATTTAAATGGAAAACATGATTTTGGAAAAGGAGAGTTGATGAACCAAGGAGGTTGGATCATAAAGACTTCTTCATGTAGATCACCATTGAGAAAAGAATTCTTTACATCTAGTTGACACATTTGCCAATTGAAGGAGACTGCCAATGTTAATATAAAATGGATAGTGCAAGGTATAACCACTAGACTGGAGATATTAAAATAATCTACACAATGTGTTTGAGTAAAGCCCTAAGCCATTAGTACACCCTTGAACCTGCTAACCTAGCCATCTTGATTGTATTTTACTTAGTATATCTAGTGACAGCTAACAACTAGAGCCCTAAGAGGTGCTTTAATAAGGGACCAATTATTATTTTCATAAGAGCATTATACTCACTTTGCATAGCTTAAACCCAAACAACATGCTTGGATACTAGAATATAAGTATGAGGTTCACTAAAATTTTAAGTGAGATTAGCCTTTTTTCTTGGATATCATAGACTTTTCTTGAGTTATCATTGGATGGACATTAAAAGCAGGAGAAGTAGGTGTATTTGTGGTGGTAGGAGAAATAAAGGAGGGGAGGGGTGCAGATGAGGAGCATGGAGAGGAGATTGAAACAGGATGAACTGGTGGTGGATGAGGAATAAACGCTGACGTGATCGTAGAGATGGAGGATGGTGGAGTGGAGGAAGAGCAGGAAGATAATCCAAAAGGGAAAGAATTTTCATGAAATAGGACATGGTGAGAAATGTATATACAGTTAGAAGTGGGATCAAGACAAAGATGCCCTTTGTGGGAGGGGGCATAACCAAGAAAAACACATGGAATAGAATGATAGGAGAGCTTGTTGGACATATATGGACGTAAAGATGGGAAGCGTAGACACCTAAATATGCGTAAGTGATGATAATTTGGTATTTTATGAAAGGGCACTTGAAGGGGAGCCTAGATTTGTTAGACCTTTGTTGGTAGAATATTATAAGATAAGTAGCAGTCTAAAAAAGTTTGCATGTAGAACTTTGATGGTAAAGAAGCTTGAGCAGAGAGCTCAACCGATTTCAACAACTTAGCAAAATTTTCTCATTATCCTACCATTTTGTTGGGGTGTATGTGGGCAAGAGAACCTATATAATAAGCCATTAGCTTTAAGATAAGAACAAAAGGTAAGGAAATCCCATCCCCCTCTCTTCCCAATTGTTTGATTGTTTGCATTTGTTAGAGGAAGTAAGTTGTTTTTCTATCATCTTTTGAAAGGTAATGAATATCTGTAATGCTTGGTTTTTGGTGTTAAGAAAAAATGTCCATGTGTAACACAAAAAATCATCAACAATAACCAAGAAATAGAGAGCGCCTAAAGTGGATGGACAAGGTGTTGGACCCTAGAGATCCATATGTAGGATCTCCAATGGCTGTGAAGCATGAAAGGAAGATAAAACAAAAGGTAACATGTGGGATTTAGCAAGTGGGCAAAAAATATACAAGAATCAGAATTTTATATCTATTAAATGAACATACAAATGAACAGAGAAAGAGCTTGATTAGGGAACATAACGAGAGGATACCACATAGCGAAGCATTGCCTAAGCTGTGATCAAAGATCATGGAAGGTAGTTTATAGCGAGGCATGTGGAGATAGGTTTAGGAGAAAAGTATCGGGGACCATCTCGGTGCCTTGTAAGAAGATCATCTTGAGAACACCTAATCCTTAACAAGAAAATGAGTTGAATGAAATTCAAAAGAGACATGGTTGTTAGTACACATTATTGTGACACTTATAAGGTTAGTATAATGTTAGGGTATATGAAGAACTTGATACTGGCAATAGGGTTTTGATGAAACATTGAAGAGTTCATTACTTGTGTATCGACTAGGGAGAAACTAATCATTGCCAATGGTAACATAATCTATCCCAGAATAAGGTTGTGTATCAGAAAGGAAACAAGTATCATTTGTAAGATGGTGAGTCCCCCATGTCGAAAAACTAGTCTTCTTGCATAGGAGAGCTAGTACTAGTTATTATCATGGCCTACATAGGAGCAAAGGGCTTCAAAGTAGGAGGATGATGTCCTTAAGTAGATTGTGGAGTAGGGCCTTGAGAAGAGATATTAAAATGGTGATAACATTTGAGAGCAATGTGGCCAAACTTGTCACATAATTGACATTAAGGATGGGTGGGAAGAGAGGGTAGGCGTTGACGAGGAGAAGCCATAGATTTATGAGGAAAGTTTCTAGGCAATCAAGACTTATAATTGGGTGAGCTTGAAAATGGTTTCTGATTGCATTTGACATTTGTGGTATATATTGGGGGTATTATGAGGACGAGTCTTTGAACAGCCATGTTAATTGTAATTGGACTGAGATCAATATGAAGAGATGTTATATAGAGTTAACCCTTGTTCATGTGTTAACAAGATACTATGAATAGTATGAAGAGATAAGTCATCATCTCTAGTAGTTATAATCAAGACTGAGACCAACAAGAAATTGGAGAATGTAATCTCTCTCTTGGACCGGTTCACCAACAACTGCAAGGTTGTTTGAGATTTTTTTTACCTTCATGAGATATTCCATCATGGAATCTCCACATTTCTTAGCATTTTGGAATTCCAACTAGAGTTGCATGATGTGAGCTTTAGAGGAGCCATAAATTTTATTTAGAGCAACCTATGCTTCATGTGATGTGTGACATCCCACAATTTGACTCATTATATAGGGAGTCAAAGTAGAGTATAGCTATTTGAGTATGGTGCAATCAAACCTTCTCCATTGGACAAAATCTAGATTAAGCTCATCAAAGGGAAGTTCTTTTATTAGGAATTCCTTGATGCCATCAATATAATCTTCAAACCCATTGGCATAGATTACATTCTCCATCTATGTCCTCCACAAAATTTAGTTGTTTCTATCAGGTTTGATAGGTAGATAATGATTCACTAACTGTAAGGAAGGCATTGTACATGCTTGATTATGATGATACTCTGAAGGTGTATGGAAGAATTAATTGCAGTTTAAGATTAACAATAGCAAAAGATGGAAAGAAAGATTGGATGTTACTATGAGATGAAAATGAAAGGAAAATAAGAAGATTCACAATTCAAACATGGCTTTCATACCATGAAAGCATATGAGAAAGAAACAAAGAACTAGATGAACAAGAAATTGAACTAATTCTAAACAAATCTCTTAACTACTTTAATTGAACATGGAAGGGTTTACATAGAGAGCATAAGGGATAGGAGATGTCATCAGAGCTTGTAGTTAGTTACAACTGTAGAGTATACCACCTACTTGGTAGAGAATAAACATCATTCTATTGCAAACTAACTAAGGCTCACCACCTTTGTTCAACATCCTTGGATTTCACCCACATCGCCAAGTCTAAACCTATGATACCAATTTTGTACCAGTAAGCTTTAATTAAATATTAATTCCAAGAACATAAAAAAAAAAAAAAAAAAAAGCTAACTCACACAAAGATGCATGAGGTTTTAACGTGGTTTGGCCAACCATGCCTACATCCACGGATGAGAAAGAATCTTTCACTATATGATAGAGATTATTACAGAGGAGAACTACATATAATCATTGTGTTCCTAAAACATCCCATGTTTCCCCACTTCTTATATCCATACGCTAAATCACAAACTCCGTTGCTCCATCGGGTATCCTGTTCTTCCTCGCATCTCTACACATCTCGCATAGCTATTACAAGCCCATCTCGTTCTCATAACTTTTCCCCCTCATGACCCAAAATATTTATAGTGATATTCCTAACTACTTTCCTTAGTCTATAATGGTTTTTTCCTTATCTTATAAGAAAGTCTAATATTACAATAATATAATGACATAGGAATTATCCTATAAAATATTATTTATAAATAGGAATGAATACTAATTAGGAATTTTAGACACATTCTAACAAATAGAAAGAAGAATTTGTACATTGAACGTCTTCTAGAAGAAAAACATTAAATGAGGAAGAGACATTAAATTTTTTATTGAAAGGAGAAAAAAAGTCATTTTTTCAATAGCCTTTATCTATTCTTTGGACATTAGATTTGACACTAAAAAAAGTGGTTATTTACTTTAAAATGGGAGAGTATTTGCATAATACCACAAAATAGGTAACCAAAAGAGTAGTAGTTAAATATTGAACATGTGCAAGAAAAATAGCTCAAAAGAAATTGGGATGCTTAGCAACCTCCTAAGAGAACATATGCCTTTGAAAGTCCACTTGCACCTCCCAAGCTTTGGTTTGCAAGCCTTTCCACCCTAGCCCAAGTTTGGCCTTTACAAAAGAATGCATCTTAACTTGCATGCCCTTAAGCCATTTGCCTCAGTCCACACTTGCCATAGCTTCCATGAACTTGGTAGATTCCACCTCAATGAGATTATCCACACATCAATTGAATAAGGGGACTTGGTTGACTTCCTTAAAAAAAATGGCATTTCTTCCTCGTTCTCTACTTCATTTTCATTTCATGAAGAGAAGGACTCATCATCTCTAATAGCGCACCGAGAACTCTCTTAAACTTAATGTTCACAACCACATTGTGGATATCATATACCTTTTATTTCCATGAACCCACCATTTATGTTTTCTCTTGTCGTCTCCAAGTCGATTGAGGAAAAATAATTACTTGTGTTACATCAATCCCAAGCCTGAATATATTGGTATGAGACATTGCTGCCACTTCTCACTGAACCTCAGTGTTCGTTGTTAGAGAACCAATTGTTGGGTTTCTAAGGCGCAAAAGCAAACAAGTAGCAATGGAAAGAAAAACTTACCTCACCCCACAAAAGCATTCATGTGTAGCAAAAGCACTCACACCCTCCATAGATATCAACACGAATGGACCTCTTAGAAACCTTCAGAGACATGAGTGTGCTTGTGACACCCCAAAACCCGGGGGTCCTTTGATCACCCATCAACCCGCGGAAAACCCGTAGATATTGTGTAACTTATTACCACACTTTTATGTCCCATTTACCGAGATCCATAATTTATTAAAAAAAACTGGACAAAGTCTTCTTTGTACTAGGAGTGTGACACCCGTTGACAACCGAATCATCCCGTAATTGTGGATGTCGGGTAACGAGCTGCAGCTCCATTGAGTCCTTTTCCGGGGACCCGAGTTTAACAAAAGTTAGGCGGAGTCTCCTTGTGCGGAAGCTCTACACTTGAGAATACAACTGTGCAATATTATACAACTACCATACCGGGTCCACATATGAGTAAAAATGGACACGTAGGGCCCATTTATCCATATAAATACAATCTATATCAAAAGCCACGAGTTATTACATCACTCTTAATAAAAAACATTATATTAAAACATGTTTCTAATATAATATACAAAACATGAATCAAGGCCACGGTCGGCCCGGCTTCATAATCGACCTACAGAGCAGCCTGCTTTGCACATGTCTGTACCTAAAAGGGGGAGTCCTGTGGGGTGAGCTAACGCCCGGTAGAATGGGAATCTACGGTATTCCCACCTAAATGCACATGAATGGTCGAACAACCAAGCACACCAACCTAGGACATGCAATCCTAACCTGAAATCCCTACTTGTCATGAATGAGGCCGCGACTCATCATGCCCGATATATCAAGTCCTCATGACTCCTCTCACACATGATAGAACCTCATGCGTGTTAAAAACCTTTATTTTTCGGGATCACATCGATGATCATTTATAAAGTCATTTTTCATTTCTTTTTCAAATCAAAGGCTTTTGGATGATCCCTTATAAAATCATTTATTTCATAAAACAAAAGCTTTTTGTTTTATAAACCCTACCAACTGGTTTTATCCTCGGTGCCATGATGTAATCGAGTGTGGTGTGTACTATGCATTTGTAGGCGAGAGTTTTGGGGTCTCACCTCAGAAATCCGCCTGGCCGACCAGACATTTTCTGCAGTCTTTCAGACGGGGTCATGTTTAACCACAAAGTTTCGGGCTTTTCACCTGAGGGGTGTCTATCCACCTTAAATTACCCTGACATACGGGTATTAATTTCATGCTATATTTGTGAACTGGATTTTTTTGTTCACGGTCTCACCGTGACACAATACTGATGTTGATTGTCAACCATGCAAACCGTGGATCTCCATTGGACTTCGTCCAAAGTATGAGTCCATAACCCATTCACCAAGGATGGTGAATGACAATGACTATGCACTCACACCCATACCATGCGATGTCCCCGTGCACCAGTGCAATGCAATTGTGCCATTGCACTCTAAGTCATGCCCAATGTATAAAGACCTCTACATGGACACCTTATATAGTACACTACCGTGGCGTGACACTCATGTCTAATGCACACAAGAGTCCATAAATTCATTAAACGTTAATATACATGCAGTCATACTAATATTTATCACATTCATGTCAACACATCAAACAAGCATGCATCGACATCATTCAGGCTACTACTTAGACAAGTAATGTATACTCAAATCCTAAGACTGCATTATATGACGCATAATGCCCAATAAACTAGCCTACAACATGCCATGCAATAGCCATGTCCACACGAAAACACATCCTGAGCGATATGTTAAACACACATATTGACATCGAGTTGACACCTCTTAACAAGAAATGTCATTTCAATCAATCACACAAACACATATTAACATTTCATCAAATCACTACCTAGGAAAGTAATGAAACACCTCATTTCTAGGCTAATTCATATCATATCATGCACCTAAGATAGCCTCTGACCTGCCATGTAATGCATCTTGACACACAACTCCTCACATCCACACAACCAACAATTAGCACACTTGTTGTAACAATCAATTTTTCAACAAGTATGGGAGCACAAATTGCCATTGAAAATAATATGGTCAGATTATAGACTCCAATATCTTTCCCGCCCATTGAAGAGCACTAAGCAGACTCGGACCTTTGAGAAAGTTACTATGGCCGTCAGTTGGAGGCCTCGTATGAACAGTGACTGACGCACGGAACTAGCAGGGGCCTACTGTTTTTCGTAAATTTCGGACTGAATATAAGTTCAAATTTTATCAAGCTATATATGGATGGATTTTAGACTCAAAGGGATTTTCATAGAGTCCAAGAACACCTAGCCCAATTTCGGACGGTAAGAAAGTTATGGTCATCAGAAGTTGGAGGCCTCGTGAGCAGTGGCGGAGCAGCGACGTGAAACCTACGAAATTGCTTTCTGGGCTCCTTTAGCTCAGTACATCTTATTTTCTACCCCGAACTCATCTGGGAAACAACCCTTTCACCCGACCACCGCCCCAATTGAGTCCACAATTCAGCCATAAACATGGCACAATCCAAACTCGGCCAGAAAATCAACAACAAAAACAGCTCGAATCATCGAAATACGGTGGATTTTTGTGTTGAGGAACACAAATCAAGCGACCCTTAGGACCCGACAGACCAAAGCAGTATTTAGATAAGAAATAAACCAGAGTAGGAAGGTTCCTACCTCTTAGAGCGAAGACGAAACTTTTTGGAGTCAGAGACCGAGACCCGCGGCCTTTAAACTTAGCAGATCTTCGATGAAAATTCTTGATTTCGGTGTCACGTGTTGCCCTCGGCAGTACTCGAGCTTTAAGTCTTGGCCAGACGAGAAGCAGAAATTTGCCGATCGCCATAAATCTTAGAGATAAGATAGAGCTTCTCTCACTAGCTTTTCTTCTCCAAACATGAAATCTTCGTGAGGGTGATGTGTGAGTTAGTCGGTACCTTGTAGCCCTTGTCAGTAGATGAACTCAAATCTTGGCTCGGCGGATTAGGCCACCGATCTTGTGAATCGTAGAGAGAATGAGTTTCTCTCCTTTCTCTCTCTCATGCTAGAAATTGCCAAAATGGGGAGAAAAATGTCATCTTTCTCTTCTCTTTTCCTTTTTAAGTTTAAGTTGGACGTGGGGCCCACTTTGAGCCATGCGTCCACGACCGTCCGAGGTTGTTTGCAATCTGAAACAATTTATTTTTAAATCTCAGTTCAATTTATTTTAAATGGACTTAACTCAGAATCATTTCCTAACTCCAGATTTTAAGAAAATCTCGTTCACAGGAGTTACTAGATACTGACTTCAAAATTCATAAAAATTACCATACTGAGAATTTAGCAAAACTTTTCCGAGTTACTCGTTTTCGTGAGACGGACTCAGCGGCACAATCCGGAATTCGTCGTCCAGAGCTCTAAGGAAATTTTCTAGGCTTCCTGAGCCATTTCAGTAATTTATTATTTAATTTTTTTATACTTTTAGAAAATTTTAAATTTTCCGAGGTTTTACAAGGAGCTCTATCCAAAACCTAACATGTACAATATATAATCACATGAACCATCCGGGGCCTAATATTCAATGACCAGGCTGGGTCCATTTATGAGTAAAAGTTGCCCTATCAGGCTCATTTATCCATACTAAAAATATATATAAGGCTATATCACAATAGTCCTTAAGAGTTTAAATACAACACTCTTATACAAAATATATTTATCAAAACTGATTTGTTCCAATATATTTTACAAAATAATTGTCAAAGCAACAATTCGGCTTTCTTCACAATTGAGGCCTTGAATGAGCTTCGTCCTCCGGTGTCTGTCCTGCATTTGAAATGTTTCCCATATAGGGTGAGCCATGCAATGAAAACTCCTGAGGCTACTTCTCTTTAAGTACACCTTGATGGTCACGTATTCACAATTTACACTCACATTTGAAGCAAAAATGTAATTTCTACTATGGAATCCCTACACCATGAAATGAGATGAGACTCCAGACATGTACCATGCCACAGAGCCTTTTAGACTCCACCACCTGATACACATGCAGTAATGTGATAAGCGCCCTTGATGAACACATTCAATGAACACTTTGAAATAAAAGATGTTTGTTTATAAACCAAAACTTTTATGGATGCCATCATTTCAAATGACCTTTTTATAATCAAAATCCATGTGTTTCGTGGGCAGCGGATTTCCAGGGTCCCACCGCAGGACTCTGCACGCCTTCCAACACTTTTTGGACTTTCACCTTCGGATATTAATGCGAGACCAATCAGTCTTTTCGCACAGGAGAATCTAGCCCTTCTTCTTATTACCTGTGCACCTGTTATGCAACCCAGTGAGACTCGAGTTGGACGTCATCAATGATAGAACCCACCCATCAATCACCAAGTATGATGATTGATCATAACCACATACTCACACCACATTCCATGTATGTCGTCCCCGTCGTATCTGTCTGATGTGTCATTACAAATTTATATTGCCACATGCATAATAGATACTACATGGACAATGCTAAAACCATACACTTCACCGTGTACCATGAATGATTATATCTATGTATCTGATCACACATTCATGTGATATATTTATACACTTTGTCACCTGACTACCACCTAGCATGTTATTCAAAATCAAGAAACAACACCCTTGATCTTAAATGCCAAGTGTGGCATATACTATGTCCACAAAACGGCCCCGAGAAAAGCCATAAACAGGCTGCAGGCCCGACCATTCACGGGCCTCCGATCATGCCTGGCAGGTTATGAAAGCAGTCTAAATTCGATCCCGTAGTAGCAGATTCGGTCCTGTCGATCCACAAATGGACTGAAACAAATAAACGGCCCTAAGTTATGGCGATCCGGGGAATGAGATGGACCGTAACTTGGGAATGTAAGTCGATTTGGGTGATTCAAAAGCCCTAACATTAAGGCCGACAAGCCTTCATTCTGACTTTATGAAGAACACGAGTCAGTGCCTTTTGTTTGTTGAAAACCGGTCCCCAGTGCGGACATAAGCAGTTAAACAACTTCAGAATCATGCAGTCCCAGGAATGAAATGGACCATAACTTGAGCTGTAGAGCCCCAATTTGGGTGATTCAAAAGCCTAACATCAAGTTCACAAATGAAGCTACAACTATGAAGAACCTGAGAGTCAAATTTACAGTTTCCCAATCGAACCGAGTTCTAAGTGCTGGACATAAATAATTCAGCATTTCTAAGGCGCCGCGGAGTCTCGGGAATGACATGGACCATAGCAGGTGTAGGGTCAATTTGGGTGATTCAAAAGCCTAATCAAGTTCACAAATCTGTTAAAACATGAAGAACCGATCCCAAATTCCCTCTGTTTCCCGACCAACCGATCCCCAAATTCTGGAGCAATGTGCAGTTAAAACGGTGACATTCCCAATAGTCCCAAAATCCAACTGACGGCCCTTGGGAATGAAAACACAAAAACAAAATGGCCTTAGGAATGAGAAAACACAACCAAACAGCCCTTAGGGTGGAAAATAAACCAAAGTAGGAATAATCCCTACCTCTTGAAGCGTAGTAGCACGGGTAGAAAGCCTCCCTAGCTCGAAATCCTTGATTTCCTGAAATCTCCTCCTTTGAATCTTTGGTGAAATCCATCCTTTTTGGTATGTAGGCGTAGCCCTCATCAAGTAGATATCAAAGACTTTCATCTTAGCTCGGCCAATTTCGTAGGCGGAACTCAGGATCGAAGAAACTTGGTCTCCTCTCTTTCTCTCCCTCTCTCTATATTTTCGAGAAAAATGGGAGACCCTCTTGTCTCCAAAATCTGATTTTTCTAACTTATCCTCAACTTAAAATGCTTGGCCCAAGTCGCGTCACGTGTCCATGACTTATCCGAGTCTGATTCTATCCCCGAAACAATTTATTTCGTCCCGGTTCAAGTTCAATTTATTTTATGTGAAATTTATTTAATTTATTTTCCACTTTCAAGATTTTTCTCAAAAATCCTGTTTTTGGGGTCCACCAAGCACCCGACGCCTCGAAAATTGTGAAAATCTAACGGTCTTAGAATTCAACGAAATTCGTTTGGGTAACTAGGTTTTGCGAGACGAATCCAACGGTGAGGTCTGTTTCATCATCTGAAATCTAGAAAATTTCAAGTCTACAGCCTGTACTGTAGCAACAATTTACCGTTTTGCCCTTTTTCGGAAAAATTCAAATTTACCCTAGTTTTACAGCGTTAGCACGTGGGTTGAGTTTTTGAAAACCATAATTGCCTTTTTATCAAAAGGATGACCCCACAAAGATCATGGGTTTAAGCCACTAATTTATGCCAAATTCTGGTTTTGAAGCTCATTAGTATGTAGCGATACAGCTAGGTCCACATAATGTTGCTAATTAAGCTCGAGAAACATGTTTTGAGCCCCTGAATCATAAGTGGCCTCTATGTCAGAGACATTATAATGACCAATTATATGAATGTTTATCGTCTAACATAACCTAACCCATAGTGAACGTCCTAGTCCTTTTGTCTCACAATATTATAATTGAAGGCAACGTATGGATTAAGTGACCCTTGTAAAGTTCAATCATACAATTTCTTGACCTCAAATTAGACTGACAAGACAAATGACATTAATTACCCTTATTAATTCATTTGAGCACGATCATGCATTTTCTAGTCTCATAGAAGATAGAAGAAAATGGTTCTTTATTTCTTGAGTGAGAAAGAATAGTGTACAGTGGGTTTCACACCCCATGCAACCTTCATGCATGGCCTATTCTCTCTCTCTTTCTCTCTCACTTGGCTCACCTAACCTTACTTCTGTCTTTGTCCCTTGCTCACTAAACACCATGCTCACACTTTTCTCTAGCCCTTAAACTAAACAACTTCTCCAAACCAATACACCATGAGAACCCCCATTGGTTGACACACACCAGTGGCCTCCCTAATGTCATAGCCTCCTATCATGTCCAGAGAGAACACACCGTACTAGAGGGCATTTGACCATGCCTCTGCTTTATATCTCCATTCTCTCATGTTGTTTCTCTCAACTAAGGATGAACACACCTAAGGATGAGGCTCACTTCCCTTACTGCACCAGCTCCCTTATATGGCAAACACATTACCATGGTTAGTGTCACACCCACTAGAACAAGCCACAATTTTTTTTCGCCTTTACAAGTGTAAGGCGCTATGTCCTACTTATCCAGCCTTCCAAGAATTCCCATAATATAGGCAAATTATTTAATGGAACCCGCTATGTTTTATTAATATTGTTCAACAGACTAATTACAAAAACTCGTGTAGTGCCTCAGCACTTACATAATAGGAACTAAAGAATGAGGCTTTATAATGGTTTCTCTCCCAATACCTCCCTCTTCTCTCTCATTCCCATCAGATAGGCTTTTATAGCCTTCTAATATTACATGTGAATTCTAAAACATGGGTAATTTTATGTAACCCTCCCTAACTGCTCACTAATACCACTTCTCAACCCACACACCCTTTCATGGGTGGTTACTGTATAATTCCGTTTTAGAAGTGAAGTGGTGCATCTATTCATGCTGCGTGCACTTATTCTTTGCCTCATCTAAACTCTTTCCACATATTTCATTACGACCCTTGTTGCCTTCCCTTGGTTGCTAGTCTCAAGTTCCTCACATGCCTTAGCCTATGAGGCATGTCACCTTCCTTGGATGTTAACCAGATCCTCAGTTATGTTGTTGTGTCCCTGATTGACTTCCTACATCCCATGGTTTGCAAGACATTAACACATCATACTGTCTGAGTCATGCACCACTAGCAATTGTGGCATGTCTTACTCCCAATTCATGCTCTACTTGTGCCATTGTATCCCTGCTTGTCTTTCCAAGGCAATAGAGCCATGACATTGCGCCCATGGTCTTGCATCCGTGTGCACAAGCTTTTACGTGCCCCCGTGCCGGCATAAGGAGAAGGCGACCTGCATGTCATGGAACCCATGCATCAACTTGCCATTGTCCATTCATGTGCCAGGCCATGGCGGGGTGTGCCCATAGCTTAGCCATGGCCCCCCTTTTCATCACCTACATATCCCCCCTAAAGAGCTATTTAAGCCTTTTTTGGATTTTCTCTAGGAGACATCAACTTATGGTGAGGAGACATAATGGAATCAATAAATAAATATTCATTAAGTTATCCAAAAATCGTCATGCCCAAATACACCTATACATAAAGGAACTCAGGGCACAATCCGCCCTTGTCTTGAATTTATGCAACTGCTCTACAGTGTGTGTCTTTAGTGCATCGTGACTTGCCACAATACTCGGCACCTACTCTATGCATGGCCTGTCTATCACCTTTTCCTTCAAAATCTGTTCTCATCATCTTGCTTCCATTTAAATAAGAGTCCTCATGGATGCAAGACATACCCATGAGACTCCTACGTTGGTTTGCTGGGTCAAACATCTGAGGGGCTCACAATTAGCCTCTTGGAGCAACAACCTACAACTCAATTTATTTGCTAGGAGCTAATAACCACCTTATCTCCATGAATTTCCGCCAACAAACCTTTAATCGAATCCTTGTAGCTTAGCTTCAACAACTTATGGTTAGGGCTCCAACCATTTGCAAACAACCAACAAAGTACTTGTTGGACCGAGAGATGAAATAGGGACCATATTCTTCAATACAAACATACAAAAATTTTCATTCAAAAAAGAGAAAAGAAAAACGGTCACTAAAATTGAAAAAAAAAAAAACTAAAATGAACATAGATATTACAACATAGTTGATGCACTTTATATGGTTTTTCACTTGTGTTTTTTACCATTAACTTTTATCTGTTTCTTTAGACAATCATATTCAACACTAGAAAAGGTAGATATTTATTAAAAATGAGAGTATTAGAATTAAACCAGGGACTAGGTAAAGGTAACAAGAAGATAGTAAAATAGTGAATATATGGATGAAAAATAGCTCAAAAGATATTGGGAAACTTAGCATGCAAAGGGATTGTACTCCATTAGCAATAGATATATTGTTGTCTGTCAAGGAGTTATTCATTCATTTTGAAAAGGTTTTTAGTGACTCTAGATTATCAGGAATCTTATACTTAAAAAACGTTAACGATCTCCCATAAAATAAGAACAAAAATCAATGATTTATTTCATGTACTTTATGTCAATTTGGTACTTCTGTTCCATTTAATTAGTTATGTTGTCCTTGAAGATATTATATAGAAAGTATCATTCAAAGGGAAACAATAGTCTCAATATACATATTGCAATGCCTTTTGTCTTCTACCCTTGAGCAATGTTTCCTTTGATGTGATGCCAAATGTGAAAGAAATACTCTTCAGCATATTAATTGTTGTATGCATTAATAATTCAAGTGCGTGAAATTTTATTTTATTTTAGTTCTAATACTTACAATAATACTTTTTTAGGAAGGTGACGAAGAGTTTAGTGTAACATTTTGGAACTACTTTGCTATTGGTAAGAACTTTATTTTACTCAATTTTCTTTTCTCCTCTTGGTTTATATATTTATTCTCTATTGAGATCCTATATTTTGTAGATGCATTTTTGAAACACTATTCTTTATTCCAAACTTTATACAATTATCTTGTTTGATCTCTTTATTTCATGAGACTAAGAACATAAGGTTTTGTTTGGTTCTTATTTTCAATAATATTTTGTCCCACTATCACCCACACACACACACACACACACACACACAAAAAGTTAGGCAACCATAATTTTTCTTTTTTTGTTCTTTTTATTCTTAAGAATAAAAAAGTAAGGTATTTTAAGACAATATATTTTAATTATTTTCACTTGTTTTTGAATGGTTTTTTTAATAATCATACAAATATGTACACTAGTTGAAATAAAACATGAAATTATTTTTAAACCATGTATTAAAGTATTCTAGATTTCAAAATCTATATATATATATATATATATATATATATATATATATATATATATATATATATATATATATATATATATATATATATATATATTATGTATATATCTATTTATTTATTTATTTATTCTGCGAGACATTACGAATAGTTTTTAACAAATTGCTCAAAAGAAAATTTCTAAATTATTTTATTTAAATATTTATCAAACAAGCCTAAGTTTCATTTTTTTTTTTTTTTTTTGCAACTATGCACTTTTGTTATAATGTAGTAAACTATCTTCACTAGAACCCAAACCTGGAACCTCTCCCCACGTCCTGCCTTTTAAAACTTTGAACGCTCTACCAACTAAGCTACACATGTGGACGTTTCCTAATATATTTTTAAGTTAATTCATTCCACTTTAATTTTAAATTACCTATTAGTTAAATAGTTATTTGGTTGTCTTTATATTCAATTAATATATAACTCTTGCTTATGAAGGATATCTAGATGATAACTTTTGGAAGGCACTTAAAAGATTGTTGCTTTATCTTTCCAAATTTGATAAAAATACATCATTTTAATTAACTTAATTTTTTTAGTGAACTAAAAAAAAGGAAAATTTATTTATATTAGTAAAAAATAGTGAGCATAATGTTATGTCATAGTAAATATATTTATAAAGATAAAAAATAGTTTAACTGAGAAAGAAACTATGAAGGATGGTTGTTGACATGCTAAGGTAAGAGAATAATTTTCAATATTTAGAGAATTTACACCTTGTTGTTTAATAATCATGGCAACCTTTTTTCTGTTTAAGATTTGAGATATATTAAAACCTTCAAACTTATTTATTCACAATGAGAATAAGTTAAAAGATTATATCATTTGTCTACCTATTAATTTTTCTATTATCTTCCCTCTAATTCATTATATTATGAATATTAAGATAGTCAGTTCAAAACTCCTAATTCATGAGAACCTAGTCAAATTAACCCCAATTTACATTTTTGATTGATTTGCAATGTTTATGTTAGGATTGGATGCTCAAGATTATTCACAAAGAAAAGATGAATGTTTTGGTTGTTGTTATTCTAAGCCTTGGCAAAGGTAATTATTTGATAATGATATTTTTATAATTTACATAAAATGGAAATTGTCTTTGCATTCTATTTCTTACAATGTTTTACTTAATTTAGAACTACAATGATGTGACTTTAATGGCGTTCACTTGGTTTTGTTGAGATCTATCGTAGATATATCTTTGTTTTATCTTTGTTTTGAAGACTAAAAACACACTAAGTTATAGTGAAATTATCCTAGAGATAGTCTTTAGAGGGAGACAAAGAGAGAAGATTAAGGGGAAGAGAACGAGACAGAGAGAAAGAAATAGAAAATTTTAATTATTTAATATATATTTTAAGTTATACTCTAGCAAAAATTAAAATGACTAGCTTTCAAATAATTTAGACATGTATCTATTTGATATCCTGAAAGTATAATACATTAAGGTGCAATCTTCTACTTCGATGGAAATAGAATGTAAGGTATAGAGAAAGTGTATGAGAAAGTATAACGCCCCGATCTGGGGGAGGGGGGAGGCGCTCCTTTTTACCATTGCCAAGAGTGCGTCGCGATAGAGGGCTCTGTCGTGCGTGGCCCAGTGTCTGTCGCGCAGCGCTATTAATTTTGGCCTTCTTTGTGAGCGCACGGCTGGGGTGCCACCGTCTGGCTAAAAACATTATCGGTCTTGTCCAACCCTATCATGACATCAAATTCTTCATCGCTAAATTAAAATTCTCTCACCAAGGCTAAACCTTGTCGCGACAAGAAAACCTCGCCATCCTTGCCAAGACCTTATCGTAACATGAAGCCCTTTGTCGCGACATAAAGCCCTTGACCACCCCAACCAAACTCACCGCATGACATGAAGGTGGGAACACGACCTCTTGTCGTGGACATCTCGATCGCGACAAGGAAACCTATGTCGCGACATTGTCACGACGAGAGAAACCATGATGTCATGACATGGAAGAAGCTATGTCCGCGACCTAGCAATTGCTTGCAGCACGAACCATGTCGCGACCGCAAGAACCCCTATCTCGTGACCGCAGGCTTGAAAAACTCGTCGCAACCTAAAATCCATGTGTCTTTTTTGGGTAACGACTTTCGAGGTCTCCTTTGGTGTCGCCTTAGGAACTTTTGCGGGCTTTCTTGCATTTGGATACATATGTCCCAACCAAGGATGCGGACTTTTCGCACGAGAGTGTATCCTTTGCTTGTTACTACGGGCACATAATTTAAACCGTGCTACTCTAAGACGTTGTCCCTTTGATAGAGCCCACCATTAAACACCAAATACATTGTTAATTCATGTCATGCACTCACACCCGTTTCACGCGATGTCCCCATGCATATGCAATGCAGAAATGCCATTGTATGTCATTTCATGTTACATGCATGATGAGAGCTACATGCAACATTTATGATTCATGGATAATCATATCTATAGCATACAATTTACATCCATAATACAACCCCTATAAATACATCAATTCAGCATATATCCACATGATTTTCACACACTTGCATGTCGTCGATGGTAACAACACCTAGCTGGATGCCGTGTTCGGACGAAACGATAAACCACCGATTGGCATGTCAGTCCATGTCCGGACCATAGATAAATCATAAGATGAAATTTTAGTATTTTTATAGGTTATCAATAGAGTTTGGAAGCTTATCAACCACTCCTAACTGAGTATATCAAATGGCAGAGTCCATAAATATAGAAAGAAGGATGTGGTCTTACTAAAAATAAGTAAGCGACAAATCCCATTCCAAGTGACATAACTTTTCATTATTCCTTTCTAGAGAAGGTTGCTCATTGAGCTTCAGTAGATCCATTGTTTATGCAGCATTGCGATACAGCTAAAAAACCTAAGCCACTACGAAGTTGAAATCTTAGTTTTTTCTTGAACTCATAGATATCATTGTGCTAGGATATCTTTATTTGGAATCTATCAAGTTAACTTTTAGGTAGTTTATATGCATAAAGGTATATTTAAATCTATAACGATAGTTTGTTATATTTTTTAAATATTGTGAGTATGGAAATGCAGGGATGTTGTTCTATGTATTTGAATCAAAACCAAAGATCAACAAGGAGAGTGGAAGGAAATAAACATACCCCACAGGTAAATACAAAAAGCTACTATATTGTAATTTATAACCTTAATTAAACTTTATTGAATTGTAACTCCAATCTTTATTCAGTCTTTAGTCATATGAACGTGTAAGTATCTAATTCACTATGGAGGACTCAAGAATAGTTTCTCTACAGTGGAGCATAGTGTAGTCATTAACCATTTGATGGTTGAAAGGAGCACAATAACAAGGCCCCTTACTTCAAGAATTTCTGCTATAACCTTAAAAATGGATTGATAAGCTTGTTCAAAAGTACTTTTTTATGAAGAAAAGAACTTTGAAAATTAACAAATGGAATATCAACATATAGAAATAGTGTTATGTTATCTTGTACATCTTTTAAGCTTTTCTAATGGATCGGAAAAGAACTTGAAAAGCATTCCATTGAAATATCATGAAATGATGGTAAAGTTTGCATAGTTGGGGTTATATTTATACTATAGAAGTCAATTGGGTAAGATTGGATTCATGTATAATTTGAACAAAACATATAAGAAGTGATTTTGCAAGTTTAAAATAAATAAACTAGAGTCTGGCTACCTTGTACTAATGCATGTAAAAGGTCACTATAAAAAAAAAAAGAATAATCAATATCATACAAGAAAAAGGTGAAATTAGATTCAATAGCATGTTGAACAAGTTGTATTGTAAGGAGATCAACATGTGTTAGGATTTAGAGGGTAGTTATCAAGGTCATAACCTTTGAGTTAATTAAGAACTTAGTTTCCATAGTTGATGAATTTGATGATTTAGCTTGATTGACAAAAGATATGAGATGTTTGTATTTAAAAAAGGTTGATAGCAAGAAGTGATAATAATAATAAATAACAAACAAAAAACGATAGAGAAGTATTGATCTAAGAAAAATATGTGGAAAGGAAAGTGAAGTTCTAAAAATAGGATCCTTTTTTTTTAAATAAAAAAATAGGATCATGTTAGAATGACTATAAATTCTCTTAGCTAATAAATATTTTAGATTTATTAGATAATGAATCTTAAATAATGGATCTCTTAGCTATTGATTAGAGCTTAAATATTTTAGATAATGAATCTCTTAGCTATTGATTAGAGCCTAGTCTTTCCCCTATAATAATGGTCATATAGTGAGGTTATAAAGGTTTTTCATATTTTATATATTGTGCTTGATTGATTATAATCCCGACTTCTCTTTCTTGTCTGCGACACCGGTGAATTGTTTATAACTTACCTTGCTTCACAATTGGACCAGTATTAAAGAAGAATATGTAAGTTTTCTTTCTTAAATGTTCTCTTCTTTTTCCAAAAGAAAAAGTAATTTCTTCTTATTGCTATTACAGACCAACCTTATTCACATTATTAGATGTCTCATTGAGGAATAATAATTGATTTTGATATGTAGAGGAACTTTAAAGATCCTTTCGTTAACGATGAACTTCTTGAAGTTATTTGTTTCAAAGATGCATGGCATGGAGATGATTTTCTTCCTTCCGGAGATCAAGGGAAATGTCTTGCACAGGTTAGCCAGTTAGATTGCATTTATGTTTTCCTTACAATTGAAACTAAATTTCCCATTTGTAAAACATTTTAGAAAGCCTAGTAACTAATTAAAAGAGTTTTGTGCATACTAATACAGGGGTCCCACTTTTCTTTTCTTTTTCTTTTTTTCTTTTATTTTTGACCCTTGTAAAAGTTTGTCGCGAAGCCAGAATACCTCGTCGTGCACGCCCCGAACTTGGTGTGCGACCTTGTATGCGGCGCCCGGCCCCCAGTCTATCATGCGCGCATGGCGCTTCTCTATCGTGGCCTTAATACGACGCCACCTTTGTTGTGACAAAGCGTCTGCATCCCGCGCTCGCATAGCCTGGTGGCGACATAGTGCCTTGCTCCACTATTGCGACATAGAACACTATGTCGCAACATGGAAGACCTCATGTCCTGGAACTCTCTGTCGCGACGTAAGGTATACCCTGTCGCGACACAATTTCAAGCAACTTTGTCACGACATCAAATTTTCTGTCGCGATGTAAACTCTCTTGGCCTTTGCCTCAGACTCGGTCGTGACAAGAAAATACTATGTCGCGATCTAAAATCCTCTGTATAGGCTAAACTCTGTTGCAACTTAAGAATACTCTGTCGCGATATAAAAACCCCCATCCCAAACTCTGTCACAACGCAAAAATATTTTATCGCGACATAAAAACTCTTAGTCTTGACCAAACTCTGTCATGACATAAAAAATATTGTGTCGTGACCAAGCAACTGCTTGCAGCCTGAGAACCATGTCGCGACATAAGGAACCCCTGTCGCGACACAGGACCAGAAACTCTGTCGCGACCTAAAACATGCCCAACCATGCAGTAGCCTTTCTGGCTTTTCCTGGACCTCCAACTCTTCTTTAAAACACAATAAATTCAATATAGTATCTTTGCATTATAAAGGCAACATAAAAACTTGGAAAAACTTGCCAACTATGTTGAAAAAAAAAAAAACGAGTTTCATTGCACCTCTTTTCTCTTACATAAACATAAACTGGATAAACTGTCCAGGATTTTTACAAAGTACACAATAAAGCCACAATATGGCCTTCTTCTCCACTAAGATCTCAGATGTGTCCATCTCGTTATACCTCCGATTATGCGAAATGTTTTCCACGATGGGAGTAGCGATGCCTAATAGAGGAAGTCTCTGAGGGCTACTCCCACCTAAGTGCACATGCGATATCATGATTCACACAATTCACACCCGTTCAAGTAAAACTTGCACGTTTCTACATGAATGTTTACATGTGGAGTACCTCATGTGCTGGTCTCACTTAGACTCCCTCACATGCATTTCCATGTATGAAAAGCATTTTCAAAACAAAAGATTTTGTTTTTTTTTTTTTTTTTTAGAAACCCATTGGGCCGAACCTGCGCTAGAAAAACCCATTGGACAGCCCTTCGATGCCAAATCAGTTGAGCAAAGCCTCGATAAAACTCATTGGACAACCCTCTGATAAAACTCATTGGACAACACTCCGATATAACCCATCGGACAACCCTCCGATAAAACCGCTTTGTTCAAAGCCATGCCATGCACTCACACAGTTTCGTGATGTCCTAGATGCATATGCAATGCAGTACCGGCTATGACTAACACCATGTTACATGCGTGATGAAGCTACATACAACATTTATGATTCATGGATAATGTTTTCCTCCCATAACCTTTGGAGTATCCATAATAAACATGCATACTGACCACGCCGTTGGCTTTTTCCTGCTCCTTTTCTTTTCCACCCATATTTGTTCGTTGATAAGCAATCTTTACCACAGCTGGATCTTTATATTTATACCTCAAGCAGATACAGTCTGGCATGTGATCTATCGATGAACAGCATTAGAGATCATGTATCTAGGGTGGCGGCTTCAACAAACATGACTTGTTGAGTAAGTTCCCAAGAACAGACCGAAACTGGTTTCAAATTTACGAATAGTTGATCACAGTGTTCTTTTTCAGCCCAGTGCAGTGAGTTTTTATGTTAATGATGTTTGCCAGTGGGTTCAACAGAGCATGGGAAAACCACCTCTTGTGGGATGTGTCAGACTAAACCTGTAAAGCAGTGAACTCTGGTGATGCTGGAGATTGAATCTGGGTGGCGGGACTGTACTACTCTGTGACCTTTCTTGTTTGCTGTAACATCTTGTTAACTCTTTCTTTCTGACGCGACCGGTTTGCAAGGTGAGTGAAAACTTTGATCACTTTTGGAGCATTATAAACGCGTTTGCCACCATGTTTTTGTAACCCGATCAATTGCCGGCACTATCAAATAATGCGAGATGAGGAAACGCGCAACGCTTGACTCCATATTTGAAGTGTCCGCCTGGTGCCATGGCACTTGTCTTCATGCCAAATTATTAAGCCATATCGTTAAATCCGTTCACCTCGAAAATATGTGGAATTCATTGTCCCGAGTGATATGGTGACTAAGTAGCTAGATTTCTAAATGAACTCAGCGGTATTAGTCCGTGTCGTTATCGAGATCTGAAAAATTTGACTTGCGGCTTTATGCGTAACATTGTATCACACGAATTCCAGGTGTGATTTATGTTACTGGCATACCCTGATTTTTTTCACAACTTGAAGTCTCAGCTCACTTGGAGTAATAACTTGGAAACGTAAATAAAATACTACTCAGTCTCGAACATACACACATATCGATTACGAGTTAATTCCTCGATATTTTGAGCTATACACTTACACTTGATCAAAATAACATTTTACACAAGGTTCAAAACTAGTGGCTCCACAAGCCAAACACCACAATGATCCCACAAAAGATACCAAGCGTCCAAATATCGAGTGTGAATATCACATAACACTAAATATATATCAAAATGTATGCTCGACACAGCAAGCTAAGGTTGTATAAACTCCATCCTCGAAAACCACGTAGGTACAACTTTCATGTCATGCCGGCGGGGTCTCGTACACGCATCTAAAAATTCAGAGAGGGAAATAATGGGGGAGTGAGTTCGACAACTCAGTAGTGAATCCATAACAAGCCATGCTCATAAAAACATTTCAATTTATACGTAATTCAAAATATCTCAAACCATGAGCATTTCTGAATAATAGGTTGATGACTTATCAATGCAATACTACACCATCTCAACCCCTCATCGGTGACTCTTTTAGGCTTTCACCCGGACAACGATCATCCCGAACAAACAAATTCTTTGGGACTTACCACCGGATATGCCAGATCAATAAAGCGACAAATTGCTGCCAGGACTTACCACCGAGGGGATATGCCCATCCGGTATATACGTGAGCCTTTTACCGGGACTACAACCGAGGACTAGTCATCGTCCACGTGTCACCACATGCATCAATCGGACTCTCCACACAGTCTCATACCCATGTCATGCTTTGGCTATTTCATAAACGTTCTTCACATGAGTATTTAAAAACAACATGTACAGTCATTCAAAAGATTTCCATATATATAAAATATACATTTTATATATCACTAGAAAATCACACAATCAAAGCACGGAATATAGTGCAATTCCCTAACATCATTCACAGTACAAGCAGGAGAAGGTTATAAGATCCCCTACCTTCCTTGGATTCAAAATCTCTTAGTCTCCCAGGAAGTCAAAGGCAAGGCTACTCGAAGGATCTGCCAAATATAGTCATAAGATTCTGGCCTCTTACGATCAAGTGTCACATAAAAATTAATCAAGTGGTCTATTTACTTTATCACCACTCGTCTCATAGATTCTTATACCTCCAACATAACCCAGTCCTCCAGAATTGCACTCTCTTTTACCTTACTAAAAGTCAGCATTTATTTATATTAGGGTAACAAACGACCACGCCTGACACTTGTACCCACTTTTTTCAGCCTATCTCAAGACCCTTTTTCTCCTTTACAATTTTGACCAGCCATACATGCTTTTGTTCATTGTGATCTTCTGACCAAAAGTTCCCCTATCTCATAGCTTTCCACAGCCTCTTAAATCAGGTCATTGGGACCTCAAATCAGAAGTTATGGTTTTTACACTCGACCTCCCGGGAAATTGTTTCCTAGGGACAGAATCTGTGCCCTCTCTTCACCCTTACTTTGACGAAATTATGGGAACAAATGAGACATAATTTGGCCATAATTTCTTCATGAGGATTGCTCCCCTGTGTGGCCTACTGAGAAGGATTTTGAATCACTCCATTTGGATCAATATAACTCAACTTATGACTCAAAAAGTAGAACTGCTCCAGAGCAGGGGACAGAATCTGTACCTGACTTTCAGCCTCAAATTCGAGGTCTTATGGTAGGGTTTAGTTCTTTGGTTTCTTCAGGAAGACATTCAAAGGGCTAGATCTTGGTGCTTCTTCTCAACTGGAATCATCCAGTTCAAGGTTCTTTAGGCCAACTGTAAGCCAAAGCACTGTCTATGGGGTCAGGGGAAAGCTGGACAGCACCTCCCTTGGACACACACACACATGCCATCTTCACAAAACCGGTCTTTTACAATTTAGGGTTCCACCAAACTCACCTTTCATCAAATCTAGGGTTAGGATGAAATCCCAGCAAAACCCTAGAATACAACCAAAGTCCAATAGAAATACAACTAAGGCCTCAAAGATCCTGTTTACATTAAACTTTTTCCACCAAAAAACCAAGCTTTCCTTCAAGCCTTTTCTCCTCCTTCTCTCTAGCTTCTCTCTAGAACTCTCTCTCACTTTCTAAAATTCCAAAATTTTCCACTTCCTAGCAAGAAGTTGGTCTAGCATCCAAAACCAAGAGGAATTGGTTTGCTTGGCACATGACAAGCTCTTCTCATGCACTTGCCATGTGTCAGAGCTACTGTACATATATGAGGGTGTCATGCCCTCATGATGCCACATAGCTCACAGCATGATTTGCACTTTACTCCCTCTCCACTAACAAGTTTTCAAAGTGGTCCTTCAAGACATACTTAATTACAAATCCTAACAAAACCACTAAACTTACCTAATTGCATAATTGACCCACATGCCATAAAAATGCAATTTAACACACTTTGCTAATCCTACAATTAAACCTGACCATTAAGGTGCTAATCTTAATCACATTAAATATCATAGGTCATAAGTTGCATTTGCTCCCCAAAAATCCTTACACAGTTAACAAAACATATATTATTATACCGGTGTTACAGTAACCTATCGTCACACTTTACCAGTTCGCGATCTTTACATAAAAAGAATTTCGGTCCAATTCACACACATATGCATACAATCACATGCGCATGCAACAATCATTCAATATTCAATGACTAAATCACGTACCTCTGTCCTCAAACAGGAAGGGATATATGGTACGCATCGTGTCCTCACGTTCCCATGTTGCTGCCTCCTCCATCACCGGTCTGCCTGGCTTACCTTCATTAGCCTCCTTAGTCTTATGTCATAAAACACGGTCTATTTGTCAAAATACGAGCAGGTCCCTCTCGAAGGTCCCATCTACATCAGCAACAAGCTCACCCCAATCCACTACGCCAGGTCAGATCTAAAAGTGTACTTCCGAGCAAGGAGACATGGAATACCTGTGGACACTGACTGGCTTCGATGTTAAAATAACTAATACAGCATTGCCCACCCTTTCCAGTATCTCAAGGGCCCAGTGTTAGGTATAGAAAAGTAAAATTCTTACTAATTTTAAAGGGCTCTAATATATTCTCAACTTGACCCTCTGGTGGATTCCTGACAAGAAACAATCTCTTACATCTTTGAGTCTGAGTGCTGATCTAAGCTTGACATACCATTCAAACTTGCTAAGTATCAAGAAGACTAGTTGAAGAGAAAATAGAATCATATACGGATAGTTGGGGAACCAAGACTTTTTCCACCTAATACAGGATGTCTCCAGTTAGTGTATGCCCAACCTTGAGGCCTCTAAACAGTGTTGAATTCTTCATCTTTGGTATGAAGCGTGGCGCACCCTTGATCGTTCGATCCTTGTCTCGAGAAGAGCGACACTACGCTCATGGTGAGTACTAAGCTTCGCAATAAGAAGGAAAGCAGAAAAATAATGGATAAACGTGCTGGAAGCTTTACTAAAATAAAAGGAGAGACATCCCCCAAAATTACAAAGCATCTAACTAATTAAGAAGATTCGGAATATGTTTGATTGACCCTCCTCTATTTATAATACATCTCTAGATGTTTCTTGGAGTCCAAGAACAAGTACTTTCCCAATAAAAATCAAATCTCAGAGTTTAGGCTTCAAAACTTTCTATTTTGTGAAGTCCACCAATTTTGCGCTGCTTTTAGGTAGGAGTGTGAAATTTCATGCTGCCTACCAAAGGTAGGCGAAATCGAGTAGTGAGGGAGTTAAGTAGTGCATCGGTGCAAAATTTCACACCGCTTGTTGGGGTAGTGCGAAATCAATGGGATGCGGTGCGAAATGCTCTAGAACAGGTTCAATTCCTTTGTCTTCTTACTCAATCATTCCATCATGTCCTAACTTGTCTTGAATTGTTTCCATGGGCTTCCAAGCTTGCACAAAAGACCTCGAGAATTTCTCATTGCTTGACCTCATGATTCCCAAGAGCCGTAAAGATGCCTAAAATGACATTTATGCATACATGTAGTCAATAAAATCATTATTTGCAAGGTTTTCGAGCTAACAACACACCAAAGCGGTAAAGAGTGAGTTGCCACTACAAAAAGAGTTTTATTTAGTGAAAATTGAGTGCTTGAAAATTCAAAGTTTGAGTAGTTATCACACTCTTCCTCTCCCCACAACAGCTTGTTGCTAGTCCCTTAGCAGGACAATAAATGAAATAGAATCTGACATTTGCTGAGTCCCTTAGCAACGGATAATCGTAAAATAGAGATAGGTTGGTCAAATCAATTTGGAAAACTAAAAATGCAGAAAAATTAACATGCAAGCAAGAAAAATAAGATATAATGATATAGGAAGTGCTATTACTATTAGAGAAGTATTGATAGAAATCTAACAAATTAGTTTGTTTTGTCGGAATCTCTTGCCATTCACAATTTCAAGGAAGAAAGGTCCATAAGGCATGATGATCTAGGCGATCATGCGCCCAAGTCCTCATTTGACTTTTCCTCAAAGAACTTAGTGCACGTGCGGTGTTAAGATCTCAAGTATAGACAAAGTTTCCAATACTCCCCTCAACCAAATTCAACTCATCCTTTTGATACTACAAAGGTTAAAGTAGGTTGAAAACACACCTTTTTTTATTTATTTCTTTCCTCTCTTTCTCTCTTTTTATTCTTGCATGTAGGTGTGCAATACCATACTTATCTAAATGGTAACCCCTGTAGAAAAGATCCATCGATGGCTCCCAACCAGTTGGCTTAGGGCATCGGGCATTCAGTTCCCCTTGGACTTCACTCTGAGCTAACCATCAAAACAACAAGGTTTCTACAAGGTGAGATTGGCACATCTTCTGTCCCATGTACCAAGTAGTGAAGTCAGTGACTTCCAACCAGTTGGCTTAGGGCACTAGGCATTAAATTCCCCTCAGTGTGTGCTCAGGATTTCAATTAATTCAACTCACTTTTTTTTTCTTTTTCTCTCTCTTTTTTTTTTTTTAGGTAGGGCTCATTGGCCCTCTTTTGAAGGTGTCCCATCACCAATAAAATCAGTTTAGCATTTTAAAGTTAGTGGCACTTGAGAAGGGGTGTGAACTCAAAGTGTATAAAAGAGATCTTGTGTGTGTCTGAATTTTAAGTTCTAAAAAGAAATGGTTTTTTGAAAACAAGAATGGTGCCATGTTCCAAAGCCATTATTTTCCTCAAATTCAATTTCCACGAAACACCAAGATTTTCCAACAAGGTTCACAATTATCAAGACTATTGACAATACTAAATAAAATAATATTTTTCACCTTCCATCTCATGTGACACACAATCATGCAAAATCTAAAACTAAAGCAAATTTTTAACTCCATCTTTTGGTTGAAAAAAGTTGTTTTTATCAGTGTTTTCCTCGACAAAGGTTTGTTTTACCTTTAGAGTGTCTGGTGAAAGGTAGGATAAAGGTTACACCGATTGAGGAAGGGTGCTCTATGTGACACTCAATTTTTTGGTGGTGCTTATATGGTTCCTTATCGTGATGGTCTGATTCACATCCATGTGATGCACCATAGAAATTGAAAAGTGGGTTCCTTGTTGGCATCGTGTAATTACCAAGCTCACGGATATGCTCAATGTTGGAGAAAATCTGCAAAGCTTAGAAAAGACAACAAATCTTCCAAAAATATGGGGTTAAAAATAGAAAGTAAATAAAATGAAAACAATTACCTAAGAAAGAGGAGAAATCCTTAACTACTTTGTTTTGGGCCAGTTGGTCTCAAGCTAGAGACTAAGCCCATATATGTAGTTCAGCTACTAATGCTCAACCGAGGTCAAATATAGCGATTCCATCATATTCAAATTTGAGTGGACAACTCTCTTTTACTTCATATTTGCACCTTACATGGTCCTCCATTAAGGATATAAGTGTCTCTCGGATCATCCTTCATATATTATATGTTTGGTTTGCAAATCACGGGGTTGATATCCTCATATGGTATGATAGGCTCAATGTCATCAAGGGATGTATACTCTAGCCTACTAGACAAAGGCTTCAAAATTGATTTAAAAGGCTCACTTAGTTTCTTTAAGGGTGGATCATCATAAATCACAAGTGGTAGGATCTTTTCATGTTCATCCCTACCATAATACTTCTCTCAACATATGTCTTAGTTAGGCTCCTTCATGGATAATTTCTTTGTAATTGTGTTTCTAATTCTATTAGTTTTGATTACTTTGTGCTTCATCTACACAAACTATCTCCTCCTCAATTACCTCAAGATTTTCAACATCCTTTGCCTCATATAATGGAAGGGAAGTGGGCCAGTTGGTTTTCTCATTACTTTCTAATGCAAACATTGATTTCTCTTCAAGCATATTGGGTAAATACTCATTCTGTACCTCTACTTCATATATGAATTCCAAATTATTTTGAGGTTGAGATGGAAACATATCTTCCTCTCTTCTGGTGTAAGCACTAGAGTAGAGGAAAAGAATTTGGATGTATCCATGGGTCTTCAATAAATCTTCTCTCTATAGATAACCATGGTTTACTTCTCATTATGTCTCTTGTACCGTTCACAAAGTCTTCTATTAACATGTCTCTTATCTTCTTGCTGTGGAGCTCAGTTGTGGAATTCCTTTTAGCCACTCCTAAAGTCTTCAAATGCCCCTTGCAGTTTTCCATATGTCTATTCCAACTGGAGAACTTGAGTGGTCAGGGTCTCATAGTCTTCTTATGCATAATACGACTTTTCCCAATAATTAGAATAGGGTTGATATATGCTCATATCTTGGTGATAAGGTTATTCCCATCCTTTTGTATATTCATCCATGTAGTTGAGGTAAGACATAGTCTCAGATGTGTCTTCTAAGAAAAATAAGACGAAAGACAAACACTAGAAAAACTATTAATAGGGTTAGTCCCAAAAAAAAAAAATTAAATTAAGTAAGAAAATGATAAAGATATAAAGAAATTAGATGAAGTAATTAAAAATTCAGATTACTAAAAATAAAGGAACCATCCTTGGCAACAACACCATGTGGTTTGTCATCCCATCCTTTTTTATATTCACGTCCATGTAGTTGAAGTAAAAGCATGGGTCTGAATGTTAATCCTATAAGAAAAGCAAATTGAGTCAAGAAACACTAAGAAGCCTTAATAGGGTTGGTCCCGAAAATGAAGTAGGTACAGAAAAGGTATAAAAAAAAAAAAAAGAAATTGGATGGGGGCAATTAAAAATTCAGTTCTTTCAAAAATAAAGGCTCATCATGCAGCATTGCCATATGATTTTGTATATGGAGGGTTGAAATTTATGAGCAGGAGCTTTTACAAATTTATATTGCTGAAGCCTAGCCGGATTGAGGTTCACGGCTATATGAATATATAGTGGCTCTAGAGGTCATCCAATGGGATGGTTTTCCTTTTTGATTTATCAATCCTGATTATGATTAATTAATTAATTACTTTATAAAATCAGAAAATTAAAAGACTGATTTTTAGTTTACTTGAGATGAGTTTGATAGCTGGTTTTTAAAGAAAACAATTACACTATGGTCTCAGGCTTTAGTTTGACCAAATCCGACCTCACCGTGACGATTCAAAGGGGGGTTCTATTAGTCTCGATCGTCTGAATAAGAAACCAGCCTATAACTAATCCCCTAAACTCCTCCTAGGTTCTTATTTCATGATAAACTTGAAACATAAATTCTAGGTATTAGGAAAAGTAATTGTTGCTGATTTTAGAGGGCTCTGATAGGTTCTCAACTCGACCCTCAGGTGGATTCCCGACAATAAACAATCTCTTACACATGTTGGATCAAAGGTGAGTGGTCTAAGCACACAACATACCATTCAGACTTGGTAAGTATCAAGAAGACTAGTTCAAGAGAAGAGAGACTCCTATATGGAGAGTTAAGGGAACCAAGACTATTGCTATTTGATATGGGGTGTCCCAAGCTGATGTAAACCTAACCTTAAGGCCTCTAAATTGTGTTGAATTCTTCACCTTTGGTATGAAGCACGGCTGCCCCCTTCGATCATCATGGTGGGGTGGATCGGATTGACCTCACCCCAATAAAGATGACTACTCACTCATGGTGGGTACCGAACATGCCATGAATAAGAAAGAAAGCATAAAAATAATGGGAAAACGTGTTGAAAGCTTTACTAAAAGAAAATGAGAGAATTCCCCCAAAATTACAATGTATCTAACTAATTGAGAAAATTCGAAATATGTTTGATTGACCCTCTAATCTCTATTTATAATACATCTCTGGAGGTTTCTTGGAGTTCAAGAACAAGTACTTTTTGATTACCAATCAAATCTCAGAGCTTGAGCTTCAAGACTTTCTATTTTGTGATGTCCGTCAATTTCGCACTATTTCTGGGTAGGAGTGCGAAATCGAGCAACGAGTTAAGTAGCACAATGATGTGAAATTTTGCAGTGCTTGCTAGGGCAGTGCGAAATAGATGGGATGTAGTGTGAAACGCTCTAAAGTAGGTTCAATTCCTCCGTCTTCTTGTGCGATCATTCCGTCATGATCCCAACTTGTACTAAATTGTTTCCACGGGCTTCCAAGCTCTCACAAAAGACCTCAAGACTTCCTCATTGCTTGACCTCGTGATTCCAAAGGGTCGTAAAGATGCCTAAAATGACCTTTATAAATACATGTACTCAATAAAACCATTAGTAGCTTGGTTTTTGGGCTAACAATGCACCAAATCGGTAAAGAATCAGTAAAGTGTGAGTTTCCACTACAAAAAGAGTTTTATTTAGTGAAAATTTAGTGCTTGAAAATGCACTTTTTGAGTAGTTATCAATGGTGATAAATTGGTTTTCAATTTTCAATTGAAAGACTAATTGATTAAAATAACTTAAAGCAAATCTTCTATAGTACATCACTAGCTATTTGGTGCGGAATAACTCATAGTTTACAAGGATACACCATTGATTCAATAATCTTTATCTATAATTTTAATTATCATAGTATTCAATGCTAATTGAATACTTGTTACTAATTAATTATATGGTTCATGATAAACCAATTCATTTCACAATGCAAACCTAATCTTATTTTAGTCTAGGAGGTTGATCTCTTTTATTTTTTACTTTATCGTAACAGTGCTTAAGAGTATGCAAAAAAAAATCTATTGAGCTAAGTTTTATTTTTACTTTTCAATTTAGGTGGGAACAATTCAATTTGATATTTACAATAGTGCAGCCAGCCACGTTCATATGAACATTGACGGTAATAGATGGAAACACCCTCTCCCTATTAAGGATGACAATAAGGTAATTGAAATTTATCATTTAGGAAAAACAACGGTGTATGTGAATTCCAATTCAAAATGTCAATTTAAAGAGATTGAATAGGAATATGAGATACATTTGGAGGAGTTGAGTACTTTTGAACTTTATACTAAAAAAACTAGTTGAATTACTTTAATATTTGTATAGTTGTTATTCCGCTATGTAGATAAAGATAAGTCATTTTCATTTCATAAATTTTGATGGAAAAGAATTTCATTTTCTTGATGCTTATTTATAGATACTTTATACTATAGATTGCAAGTCTAAAATATGAAAGATTTCTTTAAAAAAAAATACAATAAAAAAAATAAAAAAATAGACAATTCAAAAACAAAGTAACAAAGTTTAAGTTTATTAGTTGACAAAGTTTTGTGAATCTAAATGTTTTAGAAGTTTCACCAAAAAGTACCATCTTGACACTTCTAAATAGAAACTAGGCTTAGAAATCTTAGTTTTTTTATCTAGAAACTACAAATTATAAGTAAAAATAATGAAACATAGAGTTTCTTTTTAATTTTCCACATTCTTAAAGCTAAAGGGAATTAGTTAGTGAACTAATCATATCTTTGATTTGGTTCACTTGCAAAGACATTTTCAGCATGAACTATCAAAACAAAGAACCAATCACTTGAGTTAAAGGATGATGCTTGTGTACGAAACATATCATCATCCCAAACATGTTTAATTCTATTATTGAAACACAAATAGGATCAAGACATGTCTCTGACCAGTCTCTGACCATTAATGTTTGAAACTTTGGACCACAAAAACTCCCTTGATTTTTTCCTTGCCTTACTCTCTCAAATTAATGGTATTCTAAAAACGATGAAGGGATGATTGAAAGAGCAACAAGAGAGGACTCATTTATATAGTGGTTCTCTCATCAAGAACCACATCATTTCACGATCGAAACAATGTCTACACCATTATCACCATATCCTTTTACTAGTAGTCACAACATTTACATCACGTATTTAAATGTTTGAAAACATTCCATTCTCCCACTTGGTGCAAACATTAATCAAAACCTTTGAGTAACAAAATACATGAATCATGGAGATAGGTTCTCTAAACACGAGTATTATCAACTATGTATTACAATGCATAATTCTTCTCAAGTACTTAATGTGGTAACAAAACTTAATGAATAAACCCTATGTTTATTCTTGCTTTAAAATGAAAAATATTATCTCAAATAAATTAAAATGCACACAAAAATGAGAAAATAAATAAATGCATAAGAGTTTCATGATTAAAATGAGAATATATATATATATATATATATATATGTGTGTGTGTGTGTGTGTGTGTGTGTGTGTGTGTGTGTTGGGCATTCCTTAGTGCATCATATGCACAAGCAAAACAAAAATACAAAAAAATGTTAGGAATCCTACCCAAAAGGATCAACATCAAAACCCACAAGAAGGGAGGAGAGGTTATACCTTTGAAGTAAAAAACTCCTCATGTGACGACCCAAAATCCTGGGGTCCGTTAACCAATCGTCAACACATGGAAATACCCATGGATATCGTGTGTCTCGATACCACACTATTCAATCCCATCTATCGAGATTCGTTTATTTAAATTCAATGAACATTTTACGTTATTTTCAAAACATATTACTATGAGTTTAATTACAACCTCATACAAAAGTATATTACCAAACTTGTTTGTCTAATAATTTTACAAAAAGGTTACAAAACCACAATCCGGCTTTCTTCATAATTGTGGCTCCTAATGAGAGTCGTCCATCGGTGTCTGCTCTACACTTGAAATGTTATCCCATATAGGATGAGCCACACCTAGTAGAGAAACCTTCTACAAAGGCTACTCCCCACATAAGTGCACATGCAATGCTAGCACTCGCATTCACATAAACCATTCCATACAAAATATGCAATTCTATCATGGAATTCTATATTCCATGAAATGAGATGGGACTCAATCATGTACCATGCTCCGAGTCAGTATCGACTCCTATCACACACCACAATGCCCATGCGTGATAAAATCGTCATTGATGAATCACATCCACCATCATTCAAATAAATTCATTTAGTTATAAACCAAACCTTTTGGATGTCATATTCTAATGACTACTTTCTTTTACAAAATCATGTGTCTTTTGTGGATAGCAAATTTTCAGAGTCTCACCGCAGGCTTCACATGCCTTCCTACACTTTCACAGGCTTTCACCGTTGGACACATATGTATAACCAAAAATATCAAGTATTTCACCTAAGGGGGTATCTATCCCTGCTTGCTATTACCCGACACATATTTTCATGTTTCTGTAATAGTGTGACTCTATTGAACTTCAGTCAATAGTACCAACCCACTCATCAAATCACAAAGTATGTAAAAGCTCGACCGCAGAATCGCAATTTACACCCATGAAATGCGATGTCCGGACAAAGCATGCAATGCATTATGCCATTTCATATCAATTCCATGTCTCATATCTAATGAATGTTATATGGCAATTCCCAAGATAATTTATCATGTATCATGGATAATTTCCAACATTTCATCCAATTGCCAACATATTAAACATATATATTAGAAGAACAATCAAGATATCAAAATCAAGAATAACACTTTAAAACAATCCACAATTTCAACCTACAAGTCACATGAACAGACCACCAAAACAAGGCACAATCGGGCCCTGAAAACAATCGTGAACCATTCCCTTGCCTGGCCACCAACCAATCGTTAATAGTCTACCAAAATGGGCCCACTAAATCAAGATTTAAATTTGCATCAACTCCAGTCTAACAATTTGAACACAATAAATAAACAGCCCAACTTTGGCAGTCCAGGGAAAATGACCATAACTTGGGTTGTAGAGGTCCGATTTAGGTGATTCAAAAGCCTTCATCAAGTTCACTGATGTAAATACAATTTACATGGGGACCTGAGTCCGAAGTCCCTTGGTTTCCCACCTAAAAATCAGTCCTAAAATCCTACCAGTGTGTTCAAAATAGGGCAGCATTCCCATATTTCAAAATTCTGCCAAACAAACCCTTAGGGAAAAGACACAACCCCACAGCCTTTATGGTGGAAAATAAACCAAAGTAGGAAGAATCCCTACCTCTTGGAGTGTAGCCCTCGTCGAATATACAGACTTTACTTCTTGGTCCGAAAAGTTCTTACCATCGGAACGCATATTTCATTTTATCCCTCTTTCTCTCCCTTTATTCTCCTCTCTCTCTCTTTCTTTCTTTTCTTTTTCCTTCTCCTTTCCTTTCTGCTCCTCTCTTCCTCTATGAATTGGTCTCCTCCCATTTTATAGACATGTCCATTGGCATGCATGTGGACACATGACTTGCCATGTTTCACACATGCATTTGCCTTTGCATGCCTTATGACACATGGCTTGCCATGTGTCACACATGCATTTTCCTTTGCATGCCTTGTGACACATGGCTTGCCATGTGTCATTCGACACCATTTATCTCGAAAAACGTGAAATTCTGACTATCTCTACACTGAACAAACCATTTCGAGTAACTAGATTTTACGAGACGACCCAATCTGAGGTTCATTTTATGGATCCGAGATCTAGGTACCCTAGGTTTACAACCCTGTATCAGAAAGCAAAGTAAGTTTACCGTGTTTGCCCCTTTTTTTAGGAAAGTTCAAATTTACCCGGGTTTTACACCTCAAGGGTGTTAACAGTTGCAAACTGAAATGAACCAAGTCTTAGGTTCATCTCTAACAGTGTTCACATGAAGGAAGACGCCAATAACTTTCAAGGAAAACATGAAGGGGTGAGATCTCAATGCTAGCTAAGATCAACCTCTAAGAAGGGTTGGGAAGGAAGAGTTTCAACACTCAAAATCTCTCTCTCTCTCTCTCCCTCTCTCTCTAGGGGTTGTTTTTCTCAAGAACAATATCTTAAGAACACTTTCTTGATATCTTTACCTAGCTAGAGTTTTTCCATAACAAACCTTTTATAGGAAAGACATAGCTCTTAAAATGATCAAAAGGGCCTTATTAGAGATAGGATAACCTACATGCATCACTATGCACCATGGCTTACACCCCATGGGCTTTAAGCCCATGGATGAGCCCAATGCTATCCATTTTCTCTTAATGAATCCATTTTTACCTAGGATTCCACTAATCTCTTGACCATCCTTTCATAGAATTATTTCCGTCAATTTAGATCCTCCCACTTAAACTAAAGCCAATCGCCTTTATATCTCATACCATAGGCGAGTACATGTAAGTCATACTTCTTTTGGGGAAAGGGCTTAGTTAGGGGATCAATAATATTCTGATCAGTGGTCACTTTCTCTATCTTTACATCATTTATACTAATGATCTCTCTAATCAAATGGTATGTCCTGAGCACGTGTTTAGACCTTTGATGAGACTGTGGTTCCTTTGCTTATCCAATGGCTCCATTGTTATCATAATACAAAGGTATCATATCAATAATGCTAGGTACCATAGATCGTTTAGAAATGAACTTCCTTATCCAAACTACTTCCTTAACTGCCTCAGAAGCTACAATGTACTCTTCTTCAGTTGTGGAATTAGTAGTCTTCTCTTGTTTGAAACTCTTCCAACTAACTGCTCCACCATTCAATATGGACACATAGCCTGATTGAGATTTGGAGTCATCTATATTATATTGGAAGCTGACATCTGTATGCCCACTCACAACAAGATACTTATCTCCATAAATTAAGAATACATCCCTAGTCCTTCTCAAGTAGTTAAGGAGACTTTTGATAGCCACCCAATGACCCTCACCAGGGTCCGACTGGTTGTTAGGGATAGTGCCCTGTAAAGCATGAATTTGAATTTATGTTTTATGAAATTAATAAAAGTGTCGTATTATTGGCGATTTAGCTATTTTCAGGCATAATGTATGAATGAAACGTTTAAAATCCCTTATTTTACATGTAACCATAACCTCGCAGAACAGCTATACACTAGAGGATCGAGGTTATGGATTATAAATCATATTGTCCTGAATAAATTAATTGAAGTTTGGGGATCTTCAAATTAAATATCAAGGTCCGCTATCATTGAGAATGATGTGACCTTAATCGAGGTCTATAATCATGCGGCTGGTGACATTAGTGGAGGCTCCATATATAGCAGATCTCTCAGCGGGACAGGGATTGAGGACATGAGTTTAAATTCTTTAATGCCGTTTTGCCTGGGAATTCCAAGCAGCGCTAGATAGTCATATGCGAGATCAATCTCATTCACAGTAGTCATAGACTCCCTATTTATGTCAGCGGGCCTTTTGAGTCCTTGGGTTAAAGCCACGTTATGAAATGGAGCCCAATACTTGTGTCTTGGGAGGCCCATTGATAAGTGTATCTGCATTTGGGCTTGAACTATGGACATGAAGATCCCGGCACTTTCTAGCAGGCTGGGTTGGGTTCCATAAGATCATTGATTACAGAAGGCTGAACGATTTAGTACTCTATTTGTAACAAGTTTATAGATCTTTGTGTTCACTAGTGATTAATGAACTTAGGATCAAAGATATAATTAGAGGCCCAACGGTAATTTACTAACTCTAGTTATGGAACCACTTCTTGGAGAATCGTGTGTAATAATTAAATCAAATGAACCTTGCCCGCCGCCCACCAGGGCAAGTACAAAATAGATGCACTGGGACAGGATTCGAATTTCAAAGTTTTTAATTAAGATATCTTTCTGAAATTAATAAATTAAAATAATTGATTAAGGGAACAGTGTTAATGATTTAGTGAGCTTGAAGTATAGGTCCATGGGTCCCAATTCACCTCTATGTTACTACAATGACAGTTCATGATTTGGAATAGGTACTCTCATTGTTTAAAATGATGAGATTATTTTTAGGCCGCCCATTACAAATAACGTTAGTTGTTATTTGAGATTAAATTTAATTAGTTTGCTCTATTTGAATAAAGGAAATATGCGTAAAGGGTAATAATATTTGAATTGTTATTATATAATTAATTCGTTTCATGTCGATAAGGATTTGAATTAAATTTTACAAATATTATTAATTCATTCATATAGTGGGATTTGAATTTAAGAATATTACAAATATTATTCGATTCATTTCATATCGATAAGATTCAGATTAAGAATATTAACTCTAATTAGTCGTTTCCTTATCGATGAGGATTTGGAAACGTCTATAAAAACCGACGAGAGATATATTTCCGTGGTGAAAGTCATTGAGAGAAGAGAAGCGAAAAAGAAAAAGAAAAAAAGGGTTTTCCAGCCTACTAGTCTCTACTGAGAGTCTCCTCTCTTCGAGATCCACTTGCCTCATGTGTTGAGTACGCAAGGTAGATCTGAAGCAAAAAAACTAAGTGTATTGCAGGTGAATGGTTGAATTTGCCCACACACCTCAAGTAAGGAGGTCGGAATTGAAGACCCTGGTGCAGGGAGTTGTTTCAACCCTACTAGCCAACAAATCTCCTATAACAGTAACAGGTATAGATCTGATCTTCACCTTTTGATATTAATATGTGTTTGCATGGGTTCCTGCGAAAATAAGATTTTATGGAAAATTTTTAAAACCTAATTCCGCTGCGTTTTGATTTTATTTCCAACACTGGTATCTTCTCGTGACACTCAAAGCATATGATACATTGGGCCTTGTGCAAATCATAACATACATGATTGATCCTATAGCAAAAGCATATGGGATCATACTCATAGGGGTCCTCTCATCTTGTGTCTTAGGACACATAGACTTCAAAAAGGTGATCCCATGGGTCATGGGAGTGTATCCTCTCTAAGACTGCTCCATAATAAACCAATTTAGTATCTTGTCTATGTGTGTAGACTATGAAAGACCAAACAACCTCTTAGATCTATCTCTATGGATCTTTATCCCCATAATGTAGGTCGCTTCTCCAAGGTCTTTCATGGAGAAATTCTTGGATAACCAAATTTTGACTAACTGCAATACTAAGATGACGTTGCCCATGAATAGTATGTCATCTACATATAATACTAGGAACACAATTGCACTCCCACTAACCTTCTTTTACACACAAGCCTCATCCTAATTTTGTGAGAAACCAAATTCTTTGATTGTCTCATCAAATCGGATATTCCAACTCCTAGATGCATGTTCTAATCCATAAATGGATATTTGAAGCTTGAATATTTTATTACCATCTCTAGATTTGAAGTCCTCTGGTTGTGTCATGTACACATCCTCATTGAGGTTTCCATTTAAGGAAAGTCGTCTTCACATCCATTTTCCATATCTCATAATCGTAATGGGTGGCAATGGCTAGGAGAATCCTTAAAGATTTAAGCATAGCCACAGGACTAAAAATCTCATCATAGTTAACTCCTTGTCTTTGATGATAACCCTTAGCTACAAGCCTTCCATATCAGTCTTCTTCTTGAAGACCCACTTGCACCCTATGGGTTTTATCCCTTCGAGTGGGACAACCAAAGTCCACACTTGGTTTTCATACATGGAATCCATCTCTAACTTCTTGGTAATGAGCCATTTTTCAGATTTTGAACTAGTCAGAGATTCTTCATAGGAAGCAGGCTCATCATCCTCTATGAGCAATATGTCCTTCTATTCACTTATGAGAAATCTATCTCTTTTGAAAATAGTACGTATCCTACTTATCCTATGAAGCGCTTATGCTTCATAAGGATCAACTGCCATTTCATTTATATGGATATCAACCTCAGGTTCGGGCAGTTGATCTGCTTCTGTTTGAGTATCTTGTACTTCTTCAAGTTCAACTTTGCTCCCATTGTCTCCTCTTAGAAGAAACTCTTTCTCTAAGAAGACAACATGGTTTGAAACAAACTCCTTTTGTTCTAAAGAGTTGTAGAACTAATATCCAATCATTTCTTTAGGACATCCTACAAACTGACACTTGTTAGATTTAGCTTCTAGCTTGTCTAATAATCTGCTTCACATAAGCAAGGCAACCCTATACTTTCATGCAAGAAAGATAGGGTTTCCTTTTAGTCTGTATCTCATAAGGAGTAACATCAACTGACTTGGATGGGACTTTGTTCAGAATATAAACAGCAGTCTCAAGTGCATAACCCCATAAGGATTTGGCAAGATCCGCTTTGCCTATCATAGACCTCACCATGTCCAACAAGGTTCGATTTCTCCTTTTAGCCACACCATTATGTTATGGCGTGTAAGGTGGAGTCCGTTGATATAAAATCCCCATTATCCCTAAGATAATCTAGAAATTCTTAGCTTAAGTATTCACCACCTCGATATGATATAAGTGTTTAATACATTTCCCAAGTTGCTTATCCACCTCATATTCGAATTTTTGAACTTTTCAAAAGCTTTAGATTTATATCTAATGAGATACAAGTACCCATACTGTGAATAGTCATCAATAAAGGTAATGAAGTGGATGAAACCACCTCTAGCTTGCGTGGACATAGGACCACATACATCTGAATGTATTAGGTATAATGGCCTATTAGCATGTTCACCCTTTCCATTAGAGGGTAACTTCGTCATCTTGCCTAATAAACAAGATTCACATGTGTCATATGATTCATAATCAAATGACCCTAAGCTACCATCTCTATGCAACTTAGTCATGCAGTTCTCACTTATATGGCCAAGGCAATAATGCCATAAGTATGATGATTTCAAATTATCCCCCTTGTGCTTTCTATTGTCATTGACATTTAAAATTGGATTGGTCATATCTAATATGTAAATTCCATTGCATAATTTACCACTTGGATGAAGAAAACCATTCAACATGATTGAGCAACTATTGTTACTAAAATGTTCTTAGTCAATGCTGGTACATATTAGCAATTATCCAAATTTAAAATAAGTTCACTAGGAAAGTTCAATACATAAGTCCCCATAGCTAAGGCAACAACTCTTGCTCCATTTCCATCTCGCAAGTCGAACTTTCCCTTGGTGAGCTTCCTACTATTCCTTAGTCCCTGCATATTGGTACATATGTGTGAGCCATAACTGGTATCTAATACCATATGTTGTTATTAGAAACAATATTAACTTCAATGACAAATATACTTGAAGTAGATGGGGCACTAGATGCCTTCTTCTTCATGGACTCCAAATAGGCCTTACAGTTCCTCTTCAAATGGCCAACACTTGTGCTCGTTCCAAAATATGATATGTTAAAATGGCGCAAGTTAACGCACCTTTGACAAGTAATATAATGAAAATAGAGTATCCATCCCACAGAGAGTTGATATGCTAACTAATGAAATTCGAATATCTCTCCATTATCTGAATTTCCAATTATGAAACTGAAATTAAATTCTAAATTCAACTACCAAATTGAAATTAACACTAAACCTAACTAATTCACTTAGAGGAAAATATTGATATAAGATGAATCTAGGGTTTTGCTTTCAATTGATCAATCCCTAAGCAATTAGTATGATTCTTTCTCAACTATCACTTGATTAGCACACTAATGGCAAGCCTCATGAAATTAATTGTGAATCTCTCTCGATAACTCATAATATACTCCTAGGATTTAGGTATTTTGCATCTCTACTCAACCGCAAAATCCTAGAAACACAATACACTCAAGATGACTACAATTGCCGCATAAAACCCATGAGTATCTCTAGTCAATGGCGAATTATGTTATTTCTGTAAAACCCGGGAAAATCAGAAATTTTCAAAAAAATGGCAAAATGATAATAATAATAATAATAAATTGCCATAATGGTTCAAGGAAACCTAGAAAATTCTCTAGATCTTGGATGACAAAATAGACTACGTCGTTCAATTCGTCTCGCGAAATCTAGTGACCCAAAAAAGTTTAAGAGTCGAATTACGAGACAATCGGAGAATTTTCCGATTTTGGAGTGATAAGTTGCCCGATGACTCCATGGGCTGAGATTTTTACAAAAATCTCGGAAGTCGGGAAATGGTTTTGAAATCAAGTTCATTTAAAATAAAGTGAACTGAAAAGAAATAAATTGTTTCGGGGCAGAAACAGACTCAAATGAATAAATCTTAACCATGTATCCAAAATAATAATAATAATAGTAACAAATATAATAAAAAAAAAAGGATAAAAACGAAAAAAACAAAAGAAAAGAAAGTGGAAGGGTCGGGTGAGAGGCGTAAAGAGAGAGAAGGAAATTTTAATTTTTTTTCTCTTTGCTTCTCTCCTAAGATCTGAATCGGGCCAAGTAGGTTTTGTCGGAGCAAAGGCAAAGTTCATCCACGCATCGAGGCTGCAATGTGAAGCGCTGAAGTCTTGGGTTTCGGTCGAACTCCACGAGGTAGGGAATTTTCTTACTTATGTTATTTCTAGCCTAAAGGCCATTTAATGGTTGGGATTTTCTTAGAAGCGTGAGAGAATTGATAAATTTCGATCCCAGATTTTTCAGGGTAGTGTAAAGACCACAGGAATTTCGGGACTATTTTAGGACAATCGAGATGGTGGGGATTGTTTGGACCGGTCGAGTTGAAATTTAGGGAAATTGTTTTGGTTGTCGGACAAAATTTTTGGGACTTTTTTCGGGTAGTTCGGGACTGGGTTGAGGTTTGGATTTGATCACGAGATTGATGTCCTCGGGTTTTGTGATGTGTTTTGGTATCCCAATAATTCGGTGACGAAGCAGGTAGGGACAAGAAGGTGCCACTGTTTTATCTTGGAGTCCGAGATTGAATTTTGTGTTATTGTTGTAAATATTAAATAACATGTTGTTGTGTGTAAATCATGTTAATATATGCTATTTGATGTATTAGCATTAGTTATGGATCTTAAATTATATGTAAAAAATATAATTGTCCATGGTGTATTAATGTTTCATGTAGCACTCATATATTGATTAGTGTCCAAAAAGTACAATTTTGAACCCTATATTAGATAGGTTTTGAGTACTTTTTGTGCATTAATCATGTCATATAACAAATTGATGTTCATGTCATCTTAGTAACACTTATGCCATTTGGAGCATGTTTTTGGTTTATTTTGTAGGTATTTATACGCCAGGCTTCAACCACAATGCAAATGATCAATCATGAGGTTGGAAGTTTAGTCTCGGCCATCGACAAACCCAATCAATGGAAAACAAGGAAAAGTGGAGGAAGCCAAAGATTGATTGAAACTGGACGAGAGGCATCACGGGAACAACCATGAGGAATTTTGCGCTTTGATTACTTAATCAGTCGCAATCTTGGCAATTTCGCAGCCAACTTCATAAGCGTGCCAATCTCGGCTACAAATTGCGAAATTAAGCTGTGACTTGCATAAATAAGTTTATTAAACTGTTTGACAATTTATGCTTAAGCGAAATTTAAGCTAACTGTAATTCGACCTTATAGAATAAGCTAAACACTTGCCAATTTGGCTAATATTGCCAAATTAAATCTAAGCCATTATGAATTCGCTAATTAATAGAAATTCTCACCTCTAGCGAGAGATTTGCGGGCCTTGTCATCCTGTAATTAATGCGTAGCCTTCAAAACTTGGTTTGTACGATTGTCCTATAACTTAGCCTAGTTATTAGGGTTTTTGGTAGTTTCATACCTTGAGGAGGCTTACTCACCCCTCATGTTTTGTAATAATAAAGAAGAGGTGGATAGAAGGGAATACAAAGTTTTTTGGTGATTTGTAAGTTATTTTCTTTTCTTGCTTTGTAAATAAATTGTTTTATTTTCTCTCTTCTCTCTCTTTCTTTCTCATAATATTTCACTTTCGGTACGCCAAACACACCTCTTGGGGATGACAACTCAAAGATGTAGCTAAGCCTCCTTGGCTACGAAGAGGAAGGAAGCTAGCTTGGTGGTGGGTTAAGCATGTTGTCCTCTTGTACTAAAAGTCACGGGTAGTGTATTTATGGCCCTTATTTTCAAAATTCAGTTGCATAACATGGGATGTTATTGTCTTGGCCAATACTCTCCATGCTTTAGATCCGGTCTTAGTGGCGAATGCGTAGCTCTTTAGATGGTCCTTACTTGCCTCACGAGGTAACATTTACATGTTAGGGTTCTTCAAATTAGAGTTATATAACATTGACTTTTATTGTTTTGTGATACTCTCCCATGCTTGGGATTGGTGCTGGTGAAGATGCCAGCTGTGATTATTACTAGATGGTCTTTACTAGCCTCTAAAAATGATAATGGAATGTTAGGGTTTTAAACAAAAGGGGCCATCGCGCATCACAGGTGACCTCACATGGGAGGATAAAACACGAGGACATGTGTTTGCTAACGCCAAGTTGGTGACCCTAAATCTTCAAAGTAAATTTCTTCATTTTAACTTCAGTTTTTACCATTTCCGGTTTTTGCAATTTTCGAGTTTTAAACCATTTAGTTTTTGACACAAATCCAAAAGTCAAATAAGCCTTACCTTCATGCTAATACCGAAACCATTTCTAGGATGAAAACCCATCCCCGTGTTCGACCTGAACCGCTATCTTTGCGAGTAGCTTGACTACGGCCGTAGGAAACTTAGGTATATAAATATTGTTGATTATTTCGGCCACGTAGCGCGAATCAAATGGCGCCGAATGCCGGGGATGGTGCCAAACTACTATGGTAAGTTGAAAGAGTACTTGTGATCCACATCACAGAGTGAAGGAACTTTGCTTTCTCTTTTTCTTGACTCGGTCCGCGAGGAGCGCTGATTGCTTCACTGCGATGCTTGCCTTTATTTTGATTCGATTTTCATTCGGTCAGTTTATTGTTAGTTAATTTTAATCTTTTCGGGTTGTTTGTTGCTCTTTGTTGTCTCTTTAATTGTGTAACATTTGTGTATACCTTCAGTGGGATAGAGAACACATCGGGTAGATTGTATAGGATAAGTACACGACTTGACTAGTTAGTGAAGTTAGTGTGCAAGCGTACCATGGATCCCATGCGAGGGCAATAGTCAACTAGGAACCCACTATAGATCTAATACTATAGAACCATGAGGGATCACATCCACCCTCTAGAGTTAGTTACTTATCTGCTGTGTTCCTCCTGTGAAATCAGCGGTGAGGCCTTATTTAGTACCCACACTCCCCGTATCATGGTATGGAAAATGAAAATCCATACACTCACTATAAGGGATTTTGAGGAGGTTTGCACTACCTTGAGGAAGGTATGATGGACATGGATTTCTTTGAAGCTAAAGGCATTTCCATTGACTCTGAGACAAGGCAAGATATGGCTCCAACTCATTTGAGGCCTAAGAACCACATAAATTGAAATTTGATACATAAATTGAATTCCTGAAGAAGTTTTTCGATTCTCATAAGACTAATAATTTGAAAGGCAAATTTATACCTTTGCGGCTCGAGGATGGTGAAAGATTTTTACAGTCATTGGGGAATGAGATTTATGGAAACCATCGATTACATGTCCACACCATGGGTTTGACACATGGATGTTAGTGAACCACTTCTATGGTGGTATGTCTCTGCCGTAAACGATTGCTCGAAACTATGTGTGGGGGTAACTTTTTGAGTAAACATCGATGAAGCTTTGGATTTTTATTGAACTATGTATTTGAAACCTCAAAGCTTAGGATGAACTGCTGTCTAGGGAAGTTAAGATTAAGGGCCATTGAATCACCAAGGAGAACAAAGTATAATTTTTTAGAAGACATGGGGATAAATAGAAAAATTGAAGTCGATTTAACTCAGCGATTGGATGATTTGGAAATGAAAATCCAGCATGAAATACAAGCTTGATTAATGAGTTATCTTCATCCCAATTTTCTTGCTTCAATTTTCAATCAAATAATTACCACGAGAACCTTGCGAGACCATGCCCATGCCATAAGTCAAAATAACCACCCATAGATTACTTCATATGGTGACACTAATAACTACAGTGGAGAGATTGTCCAAAATTTGTCATGAAATCAAACTCCTTGTATACGCCCTTTAAGAGCACGGCGGCATGATTCCACTTCAATAACAATAGATGCATCCACTATCTTCCACATTGAGCAGGCAATCCTACGAATTTAAGCAGGTGGTGGACATATTTGTAGAAAAACGAAGGTCTTTGAATATCCCACTAGTCGAGAAAATTAGCAGAAGAAAATGATCAGAAGTTCACTCGAGAAATTGGACAATATGCATATAGAGATTTCAAAACTATCTAATCAGCAGTTGCAGAGTTCAGAAAAAGGGAAGGCTTCTTTCCAGGGACAACAATATCGGAAAGTGGTGAGATAAACGGGCTGTGAGGACTTAAAGGTAAGCGATGAGTTAAAGCGGTTGTGACTTTACAGTGGCAAGGAATTAAAGCCAACGGTATCAGCGCCGATCAAGTCGGCTCCATTAGTGGTGACCCACATCGCGGAAACGGAGTTAGTGGAGGGGAAGAGATAAATATTAGAATACCCCTCCATTTCAGGGTTCTTCGAAGAAAAGCGATCTGTTCGCAACCGAAATGTTGAGTATTAAACAAGTGAAAGTCAATATTCCCCTCATACGATATGATTAAACGGTTCCCTACTTACGCCAAAATTCTTGAAGGATTTATGTACACGGTAAGGAGTCTTAATGTAAATAAAAGGCCTTTTTAACTAAGCCGAATTAAGTACCATTATAGAGAAGCGAACTCAGTGAAGTATAAAGATCCAGGGATGTCCCTCGATCTCGGTGAAAATATTGGAGAGACATCGATGGAGAAAGCAGCATTGGAGCACAGGGAGCTAGTGTGAATTTTGTTGCCTCATTACATTACCAAACAATTGGGTTTGGGTGGCCCGAAACCCACTTCCATCACTTCTTCAGTAGCCCGAGGTCTATTAAAATACCAAAAGGAACCATTGAGGATGTTCTTATACAAGTGGGCGATTTTACTATCAGGTAGATTTTGTTGTGCCCGATCTGAACCCGATTGCAAAAGGACCTAATCGGTGCCCATCATATTAGGAGACCATTTTTGGCTACTTCAAAATCACGATCATCGATTGCGAGAATGGAGTCATCTGACTCACATTTGGAAATATGACCTTGGAACTGATATATTTCATGGGTAAAAGGCGTATGCTCGGAGGAGGATGACTTTGAAGAAGTACGTATTTTAGATACCATTAGGAAGAACCGAGGCTAACCAACAGCAAGAGGGGCAAGATATTTTAACCGAGTTATCAGGTGCCTTGTGAAGCTGACATGAATTTGAAATGAGCTTAGTACGGGGAATGCTGGAGAAGAGAAGAATAGAAAATTTGCCTCCCGATAGCGATAATGGTGAGGAACCTCGACGGCTAGAACTTCGAGCCCCTCCCGGCTTGATTTAAAGTATGTTTTTTGGAAGTAAATGGCCGATTGCCGATTAGCTGATTTCTTCACTTTGCTAACCACTACACAAGAGCATAATCTCTGCCTGCTTCTCAAAGAATAAGCAAGCATTGGGATGGTGGAGAAATTTGATGCGAAGGCATAAACAAATCCATTTGCACTCATCATATCTATTTGAAGAGGAGTCTAAAGTGGTAAGCGACTAACGGTTGAATCCCCATCTACAGTAGTTCGTATAGGAGTCTTGAAATTGCTCCAGTGGGCATCATTTATCCATTTCGATGCACATAGGTTCGCCCGGCTCGGGTGGTGCCTAAGAAATCGGGAGTAACAAGCGCCTTGAAAACGAAGGGTGAAGAATTATTCTGGAGCTTACAGCCAGTTGGAGGTGTGTATAGATTATCGAAGCTCAATGAGGTGACACGAAAAGACCACTTTCCATTGTCGTTCATCGATCAGCTATTGGAAAGAGTTTCGGGACACCCCTTTTATTGCTTTTTGGATGGGTATTCAGGGTACTTCCAGATAGAAATTACTGAAGATCGGGGAAAAGACACTTTTACTTGTCCATTTGGCACGTATGCTTATAGGAGGATGCCTTTTGGGCTTTATGGCAGCCGAAGCCACTTTTGTCGATGTAATGCTCGATATGTTCGGTGACATGGTAGGCGTATAATGGTATACATGGATGATATCACGGTATATGGGGGTGATTTTGAAGAATGCCTGCTTGATTTGGAAGCCACATCTTGCGAGAGGTGCATAGAGAAGAATTTGGTGCTTAAGCGGGAATGCCATTTTTATGGTAAACCAAGGAATTGTATTGGGGCACATTATTTCTAGCGGGAGTGGAAGTTGATAAGCGAGGTCGACATTATTTCCAAATTGCGCCCACAAACTGAAATAATGAGGCTATTAGACAATTCCTCGACCATCTGAGCTTCTCATAAACCGGTTCATTAAAGATTTTTCCAAAATTGCCAAACCCCTGTACAAGCTTCTTGAAGGATGCCAAGTCGTTTGGGAGAAAAATTGCCAAAAGAGTTTTAGAAGAGCGCTTGAAATTTCATTTGACTACGCCCACGTAGTTCGAGCACTGGTGGCGATTCTGGTTGAGGAGTGATGTGTGATGCAGTGATATTGCTATAGGAGCGATACCCAGCTAAGAGAAGATGGGAAACCTCATGTGAGGTGTATGCAATGGCTCCCCGAGATGAAGCACGGAGAATTATACCACTGCGAGAAAGAGTTGTTGGCGGAGTGGTATATGCTGGCAGATGATTCCGAACATATTTGGTTGCCAGGTGATATAGTCATTTTTCACGAGATCATTCGCATGAAATATCTCTTAACCAAACAAAATGCAAAAGCAAGACTCATCAGGATTTGGGTTACGTACTTTACAGGAGTTCAATTTGCAAATTAGAATAAGAAAGGTGTGGAAAATGTGGTGGCGAATCATCTGTCAAGGGTCAACTATAGCCCGTGATACTCACGAGTCCTCCCATTAATGATGAATTTCCCGAAGAAATCCCTAATGCGAGTTGGAGAAAGCCGCTTGAGTATGCTCACATTGCCTTGAATTTCCTCACTACGGGAGAAATCCGGCGACAGTGGAAGACGGGATAGGAAGTATTTTGCTAAAAATTCATTCCTATTATTGGGAAGAGCCTTTCTTATTCAAATGCGTGCGAGATCAAATCATCGGGAAATGTGTGCACGAGGAGGAACGACAGGAAATTTTAAACCATTGCCATGAGAGTGCTTGTGGTGGTCATTTTGCTTCCCGAGCGACAATGAAGGAGCTACCGATCGGGTTTCCTCTTGGCCTTCCTTATTGAGGAAGCACACCAAATGTGTCGTGTATGTGACAAATGCCAAAGGCTTGGGAAACTATCTCGCCGTCATATGATGCCTTTAAACCCAATTTTAGTTGTTGAATTATTCGATGTGTGGGGCATTGATTTTATGGGACCTTTTCCCTCGTCATATGGTAATACATACATTCTGGTGGGAGTCGACTATGTCTCCAAATGGGTTGAAGCAATTCCTATGAAGCAGTAGCGATAGGATGGTAATTAAATTTTGAAAGCCAATATCTTTTCTAGGTTTGGGGTACCGAAAACCATTATTAGTGATGGAGGTTTTCATTTCTGTAATAAACTATTTGAAAACCTCATGACTAAATATGGTGTGAAACACAAAGTGGCCACTCCTTACCATCCTCGAACAAGTGGTGAGTAGAACTTCAGCCAGCGGGAGATCAAGACCATTCATGAAGGGTGGTAAGCACTAACGAGGAAAGATTGGTCTATCAAAGCTGCTTGATTCGCTATGGGCTTCTGAGACGACTTTTTCAAGACAATCACAGGAATGTCCTTATCGATTGGTCTATGGTAAGGCGTGTCACCTTCCGGTGGAAATCGATCTGAAAGCATGGTGAAGCCAATTAAAATTTGAATTTGGTTTAAGTAAGCCGGAATCAAGGGTTCCTTGATCTCAATGAATTGGAAGAAATACGGAATGATGCCTATTTGGTCGAAGATTGCAAAGAAAAATCGAAAGATGGCATGATCAAATGATAACCGGGAAGAGGATTTTAAAAGAGGGGAGACCAGTTCTTTTATATGACTCAAACTCCATGTTTCGGGCAAGCTCAAGTCCGCGATGGACGGAGTCCATTCATAGTCCAACAAGCATATTCAACGGTTCGGTGGAATTTAATCAATCGGATGATAACAAGGTGTTTAAAGTCAATGGGCAGAGAGAGTGAAACCTTATGCGGTGCGGCCGGAGACGGCCGGTGAAAGAAATTCTCCTGCTGGATCCTCCCTGAGCCTTACAATTCTCACCATATATGGGAAGTTGGTTAAAGGTAATTGTAAATATCATGTTTTGTGCTTTGCCATGTGTAAATGTTTTTCTTTTCAATTGGACAATTGAATTGCTACAAACTGGACAATTGGTGCTTGATTAGACCAGTGAGTACTACGATTAGACCAATTGAATTGCTGTTAGAAAAGTGAATCACTTTTTGTCACTATATGCTAGGACCGAAATTCCATGCTTGAAATGGTTACGGTCATTTACAGGTTCGGCATGCTCAACTTGAAATTTCCACGCATGCTAATTCACACAGCACTCAGTTGTTCTTATAAATTTGTGAAAATGTGTGCCTCTTCTTTACAAAGCCCCGGCCTTAGGTATGTTGGCCACCTAGGATAGTTTTGAGTTACCCACATTTGAAGACCAATGTTGTCTTCGAAAAGGAAAAAGAAAAGAAAAAAGAAGAAGAAAAAGCGAGAAGAAAAGAAAAGAAAGAAAAGCGAAGAAGAAAAAGAAAAGAAAGGAAGAAAAGAAAAATAAAGTCAAGTGAATTTTTGCTTTGAAGCAGGAAACACGGTCCAGAGGGGTGTATGGCGAAAGCCTTTGAAGCAGATATGCCCTAAGCCTTAATTGGTGGGAGTCCCGATTTAGTGTTCGTTACATGGGTGGATAGGTGAAGATTAATGACTTGTGGGTGCTTAATTTTTCGAGTCATTCGGATCGGGGTGAAGCCTTTAGGTTAGTGGTCAAGTGATCCTTTTGGCTTGATGCCCTAAACCTTAATTGGTTAAAGTCATCGGTGGACCCAGATTACCGCGGACTTTGGTGGTCAGTTTAAGCATTGCACTCTATGATGTTGATGAATAAACAAGGAAAAGTGTAGCTAATATCTAGGTTCGACAACTTGAGCCATGTCAATGCTAGGTTGGGGGGAGGTGGCAATTTTGCAATTTATTGGCTTAGTCTGGATTCCAAAAAGAACCAATTAGACTTAGGTGGAAATCCAAGTTAAAAATCATGGAACTAGTGTTGTTCTGAAATTGTTCTCTTATGGATTTGAGTCTTTCATATAGGTTTTCAAATTTTGATTTCAATCTTTCGGTTTAAAGTAATGTGTATATGCATAATCAACCTTTTTGAATCACAACCTTTTTGAAAATCACCACATGCAACTCCTTTTTCTTTTGCATTGCTAAGGGACTAGCAACGTTTCGGTTGGGGGGTGTGATTAGTGTCCGAAAAATGTTTGAACACCTGTAGATAGGTTTTGAGTACTTTTTGTGCATTAAATCATGTCATATAAACCCAATTGAAGTGTTCATGTCATCTTAGTAACACTTATGCCATTTGGAGCATGTTTTGGTTGTTTGTAGGTATTTATGCACTTCACAGGCTTCAACCACAAAGTGCAGATGATCGATCATGAGGTTGGAGTTTAGTCTCGACCATCAACAAGCCCGAAAATCAATGGAAAAACGAAGGAAAGTGGAGGAAATGAGATGCGGTTGAAAACGGAATGAGGCATCACGAGAGCTTGACAAAAGCAGGAATTTTAGCAGCACATTCGCAATCAGTGCGCAATCTTAGCGAATTTACGCAGCTTAACTATAAGCGTACTTAATCTGGCCTGAAGTGCGAGAATTATTTAGTAACTTGCCTTTGTGCATTTGCGAAATTAAGCTTCTCCTTCATTTAATTTAAGCTAGCTTAGCGAAATTTAAGCTAGCTGCGAAATTTCAACCTTGCCAAGTCGCTAAACACTTTCGCCAATTTCGCTAAGCCTTGCGAATTAAGCTAAGCCATTGCCAAAATTGATGGCTAATTAGTGAGAATTCTCACCTCTCTAACGAAATTTTAGGGCCTTGTCATCCTACGCCAATTAATGCAACCGCCTTCAAACTTGGTTTATTACCCGATTGTCCTATAACCAGCCTAGTTATTAGGGTTTTGGTAGTTTCATACCTTGAGGAGGCTTATAAATACCCTCATGTTTTGTAATAAAGAAAGAGGTGGATAGAAGGGAATACAAAGTTTTGGTGATTTGTAAAGTTATTTTCTTTTACTGCTTTTGTAAATAAATTGTTTATTTTCTCTCTTCTCTCTCTTCTTTCTCTCTTCTTTCTTTCACTTTCCGGCTGCCAAACACACCTCTTGAGGATGACAACTCAAGAGATGCTTGGCTAAGCCTCGCACCGGCTGAAGAGGAAGGAAGCTAGCTTGGTGGTGGGGTTAAGCATGTTGTCTCTTGTACTAAAAGTCACCGGGTAGTGTATTTATAAGCTGTCCCTTATTTTCAAAATTCGAGTTGCATAACATGGGATGTTATTGTCTTGGCAATACTCTCCATGCTTTAGATCCGGTCTTAGTGGCCAGTGCGTAGCTCTTTTAGATGGTCCTTACTTGCCTCTGAGGTAGCATTTACATGTTAGGGTTCTTCAAATTAGGGTTATATAACATTGACTTTTATTGTTTTGGCCAATACTCTCCATGCTTTAGGATTCAGTGCTCGGGTGAGAGATGCACTGTGATTCTTTAGATGGTCTTTACTAGCCTGCAAATGACCAATGGAATGTTAGGGTTTTAAGCAAAGAGGCCATAAGCGCATCCTGTGTTGGCTCACATAGGAGGATAAAACGAGGACATGTGTGTTTGCCACTGGCTTGCCAAGATAGTGACCTAAATCTTCAAAGTAAATTCTTCATTTTTAACCGAGTTTTACCATTTCCGGTTTTTACCATTTCAGTTTCACGATTTTCGAGTTTTTAAACCATTCTGATTTTGACCTGAATCGAAAAGTCCAAATAAACCTTACCTTCATGCCCCTAATACAAACATTTCTAGGATGAAAACCCATCCCATTAATTCGACCTAGACCATCTTTAGGTAGCTTGACTCGGCCGGTAGGAGAACTAGGTATATAAATATTGTTGATTATTTCGGCTACGTAGCGCAGATCATATATATATGTAACATGAAGAAAATTCATTGGCATCATGCATTTCACATACACCACAGTCTGTCAGCATCCCGGTCGGGTGTGGGTGCATGATCTTATTCACCATTCTTGGTGAATGAGTGGTGAGCTCGGAAATGGGACAACGATCAAAATCGAGACTCACGGTTGTATAAAATAATAATAATAATAATAATAAATCACGTGTGTTTGGGTGAAGCAAGATGGGGCAGATTCCCCCCTAGGGTGAAGATCCAAATTTTATTCTTGGTCAGACATATGTATCCAGCGATGAAAGTTTGCGAAAGTGTCGGAAGGCGTTCGCGGCCCTACGGTGAGACCTCGAGGAGTCTTGACGAATAAACACATGAGATGTGATAAGGTAAAATTTAGAGGGTTAATCCCGATGGTTTGGGTCATTGGGTTAAATACCAATGGTTGGTTTCCACACTTGGCAGTGCGGGTGTAGGACCGGTTGGTAGGAGCTCGGGTTATGAGCATGAGGGGTCACATCTCATGCATGACATGGAACATTTCATATAATGTTGCATAAATTGTATGAAATGTAAACGATGTTTATGTACGCCATTGCATGTGCATTTTAGGAGGGGAGTAGCCCTTATAGGAAAATTTTCTACTAGGCATTACTCACCTGATCGTGGGACCTTCGGGTATAGGGGAGTGTACGAGGCCGGCGCTCCTACGAGACCGTGATTACAAAATGAGATTCGATGTGTGGCCTTGATATTACTTTTGTAAAAAAGTATTTTGTATAAAAGAATTGTAATTAAATTATTTTGGGACTATTGTATAAATAGTCGGGTATGTAATTATGGTAAGAGGGTCGTGATCGAACTCTTACGGGTTGTAATTAAGTGTTTTACTTTCATATTTTAGATTTAAACGTGAATGAATGGAGCCCGGTAAATGGATGTTTGAGGTGGTCTTAAGAGTAACTCGGGTCAATCCGCACGGGTAGTTGTGATATAATTGTATATTGGGGATATGGACAGATGGACCCTGTGGGGTCAATACTACTTATTTTGAGACCCTGGATGGGTTATGATTATATTGTTATACAGGTTGTATGTTGGGTAGAGCTCCCTGAACAAAGGAGACTCTGATCGATTTTAAAAAAAAAAACTATGGACCAGATCGTGGGACACAAACCGGTGTGAGCATCGGTCACCCGAAAATCTACGGGAATTCCTTGGTTGTGAGTTGTCGATGGGACCCAGTTTGGGTGTCACAGCGTGGTATCAGCAGGTATCACGACTACACGGGGCTGAGGGACATGGGCTTAAGCCATGGCTGTGCGGTGAAATTGATACCCGGCATCATAGCTTGGTATCGGGTTGGAGTACCACGAATACCTAGGAGTTCATGGGACGAGGTTGAACCAGCGCATGCATGGTGTGTTTCATGTTGTGTTCTGCTATGTGTTCCATGTTTGTGATTGCGTGATTGTGTGTTACATTGCGTGAAAACTTATACACGGTATGATGTATATAGGAAATGTGATTAACGTGTGCGCGGGAAAGTGCATATCATGGCATAATGTATAGGGAAAGTGGAATACTTAAGGTTAGGAACTATAACATTAGGGGTTCAAAAAATGAAATGAACCTGAAAGTGTTGAACTTTATTGAAATAAAAATAGAGGAGTAGTTGAGTAGCACCGTAGGTGATGAGCAGACGATTCATGGTTGTCAAGTCTATTAGTAATTGGCATGTGCATTACTAATTTAGGCTGGCCCGAAATTAAATAAAAGTTGTTTCCATTTGACATGCCAAGATGGTAAGTCGAGACGAGGGGACATAGAATTAGTCCACGGTGCGGGGTCAAGCACCACTTGTTTTTACGGTGGCCTTTCGAGGTTGTTGGGGTTGCGATTCTTTGCCATTGCGCAGACTGAATGCATTTGGTAGTCAAGAGGTTTGGGAAGTAACCTCCGGAGGTTCCAAGTCATAATCACCCGACCGTTCATAGGAGGAGGGGATCCGATGGTGGCAGACCATTGGTTTTAGCATATTGGGAAGGTATTGGAGGCTATGGATGCCCACGCTGGTTTAGCTAGAGAGTGAGTCCCAGTGTGGTGGGACTGGGTTAAGACACTCTAGGGACTTAGAAGCGATGACAGAGCGAGTTCCATGGGCTTTTTATGAGCAAGTATTTTAGGCCTTTAGACATCTGAGCCCGAGTTACCTAGAGTGCAGACGAGGGGAACGATGGCGGTGATGGAAGTACGTGGCGGTCGCCCCAGTTGTACGTTTGAGTGATGACTATGTGGCCACAAACATGACCAAAGTCAAGAGGTTTGAGAATTGACTGAAGTTTTCTATTCGGGGTAAGATTATGGGCCTCCGCCTATAGGACATGGACTTTATGGTCGGGGATGGCTGGCCGTAGAGCGAGATAGAGGAGACACACGGGGCGTTCGGGATGCAGTGCGTGGTAAGAGGAAGGGGATCGACCTTCTTGGAGTTTAGGAAAGAATGAGGACACACGTCCCACAAGCGCCCACAGGTGAGGCGTGGGACCCGATGACGTCTTCATTGCCATCGGCCGGGCACGTAGGAAGGGTGTCCACAAAGCGGGGATCGAGTTATGGGGCGGCGCGGAGTCCGGTCATCGGTGGGACGGTGCGGACACGGTTGTTCCTTCTCACTAGTGCGGGCGGAGGGACCAATATCGATCTTAGGGTGCGCCTGCACGGGCACCTTCGAAGCATGTAGACCGGTGAGGCGGGTATGGGTCGAGGTTGGTAAGACTTCCGGGGGCCGGTTTTTCGGGGGACCTAGGGCGTTTCTGTTGTGAGTGCCAGTAGGCCCGAACTACCGGTCCAGTCTAATATGCGAGGGCTGCGTTTAAAACATCTCACAAGAATGTTGTTTAAATTTGGATGCATCATATTCATGTTTATTGCTGCATAATGTGAGAAAAGTTTGGGCTTAGAGGTTGAAACCTTGGAAAAGCTGTTATACGTGAATTCTCCCCTAGGAACTAGGGTGAGTGTCGATCAGATATGTCGGGATTGTGAGTCAGAGATCTTAGGGATTCTACTCACTGTGGACTTGAGGGTCATGGACATATCGAAGTTTGAGGTCATCAGGGATCGGGCTGAGTCTGACGGCAATCAGTCGTCATTGATTGGCGATGGTGGGTTCTTGCCTACACACAGGATGTTATTGTGTTACATTTCAAAGGGAGAAGCATGATGCTTGACCCCAGACCGTGCACGACTCCAGATGGAGTGGAAAATTGATAAGTTGGCTAGCAAGCCTTACCCTAGAGGACGAGCTGAGACAGGAATTGGATCTACCTCGGGTAGTTTGCGAGTATGAGGATGTTTTTCCGAATTAGCTACCGGGATTACCTCCATGCATGGATGTGGACTTTATCATTAAGTTACACCCTGGTACGTCGCCCATTTCTATGACTTCTCATAGGATGGCACCGGTAGAGTTGCAGGAACTCAAGGTCCAACTGCAAGAATTGTTGGACGAGGTTTAGCGAATTGAACCGAGCATAGCGCTTGAAGTGTCGGTTCTGGTATTAGGAAAGAGGTCAAAATTTTGAGTTGAATGACCTATGTGAGAAGGCATTCCAGGAATTGAAAATGAGGCACTACGACTCCTATTCGATGAATCGAAATAAGGAGACAGGTACCTGATGTCTTTGTGATGCCTACAGGGACAAGCGGGATGTGTGCGTCACGGTCAGGAGGGTTGTAACTTATGGTTCCATATATTCTAAAGAATCATGAGACCGGAAATTACCCTACACATGATACGAGTTAGCGGCCATAGTCTTTGCCTTAAAGATTTGGCGCCCTATACGTATAATTGATTTGAGTATTTTGAGACCCTGCGAGAGTCGAGGTATATCTTTACACAGCAGGACCTCAACATGAGGCAACACAGATGGATGGAGTATCTAGAGGATTATGACTTCACTTTGCATTACCATCTTGGTAACGCAAATGTAGTGGTTGATGCGCTTAATCGGAAGTCACGGGGGTCTTGGCTAGTGTGTGGCTTCTGAGTAGCAAATACTCGAGGGCGTGGGACCGGTTGGAGGCTACGGTACATTGATCGGGCTCGAGGAGTGCTAGGGGTTTGAGCTACGTCATCCCCTGCGGCGGGGTGATTAAGTCCCAAGGATAGGATGCTGAGATATCGTCCTTCAAGGGGTCGGGCTATCTTTGTCCGATACGGAATTGACGAAGAGCAGGACATCACCACGGATAGTAATCGCCCGATATAAAGGAACCAGTTAATGGTTCCCGGTGGACCGATTTGAGAGAGAAAGATCACGAGAGAAGTTCCCTTGCTCTTGTTTTGCTATGCATCGGGTGGCGCGAATATACGCAGGTCGTCACGGTATATGAAGCAACATGTTGGAGATTTTGTTGATGGTGTCTCACATGTCGTTAGGTAAAAGTGAGCATCGAAGCGGCAATTACACTCCAACCATTAGAGGTAGGCGAGTGGAGGTGGGAGCATGTCACGATGGATTTGTGACCCACTTGCCGCGGACCGCACGTGAACATGATGTAGGTATGAGTTATAGTGGACCGGCTCACTGAGTCGGCACACTTTCTAGTGGTGCGGATGACCTTCACACTAAAGGTATTTTGCCAGTTGTATATTTGTGAGATGTCCGGTTACATGGAGTACCAGTCTCTATTGTATCGGACAGGGATCCTAGATTTACGACACACTTTTGGAAGAGTTTCCAAAAGGCCATGGGGACACAATTGACGATGAGCACAGCATTTCATCCTTGGATAGATAGTGTCGGGGAGATATTCATCTGGATTTTAGAGGATATGGCTGGCGTGCGTGTGTCCTAGATCTCAAGGGTAGGTGGGAGGAGCATTTACCCTTAGTGGGTGCATCTCACAACCGTGTTATCGGCGTATTCGGATGGCACCCTATGAGGCCTTATGAGGAGGTCATGTGTCGATCACCCACGATACGTTGGACCCGGAGATGGGGAGGCGTTCCGTCAACGGTCGAGATCTTATTAGAGACACCTACGAGGAAGGTGGATTTGATTGAAAAGCGCCTGCGGCTCGGGCGAGGCGAAGAGCTACGTTGACCAGGAGCGGCCGACCTCTATGGCGTTCGGTGGTGATCACGTCTTCTTGAAGGTATTGATACCTAAGAGAGGAGTGAATTGAGTCGGCAAGCGAGGAAGCTAAGCGCCCAGTGTCTCCGGGCTCTTCGAGGTACTCGAAGAGGTGGGCACAATTGCATGCCGATTGACGCTACCACCCGATTTTATCGGTGCCCATAAGGTGTTCCCACGTCTCCATGCTCGATATACTCTAGATCCGGCTCATGTTGTGGATTGGGAGATTCTTGTTGACTTATGGGACCTTCGAGGAGGGATAATGCGTATCTTAGATAGGCTAGGGATAAGGTTTTTGCGACCGCAAAGACCGATGCTTGATTAACAAAAGTTGTGTGGCTGCTCGAAGTGGAGGGAAGCAGCGTGGGACGTGGGAGAGAGACACGATGTGGGCCACATCGCTTTCCTATTTGAGGGACAGGTGTGTGGTCTAATGTTGGCATTAGAATATTGTGCATATGCATGTGTTTGTGTATGCTAGTATGTGTGAATTTCGAGAGGAATGAAGTACATTAGAAAGAGGAAGAATGTAAAACACAGGAAAAAATTAGAAATTTTCAAAAAATGGCAAAATGATATGTAATAATAAATTGCCACCGTAATGGTTCGAGGAAGCCTAGAAAATTCTCTAGATCTCGGATGACAAAATAGACTGCGACGTTAAATTCGTCTCGCAAAATCTAGTGACCCAAAAAAAGTTTCGTCGAATTCTGAGACAATCGGAAATTTTTCCGATTTTCTAGGTGATAAGTTGCCAGTGACTCCATGGACGAGAGTTTTACGAAAATCTCGGAAGTCGGGAAATGGTTTGAGTCAAGTTCATTTAAAATAAAGTGAACTGAAAAGAAATAAATTGTTTCGGGGAAGAAACGGACTCGAATGAAGAAATCTGAACCATGTATCCAAAATAATAATAATAATAATAAATAGAATAAAAAAAGGATAAAAACAAAAAAAACAAAAGAAAAGTGGAAAAGGGGTCGGGTGAGAGAGAGCGTGAAGAAAGAGAAGGAAATTTTAATTTTTTTCACTTTGCTTCTCTCTAAGATCTACGGAAATTGGACCGTATGTTTTCGTCGGAGCAAAAGGCAAAGTTCATCCACGCATCGAGAGCTATGCGTGGGCACCAAAATCTTGGAGTTTCGTCAAACTCCACAGGTGAGAATTACTCTTACTTAGAGTTGGCCCTAGCCTAAAGTCATTTAATGGCTTAGGATTTACCCAGAGGTCTTGAGGCCATAAATTTAGGTCGAAATTTTTTGGGTAGTGTAAGGAAATTCCACAGAATTTTCGGGACTGTTTTTCCGAACTTGATCGTTTGCGAATTAGGGGCCCATTTTGAGACCGATTTGGGTTGAAATTCCGGAATTGTTTTAGGACAGTGTTGGGACATGATTTTTGGAATTTGTTTCGACCCGATCGGAGCGGGTTGGGTTTGGTTTTGATCCCAAGAATGATGTCTTCGGGTTTTGTGATGTGTTTTGGTATCCCAACCAATTTGGTGACCCGACGGTGAAGGGACGAGGTGCCATTTTTATGTGGGTTGAGATTTAGGCCATTTTGTGTATTATTGTTGTAAAATATTGATAACATGTTGTTGTATTGTAAAAACCATGTTAATATAATGTTATTGATGTATTGCGTGGATTGCATGGATGTAAGTATATCTAAAAATTATAATTGTCCATGGTGTGTTAATGTTTCATGTAAGCACTCATATATGTAGCTTATGAAGGAAAATGCATTGGCATCATCCATTTCATATGCACGCGATCACATCCGTCGTGGGATGTGGGTGCATGTCTTTGGTATTCACCATTCTGGGTGAATAGTGGTGGCTTCAGTAGGACAACATCAAAATCGAGACTCACAGTTGTATAAAACATGTAATAATAAATCACATGTGTTTGAATTGGAAGCAAGATCGAACCCAGAATTCCACAGGGTGAAAGACCCAGTACTATTCTTGATCGGAGACATGTATCCGATGATGAGAGGATTCGCAGTGTCGGAAGGCGTTGCGAAGCCTACGGTGAGACCTCGGAAATTCGCAACCTAAATAAACACACGAGATGTGATAAATTAAAATTGGAGGGTTGTCCAATGGTTTAAGTCATTGGGTTAAATACCAATGGCTGGTTTCCATACTTGGCAATAATAGGTGTGGGGGAGTCGGTGGGACTCCGGGTTGAGCATGAAGTGCATCTCATGCATGATATGGAACATTTCATTTAATGTTGCATAAATTGTATGAAATGTGATTGATGTTTATGTACGCCATTGCATGTGCATTTGGAGGAGTAGCCCTTGTGGGAAAAAATTTCTCTGGGCATTGCTTTCACTGCGTCGTGGGTTTTCCACTGCGGTCTGAGGGTGTACGGGAGGCGCGGCGCTCAAACGAGGGGCCATGATTCACGAATGAGGCCGATGTGTGGCCTTGATATTACTTTTGTAAAAAGTATTTTTGTATAAAAAATTATGAGTAAATTCTTTTGGACTATTGTATAAATAGTCGGGTATGTGTAATTATGGTAAGAGATTGTGATCGAACTCTTACGGGTTGTAATTAAGTGTTTTACTTTCATATTTTAGATTTAAACGTGAATGAATGGAGCCCGGTAAATGGATGTTTGAGGTGGTGCCGAGTAACTCGGTGTCCACGGGTAGTTGTGATATAATTGTATATTGGGGATATGGACAGATGGACCCTGTAGGGTCAATACTACTTATTTTGAAACCCTGGATGGGTTATGGTTATATTTTTATACAGGTTGTATGTTGGGTAGAGCTCCTTGAACAAAGGAGACTCTGATCAGGCCCACCAAAAGCCTGGATTCCGATAAATGGGACACAACCGATTATTGGTATCGGGTCACGTAAATCCGCCAAAATTTCGCAAGTTGAAGTGGTGTCGACGAGACCCCCAGATTTGAGGTGTCACAATTTCACCTATGTAGAACCTGCTATTCACTTCTCATATCTCACAACAGGCCACAAACCGAATTGATAGAGATCAAGTATCAATAGGCATTAAGAATAAGATTAAACAATTAGCATAGAACAATCCAAATGACAATTGAAATATAAATCAACACAAAATCGAAAAGTTCATGTTCAATTTACATCAAAACCCTAGGCTACGAAATTATAACATGTTGAGGAGAAGGAAAAACATCCAATTGAATGAAAACATAGAGAGGGAAAAGAAAACTCTTATATTAAAGTTGATCTTTAGCTCTTGAATCCCTTTTTACCATCCTTGTCTTCCAACCTTCAAGATCAAAGCCTCTCCAAATTAGCCTCAATACTATCCTCTATGAAGTCTCTTTCCCAATTAGCATTTTTCCTTCTTATATCTTAAGGTTAGGCTTCTATTTTTAACCAAAAATAAGCTAGATACTATTCATGGGCTGCCAATGATGTCACGACATCAAGACCTCACGTCTCGTCGTGCGGGCTTGGACTTCTTCAAATCACCCGACCACATCGCGACGTCATGGTCCAAACGTCGCGATGTGGGGTTATAGTCTTCAGGTAATGGTTTTGTCACATCGCGACGTCAGGTCACCACGTCGTGGCATGAAGTTGCTAATCCATACATAGTGCATTTTTGCCTTTTTTTTTTTTTTGCCCATTTCAACTCCATAATGCTTCATATTGCCTCAATGCCTTGGATTTGATCCTAAAAGAAAATATGAACGACAATAATTTTAAAACACTTATTAATATTGTAAAAAAACTACTAAATACTAACCAGAATATGGGGATAAAATGAGAACAAAATATACTCATCACACCCCTAAATTTAGATCCTTGCTTGCCCTCAAACAAAGGAAAGACACAAACTAGACTAACCACAAAACAAACATGAGTTGAACAAAGTGCATAGCAGTAATTAAAAAGGAACACAATGTATGGGGTCTATAATAACACATTTAGCCAATATAGGATCCATAAGCATTTTTTATTTTTAAAGGCCATGGCACAAATTAGCATGGTGAATAAAGAAAGCCACCCCCAAATCCTCAATGACCTTTCCTAAGGGAACTACGTGAAATTTTTCTCATATTGATCTCAAATATAGAGCAAGATTCCAACACCCCCAAACTTAAACTCAATTCACTCCTTTTGAAAGAGATTAACTAGAAAAGATTATGAATGTGCCAGAAAGAATTCTTGTAAAGAATAGAGTCCTCCTAATAGTAGTGTTTCAACTCGAAAAGAATTTCTTCCTTTGATGGGAGGATAGGTCCGAGGGAAACACTTGGGCTACTAGATGATTAACAATATCCGCGTACCAAGGTGCAAAATCAGTATGAGCCAAGGCTAACAATTGCTCATTCGGAAATTTGTCATTGATTTGCACTTGTTTTTCACTTTCACATTCTAGTAATTCCAATCTCGAAAGAAGATCGACCACTAAATTTTCAGTTCCCTTCTTGTCTTTAATTTCCACATCAAATTCTTGCAAAATAAGGACCCAACAGATTAACCTAGGCTTGGTATCTTTCTTTGTCATGAGGTACTTTATAACCGAATGATTTGTGAAGACTATGACCTTGTTTCCAATCAAATAAGGCCGAAATTTATCAAAATCAAACACTATAGCAAGCAGCTCTTTCTCTGTAGTTGCATAGTTCAATTGAGCTTCATTCAAGGTTCTACACGCATAATGGATGGCATGGAAAATCTTGTTCTTTCTCTAGCCCAAAATAACACCAACCGCATTGTCACTAGTGTTGCACATCAACTCAAAGGGTAGCTCCCAATCCGGAGTGACTAATACAAGGGCAGAGGCGAGTTTTTCCTTAAGTGTGGTAAGAGCAAGCAAGCACTTGTCATCAAAGTGAAATGGAACTTCTTGTATTAACAAGCTTGAAAGAGGCTTGGTTATTTGAGAGGAATCTATGATGAATCTCCTATAAAAGCCTGAATGACCTAAGAAGATTCCCTTCAATTTTCAATGGAGGGAGATTCTCAATAGTCTCAATTTTCACTTTCTCTACCTCAATATTTGTCCCTGAAATTCTGTGGCCCAACACAATGCCCTCTTTCACCATGAAATGGCATTTCTCCCAATTAAAAACCAGGTTGGTCTCTTCACAATGCTTCAAAATCAACTTCAAGTTTTTCAAATAGTCATTAAAATATGTGCCAACTACAGAGAAGTCTTCCATAAATACCTCAATCAAATGCTCAACCATATCATAAAATACAGCCATCATACACCTTTGAAAAGTACCTGGCGTATTACACAATCCGAAAGGCATCCTCCTAAAGACAAATGTGCCATATGGACAAGTGAATGTAGTATTTTTCTTGGTCCTATGGAGCAATAGCAATTTGAATATACACTTTTTTTCTCCATACCTCCTTCATTGTCAGATTCAATCTTCTTTGTGCTTCCACAGTAGGTTTACAATTCTCTTCCAAAAAAAATGCAATGCATGCACATAGAGAGTCAGATACCCTTAAAGCTAGGGACCATCTATAGCACTTTTGTGATCACAAAGCACTCTCAAAATTTTGTCTTCCTCGAAGGGAGAGAGAAAAGATGAAATGATAACATGCAAAGTGGTTGAATCTCTAAGATAAGCATATCGAAGGTGAGATAGTAATGTTTTTTCTTCAAATTGGAGCTTCTTAAATGGAGAGAGTAGGGTGACTCGGGCTAGCTCCCATGAATTCAAAGTATTTCCTTCCATTCAGCCCAAAAGAGTCCATCCATAGCAAATACTTTGAAACCTTTTCATCATCCAACTCAATCCCCATGAAGTAGGCTAGTCTCCAAGGGGTTGGTGTGGCCCACTTGGCTAGACACTGTAGCCTCTACCACATCAATGCCGAAACAACTATCATTCTCATGTGGATGCTTTATGGCATTGAAAACACTGAAAGTAACTTCTTCCTCTTGCACTCTTATCCTCAATTCGCCCTCTTGTACATCGATAAGTGCTTTACAGATGGCCAAAAATAGTCTTCCAAGGATGGTAGGAATCTCCTTATCTTCGTCCATGTCAAGAATAATAAAATCACCTTGGAATGTAAATTTATCCACCTTTACAAACACATCTTCTATGATACCCCTTAGATGTTTAAGAGATCTATATGCTAATTTCAAAGTCATTGTTGTTGGCCTTGCCTCTCCAAAATTTAGCTTGAAAATAGAGAGAAGCATCAAATTTATACTTTCTCCCAAATCACAAAGAGCTCTCTCATAGTTAGAATTCCCAATAGCACATGGGATTGTGAAGTTGCCTTGATATTTAAGCTTAGGTAGCAATTTCTTTTGCAAAATGGCACTACACTCTTCTGACAAAGCAATAGTTTCATAACCACTTAGCTTTCTTTTATTGACCAAGATATCCATCACTAATTTAACATAACTTGGCATTTGCTCTAATGCATCAATGAAGGGGATGTTATGTGTAGCTTTTTGATCATTGAATTTCATTGATGGCATGTCTTTAGTTAAAGGATCAACAATCATCAACATAGTGCTAATATGTTCAATGACCACTTTCTTTTATTTAACATGTTCACTAATGGCTAAGTACTTGGTGTCAATGTGCTTGCTTTGACTTCACTCTAGTTATTCTTAGACAAGAACACTATAGGTAAGTTGTCATAGAAAATCCTCAATGACTTAAAAAAAGAATCCATAACTCTAAGCCCATAAATGAAACTCTTAAGCCATACACCCGATGAAGTAGCCTCAAAACAAGAGACAAACTTATCATCCATAGTAGAAGTGGCAATAAATGTCTGCTTGACACTTCTCTAAGAAACAACTCCCCTCGTCATAATGAAAATGTGCCTAGATGTTGATTTATGAGAATCCACACAACCAGGAAAGTTTGCGTCATAATAGTCAACCACATCCAAGTTGTCTATCTTTCTATACATAAGCATGTAATCTTTAGTTCCTTGGAGATACATCTTGGCTTTCTTTACAGCTTTCCAGTGGTCTATACCTGGATTACTTTGATATCTCCCTAACATTCCAATTGCTAATACAATGTCAAGTCTTGTACAAAATCATAATTCGAGCATCAGTTCATATTGAACATATTTCTCTTCACAATGGGAGCAACACTCGGTGAATAATCCTTCATTTTGAATCTCTCTAAAACTTTGTTGATATAGGCTTCCTATGATAGGCCTACAAAACCATGAGATCTATCTCTATAGATCATAATGCCAATGACATTATATGCCTCACCCATAAGTTTTTGGAGATGAATTATTTCTCTTCATGCATCATACTTTTATCGTTGGTTGTAAGTAAAATATCATCAACATATAAACCGAGGAAACAAAATTTTACTCTTAGTGACCTTTTGGTATTACATTGATCCATGGGTTTTCAATGTACCAAATGAATAAATCAGTTAATGGAATTGGTTATACTATTGACAGGAGGCTTGTTTCAAACCGTGTATGGATTTCTTAAGCTTGCAAACCAAATGCTCACCTCCCTAGAAAAGAAACCTTTTGTTTCTTTCATGTATGCCTCCTCTTCTAGATCACCATTAAGAAATATAATTTTCACATACATTTGTTGCAACTCAAGGTTGAAATGTGCAACTAATTTCAAAATAATATGAAGAGAATCTTTATTTGATACAAGAGAAAAGGTTTTGATGTAATCGATTCCTTCTTTTTAAGTGTATCTCTTAGCAATGAGTCTTGTTTTATATCTTTCAATGTTGCCCAATGAGTATTTTTTTTTTAGTCTTAGAACTATTCTGACTGATGGCTTTTGCGCTAGAAATTCTATAAGGTCAGTTGCGTTAGTCTTCATGAAATCAACTCATCCTTCGCAGCATTGCCACAAATCGCTCTCTTTATAACTCTTGAAGCATGAAGGTTTTAGGATCATTTTCGACTCTAAAATCAATTTCTTGTATATACACTATGTAATCACTAGGAATTGTCGATTTCCTTTCATGAGTAGATCATCTTAATGTTTGACCACTTTCTTCTTGAGGAGCTTGTGGCTCAATTATTTGTTCAAGATTTTAAGGTAAATCCCAAAGTTGTTGATCCATTGGAAGCTTCTCAACGATTTGTGGAAATTCAATGACTGGTTGTTCAACACTAATTAGAACTTGAGAAGTGCTATGAACTATCACCAACCTATCAAATGACATGGAAGGTTGAGTTTGTGATACTTTAAAATCCAGGTCCATACCAACCATTAACACGCGACAGAGTATCACCTTTGTCAATCCCATCTACTGGGATCCGTTTATTTACATTCAATGAACATTTTATGTTATTTTCAAAACATATGCTATGAGTTTAGTACAATCTCATACAAAAAGTATATTACAAAACTTGTTTGTCCAATACTTTTACAAAAAGGTTACAAAACCACAATCCGACTTTCTTCACAATTGCGGCTCCTAATGAGTGGTCCACCGGTGTCTGCTCTGCACCTAAAATGTTATCCCATATAGGGTGAGCCACGCCGGTAGAGAGGAAAAACTTCCTACGAATTTCTCCCGCCTAAGTGCACATGCAATCATAGAACTCGCATTCATCAACCATTCCATATAAAATATGAAATTCTATCATGAATTCTATATGTCATGCATAGAAATAGAGATGAGGACTCACTCAATGCATGAAAAATTCCGAGTCATCATAGACTCCCATCGCTGATGCGTAGCGATGTGTGATAACACATCCATTCGGTGAATTTCATCCAATGATCACTTTGAAACAAAATCAAGTTTTTAGAAATCAAAATTTATTGGATGTTTCACTTCCAAGGATCATTTTATTAACAAAACATGTGCCTTTTTAGGTAGGTGAATTTTCGGGGTCTCACCGCTGGCTTCCCATGCCTTCCTACACTTACACGAGCTTTCACTTTTGGACACATATATATAACCAAAAATATCGGGGCTTTCACCCGAGGGAGTATCTATCCCTACTTGCTACTACTCAACACAAGTTTTCATGCTCTACGAATAGTGGAACTCCGCTGAACTTTGTTCAACGTATCAAGCCCACTCATCAACCACCAAGGATGGTGTGTGATGGCACCATGCACTTACACCTATGAATGCGATGCCTCAGTGCATATGCAATGCATTATTCCATTGTATGTCGATTCCTGCCATATATAATACATGCCATATGGACAATTTATCATGTGTATCATGAATAGTTATATCAAAGCATATAACTTCCAAATCTGTCTCAATGTCAATATATTAGGATTCATACTCCAACATTGTCAACAATCATCACGAAGCAAGTGATCAAAAAGCAACAGCGATCCGCACATACAGCATCATAGGCCACACAAACATACCATACTCAAGCCCGCAAAAGCCAGCCCACACGACCATGGGACCGTCACGAACCTTAGTTCGAATTTGATCCAAAATCGTATCAATCTGCTGGGAATCGGGTCTAAAAATATAGACACTCTGAATAAATAGCCCAAGCTAGTAAATCTGAAATGGACCACTTAACTTGGCTTGTAGAGGTCCGTTCGGTGATTAACCACATCAAATTTAGGTGAGGACCCAGTGCAGAACTCCTCGAGTTCCGCTAAAAATGGAGTCCTAAAATCCGGCCAGTGTGTAGGATCAAAATAGGGCAACATTCCTGTATTTTGAAATTCGGCCAAACAGAAGGGAAAGGCACAACCACACAGCCCTTAAGGTGGAAAATAAACCAAAGTAGGAAGAATCCCTACCTCTTGCAGTGTAGCCTTCGGACTTTACTTCTTGGTCTGACGAGTTTCGACCGTCGGAACACAAATTTCCTTTTCTCCCTCTTTCTCTCTTTTTTTTCTCCTTTTCTCTATCTTTATTTCTTTCCTTTCTCCCCCTTTTCTTTTTCCTTCTCCTTTCCATTCTCCTCCTCCCTTCCTCTACGAATTGGCCTCCCATTTTATAGGCATGCCATTGGCATGCATGTGGACACATGACTTGCCACGTGTCACGTACATTTTCACTGCATGCCTTGTGACACATGGCTTGCCATGTGTCACAAATGCATTTTCCCTTGCCATGCCATGTGAAACATGGCTTGCCATGTGTCACCCTACACTCGGTGCCTCGAAAAATGTGAAATTATGATTGTCTCGGAATGCAACAAAATTCGCATGAGTAACTAGATTTCGCCAGACGAAGTCAACGGTGAGGTCTGTTTCATCATCCAAGATCTAGAAAAATTCCAAGATTTCAACCTGTATCGTAGTAGCAAGTTCACTTTGTTTGCCCCATTTTTTTGGAAAATTTCAAATTTACCCGAGTTTTACAGAGTTTCTATATGTTCATGAACATGAATTAAATCCCTAAATTGGTCCCTCCCATTAATCATGTCACTTTCAAGAAACATGGCATTTCTTTATTCCAAAATCCTAGTTGAATGAGATAGACAGTAAAATCGATAACCCTTAGAAGACATTTTAGCATAGCTAATAAAGAAACCACTAAGTGTCATGGGGTCTAGCTTCTTCCCAAGTAGATTATATATTCTCACCTCAGATAAGCAACCTCAAACGTGCATATGTTGCATACACGATTTCCAACCTTTCCATAATTCAAAAGGTGTATTTGGGACATCCTTAGTTAGAACATGGTTTAATATATATGGTGTCGTCTTAAGCGCCTTAGTCCACAAAAATTTAGGAAGATTGGAGTTGCTAAGCATACTCTGCACCATGTCCATTAAAGTTTGGTTTCTTCTTTATGCTACACCATACTAGTCTAGAGAACCAGGCATAGTATTGGGCAACTATTCCATGTTCCTAGAGAAACTTAGCAAAAGGACCAGGTGCTTGTCCATTCTCAATGTATCTACCATAATATTCAACACCTCTATCGAATCTCACTATTTGTATTTGTTTCCCGTATTGGTTCGTTTGCAGATGGTACTTATTATTTAGGCTTATTTAATTATTTATCTAGTTGTTTATTAACTTATTTATTAGTTAGTGGGACAACCACGTTTTTAGTGGTTTATTTATTTGATTTTTTGTTAATTGTTAGTGGACGTAGTGGTAAATGGATAAAGAAGTGGGGTTAGTTAATTATTTTTGTGAGCCTACTTATAAGCACTTTTAATGTTAGTAATGATTGAGAGTTTTACATTTTACTACTTCTATTTTTGTTTCTTCTCTCATCTTCAAATTCCAACATGGTATCATATTCATATAAGTCTTGATGGTCTATGAGTGATTTCAATGGCAGTAAATAATTTTTCTCCTCCTCCTACTCTCATAGGAGAAAATTATCACATATGGGCTATTAAAAGGAAGGCCTATCTAAAAGGTCTGCATTTGTGGGAGGTTGTTGAGGATGATGTTGATCTCACAAGAGAAAATTATCACATATGGGCTATTAAAATGAAGTAAGAATGTTGCTGATTAGCATATAATTGGACATTAGCACGAATAACATAACACATGGATTGTTCCAATGGGCAATGTAGAGATGTTGTGACGTCCAAAACCGGGAATCCGTTGACTCTGCAAAGTCAACCCGCGAATACAAGTGAATGTCGGGTGCCGACACCACTTCAAAAATCGGGCGGGGAGTCTCCTTTGTACGGAGAGCTCTACCAAGTCTGATCTGCATATACACATCCCCAAGCGGTCCAATATGATTTCCAACATGAGTAAACGCATTACACAGACCTAAACAATACTAAATCACAATATACCAACTATATCCAATAGTTTTAAGAGTTAGTAAATTACTCTTATACAACATATATCAAAATTAGAGAATTCTAATACATGTGGAAAAATCATGATTAATGCCCAAAAAGTGCAATTTTGAACCCTATATTAGATAGGTTTTGAGTGCTTTTTGCGCATTAATCATGTCATTTATACCAATTGAAGTGTTCTAGTCTTCTTAGTAGTACCCATGCCATTTAGAGTATTTTTGAGTACATTTCTGGAGCTTTGCACTTTGGGTTCAATGTCGAGGATGAATGATGGAATCATGAAGTTTGAACTCAAGTCTCTCATTATCAATCAGCCCAAGAATCAATGAGAAAACCAGGCAAAATGAAGAAAATGTGATGCGGTTGAAGACGAGGCAATGCGTGAAGGATCAATAATTTGGAATTTTCGCTAAGCTTGCGAAAATTTTAAGCTAGGACCATTCGCAATCTTAGCGAAAATTTAACCTTAAGCGAAAACACCAAATTTAAGCTAGACCCATCCCAATTTCGCTAATAGCAATTTCATGTGAAAAACTGATTCGCTACACAAGATTTCGGCTAGCTTAGCGAATTTATTAACTATGAAATTTTCAACCCTTAGCGAATTTCATGTTTCACTAGACACATTGATTTCGCTAGTTCTGCGGAATTCTCTTCTCAGAAGGTGATCTATAAATCATGCTTTGTGATGTAATGCTTAGGCAGCCTCAAACTTGGTGTATTACTTAATTGTCCAATAACCAGCCAATTTCATAGGTTTGTGTTTTCCTTACAGCAGGGGCTATATAAGCCCTCTTGTTTTGTAATAGATATACAATTTTGAAGAGACAATTGGGGAGAAGATATTTTTTGTAAGTTTTTGTTTTGTAAATAAAGTCTTTTTTATTTTTAGGCTTTGCTTTTTATTTCTTTTCTCTACTTCTCTCTCTCCTCTTTCTTTCTGCTAAGAACATGACACACCTCTTGAGGATGACAACTCGAGATGTAGCTAAGCCTCCTTCCTTTGAAGAGGGAAGGAAGCTAGCTTGGTGGTGGGGCATATGCATGTTGTCCTCTTGTATTAAAGCTACGGGTAGTGTATTTTATGGCCCATATTCTCAAAAACATGGTTGCATAACATGGGATGTTGTTGATTTGGCCAATACTCTCCATGCTTTAGGGCTGTTGTTCTTTAGATAGTCTTCTGAGCCTTTGAGATAATATTTACATGTTAGGGTTCTTCCAAATTAGGGTTAAACATTCTTGTTATTATTACCCAGTGTCTCTCCATGCTTTGGGATGCGGTGCTCGGGTGAGAGATGCCTTTGTTGTTCTTTAGATGGTCTTTGAGCCTGCGAAATGATAGATTTAATGTTAGGGTTTAAACTAAAAGGGGCCATATGTGCATGCTACTGTATTGTCAAATAGGAGTGTTTTTCATCGTTGAGGTTTGCTAGTTAAATATAGATCCGGTTATGCCATGGTGTAGGTTGCATGTCATAGCAGAGGATAAAACCAGGGACCTTGTTTGCCCTCTTTTTGCCAAGTTAGTGACCTAAATCTTCAAAGTTAACTTTTTCACTTTTTAATTTCAGTTTTTGCAATTTTCAGTTTTCAAACCATTCCCACTGTTTTTGAAACACAATTCCAAAGAGTCCAAATAGAAAGCCTTACCTTCATGCACTGATGCAAACCATTTTTAGGATGAAAACCCATCCCCATTATTCGACCTGAACCAGCTATCTTTGAAATTAGCTTGACTACGGCTTGATAGTAAGAGAACTTAGAGTGTATATAAATTTTGTTGATTTTAGCTCAGCCTCACGTGGCGTCAAGTCATCAAAGGCCACCCGGCTTTCTTCTGGCTTCGGCCTCTAGGGCGAGCGAGTCCCTCTCACACTCCTATGCAGCGTAGTATCAAATTCGACGGGGTGACTCTTCAAATCAGATTGAATCTCTCCTAAGTGGGCTGCTCTCCACTAGTTGAATCTAGTGATTCAGATAAACATACATTCAAGCAAATGCATGATCTAGTTGGATAATCTGCGGCTTCAGTCAAGATTCTGCAGCTCTCTCACACTGCGCCTAAGCCTTGTGTGAAGTGTGTGTTTATTAGTGGACAACCCTCGATGTATATATATCAATTGGGTCGCTCGACCCGATTGATGTATTTGTTGTGGACCCACCTCCAGTGAATATCCAGTTGAGGCCGCTCCGACGATTGATATTTTCATTTGGACTACTCAGATAATTAATATTTTAGACTACCCTCGAACCATTTTCTCTAGACTCATCTCGTACTAACTCCTGTAAATTATAGGATGTTCCAATTGCATATGGAATCTATGTGTCTCCAATTCCAATACAGTCTAATTCACATGTAAATATATAAACATCATATATTTACCAAAACATTAATTACAATCATGTCACGTATAAATTCCACGTTTCCATATCAAATTGGCTCCCGCCGAGAATTTAAAATGATCATACACGAGTAATTTAATTTAAATCACTCGACCAAACACATATTTTCACAAAATTATATTTTCGTGACCCTTTGTTTCGAGGAACGATGCAAAACCCTGGATTCTTTGTTCTATCAAGACTCTGATTTATTGGTTCACTTTGTGAACCCGTATTTCTCGGCCGATTCCGGCCTCATAAACATCAAAGCACACATTTTCACACAAATGCACAACTAGGGGCCCGCATCGCCGTGGACAGTCACCCAGATATCCATAGTTCAAAGTCCCGCTATCTGAGTTCAGAAAACTTTGGAACCGATCAAGCGACCATTGAGGCCTCAAGCAAACGAAGCATTGTAGAACACTTAAATAAAGCGTAAAACCCAAGTAGGGAGAAACCCCTACCTCAAGGAGTTTGAAGAAACTCCCTAAATCTGGTACCCACGCGAAGCTCTCTCCGCGTAGAGCAGTTCTCCCTCTTGCCCTGCGAAAACTGTCGACGGTTGGATCGCGTACAAATCAGAGAAGTATACTCTCTCTAAAACCTCTCAAGCGAAAGCTATTTGGATCTTAAATCTGGTTCTCGTTTTTCTCTTGATTGTGAAGGAAGAAGCCTTATTGACAATTTTAATGTTGTTGACTTAAAAACTTTTCTAAAATAACGTTTATGTCCCTCTTTTCCCAAATTTGATATTCGGCACTATCCTAAATGATCACATTTCCTTCATTTCTCTGCTTTCCCCTTTTACCCATGGCACATGAGTACATATTATATGTGACTTTGTGCGTACAAGTAGATTTCAAACACCGGCGCGTGCCTCAGAAAAACGTGTCAACTCAAAACCTATCTCCAATTTGAAATTTTATGCTAGCTAGATTTCGCGAGACGATTCCAACGGTATAATCCGTTTCATCGTCAGGATCTAGAAATTAATTCAGGTATTTTAAAATCACAATTTTTTTAATCGAAATTACAATTTGCCCTTATTGAAATTGCGTTTCTAGGTCTCTTACGAGATGTGGGTGTTTGATGAAAAAAAAATTATAAGGTAAGTATCTAAGTTATGAAACTGGTGATGGGACGCTGGGTTGCCCCATATCTAGTCTCAGTGAGATAGGATGCCTTACATAATGGTGAGTTTTATTATTCAGATTTATTTAATCATACTTTTTTGGATTTATTTGTTAGGGTTTTCCGTTGGTGCCTATAAATAGCACCTTATGTTTTTGTTTTTGGAGACTTGATATGATATTAAAAACTTGATAACTTCGTTCTGTTTATTTTGTTCGCTTTCTTTTAATTTTATTATTCTTTGTAGATGAGCTGCATCAATTTGGTATCAGAGCCTAACTTCGATCCGAGATCAAGTTATTTATGTTTGTTTCAAGTTCTTATTCTGTTTCTTTCAAATCGTCAATTGATTTTTTCTCTTCCGTCCCTGAAATCTAAATTCTTAAAAGCCTAAAAAGCTAGAGAGAGAAAAAGTGCAATTATTCAACATAGATCTACGAGAACTGACCTTCAAACCACGACAAAGAAGAACGACCATTGACTCATAGTACCATCACCTCTCTCTTGTCTAATTTCTCACAGTACCCAAAGTGAAATATCGAATCCTCAGAACCTGACCGTCGAATCAGTTCCACTTCTTCAAATCGCTTTGCCACGATCCTGTGATGTTTGTTTATTTGATCGAGCCCCCTTTGCGCACCCTCACGTCACTCCCATCAAGACCCAACTACCAGATTAGGAAAACTCTCAACCTCCGTCAGTTAAACTAAATCTCCTATTTTCTCGAGAAATCTCTAGAAAAATTTCCTGTGTACATCAGTATCTCTCTCTCAAACAGGTGCGACACAACAGTCTTTTCATATTCTCTTAGATCTTAACAGTCAATGTATTTTTGACCACTCTGTTCAAACTCACAATTTTTTAAATTAATTCATGTAATGCAACACCTCCACATGGAATAGGTTCTGAATTCAGCCGCCACATTTTCAATTTTGGTACGACAAACTGTTAAAGGCGAATAGAGAAGTGGATCTTGTTTCAGTTCTCAATAGATGAGGATTTTTTTATCAAATTACTACTTTATTTGATTCATGCAGCCATACTAAAGGTGTAGAAGCGATCTAAGAATGATACTAGCGGTACATTTTCTTCGCACAAAACTGGATTAATATTCATGATATTTAAGTATATTTTGTTTTGATTGTTTTAGGTTCCAGTTATTTTGTGAGCATAAGAGTATTAAAAAAACTTTTTATTTGACTGTCTGATCTGTGATCCATTTTTCATTACACTTTTAGATTTTATTGTTTCATTGCATTTACCATATAAGTTTATATTTTCTTCTTAGTGAAATTTTAGATTTTTATCTCGACATGTCGTACCGTGCGGTATTTGTGGATATTTATTGCACCTATTTACAAAGATCCAATGAGGCTTTAATAATTTTGACTTAAGACTACAAGCTTTATCTCGAGATCTAAATGATAGTCTGATCACGTATTACCAATCATCATTGATGCCAAATAAAGCATAGTTTGATTCAGTCACTACATCGATAAGTAACTTAAATTCAATGTGTGGTCAATTGACTCAACGTCAATCTGCCCTTGAAAAACAAACTCATGCAATGAATTGAAAAATAGATTTGCTTTTAAAACACTTGGGTAGACATGAGATAAGTGAATCTGTTGATGAAACTGTTTGATAACACGTTAGGTCACCACACACTAGAGGTTCACATCAATCTAATGAATTCAAATGGTTTGCATGACAATGCGGGAAAATGAACTTGGTGTGATTCAGTAAATAATCACGCAGAGGTTACACTGCGATAGGAGACATTTAGTTCAACCTAGGTGATCGGTTTCAACGCGCTAATGTCAGCTTCCTTAAGTTGCACCAACCACCAGGGAAGGTACCGCATAAAATCAAGTGAAGATCTTAAGAAAATATCGCTGATACCAACCTAGGGTTAATGGTAATTGAGGTAGAGATCAAGATAGATAGGTTATACAACCTCAAAGGGACATCACAAAAAAATTCAAGGTTAGTGCTCTTGAATTTGATGGTAGAATGGATCCTATGCATATAAATTTGATTGGATTTTGTCATTGAGGAATATTTTGATTGGTGTGAAATGATTGATAGTGAATAAATTCGGTTCGCTAAAATGAAATGAACCAATTCAACTAAGATGTACTGACAGAATGTGTTGCAAGACATGATTCATCTGAGTGAACCACCCATCCCTTAATGGGCTGTTATAAAAGTAAAGTTGCAAGAAAAATACATTCTTCCATCATATAAGAGTCAATTATCCTCCAACATGATTAATCTAAAAAAAATTACTCCTAGTGTAGCTGAATAGTCTACTAAATTTGAGGAAGCTAGGCTTAGGTGTAGTGAGTTCCATGTTGAAGATCAATTTTCTGTTTGCACTCGTTTTGTTAATGGTCTCAAGTTCGACATTCAAAGGATGGTAAATTGCATGCTCCCCACACTATAGAGGATGCATAACAAAAATCCTTAGAAGTCGAGAAGTTCAATAGACCCTCCTCTTTTGCACACATAGGTCAGTCCAAGTCACGGTCCATGTAATCAAATGGTAATCCTAGGCCCAATAACATTGGGAGCCAAGAGTCTAGTTTGCGTAACTCTCTTCCTGTTGCTTCTCCTATTAAGTCTAAGGCTAGTAATTTATTAATTGTCTCTCATAAGTGTCATTACAAGGGTCATATTGTGTCTCATTGTCCCTAACGTGCATTGGCATTAGATGTTGAAAGAGTAGTTAGGAAGATGAGGAAGGCCAAATTGTTGATCCTTTAGATTATTTTGGTGATGAAGATGATCTTCATGAAGATTGTGATGATGAAGCGTGTGTTGGTGTGGTTAGATGTGTTGCTATCCACAACTGTAGATAATAATGATTGGAAGCGTACTAGTATTTTTCACACAGTCATACAGAGTAGAGATAAGAATTGTAAGTTAGTGATTGATGGGAGTAGTTCAATGAATGTGGTTTCTAAAGGTGCTGTTCAATTGTTAAACCTGAAGGTAGAACCACATCCAAATCCTTTTAGGGTAGCATGGGTGAATGACCATACTTTGCTTGTCACTCAATGGTGTTTAGTCTCTATTCAAATGGGGGATTATAAGGATGAAATCTATTATGATGTGCTACCCATGGATGTTGCCCATGTTCTTTTAGGTCGCCCTTGGCTTTATAATCTTAATGTTACCAATTTTGGTAAAGATAACATTTTTTCCTTTGAGTACAAGGGTAAGAACATTATTTTGAGACCTGCTAAGCCTAAAGGTTGCAATGGTAACGTGACATCTCTGCTTCACGAACAGAATTGCGTCTTTTAAAATGTAAGTTTGAAGAAAGAGAGTGAGGCGGTATGTACTTAGCATTGAAGTGGCAAAGAAAGTTCCATCCTGATTCTTCTATTGTCGATGTTCCTTTGGAAGTGACGAATTTTCTAGATGATTTTGTTGATATGGTGCCCGGAGTAGGTTGCTAAACACACCTTTAGAGACTTCCAACATGCTACAGATTTAGTTCCAGGTTCTCAACTGCCTTACCTTTCACATTATAGGATGAATCCTAAAGAGAGAAAGGAGTTGAATAGGCAAGTAGAAGGACTTTTAGAGAGAGGATTTGTTAGGCATAGCCTTAGTTCTTATACGGTGCTAGCTGTGTTGACACCTAAGAAAGTTGGATCTTAGAGAATGTGTGTGGATAGTAGAGTCATCAATAAGATCACAATCAAATATAGATTTCCTATCCCTCGCCTTGAGGATATGTTGGATCTATTAGCTGGTTCTAGTTGGTTCTCTAAGATCCATTCTAACGTAGTGGTTTCATCATCAAATTTGTGGTAGGCTAGGAGACAAGTGGAAACATTAAAACGCAAGATGGTTGTTTGAGTGGTTAGTCATGTACCTTTTGGTTTGTCTAATGCTCCCCAGTACTTTGGAGAGTTATGACCCATATCCTGCTGACCTTTTCGTTAGGTAAAGATTTCTGGTGGTCTGCTTTGATGACATATTGATCTATAGCCAATCAAGAACAACATTTAGAACGACAGGTTTTTCTTTTTCTTCAAAAGGCCAAGCTTGATGTTAACAGCAAGTGTTCTTTTATGCAACCACATGTGCTTTTCTTAGGCTTTATTGTGTCTAAACATGGCATTTCAACTGATCCCGAAAAGGTTAGAGTTATTAGGGAGTGGCCTAAACCAAAATCTATCATTGAGACTCATAGTTTTCATGGTTTAGCTTCGTTCCATAGGAGATTTATAAGGGTATTTAGCACTATAATGTCTCCTATCACTAAATGTTTAAAAAATAAGGAGTTTCAATGGTCTAATGTTGCTAGCCAAGCATTCAGAGAAATCAAGGTCATAATGACTGAGGCACCTGTTTTGAGATATCCTAATTTTACCAAAGTTTTTAAGGTTGCTTGTGATGCATCAAGTGTAGGTATTGGTGGTGTCTTGAGTCAAGAAGGTCACCCTATAGATTTCTTTAGTGAAAAACTCAATGATGCTAAAAGACGATATTCTACATATGATAGAGAGTTTTATGCTACAGTGCAAAGTCTTCATTTTTTGGAGGTTTTATTTGTTGCCTACCAAATTTGTGTTGTTTTTTTACAACCAAGCTTTAAGATATTTAAACTACATAAAGAAATTAGATACTTTCGACATGCTAAGTGGGTTGAATTTTTGAATGAATATTCTTTTGTGATTAATTATCACGCTGGTATTGAAAACAAAGCTATTGATGCACTTAGTCGATTAACTGTTACACTTTATCGTATGAGTGCTCATGTCATTGGGTTTGATAGATTGAAAGATGAATATTCTACATGTCCTAACTTTAGTATTATTTATGATGAGGTAAGTAATGGGAACCGTCAGGAGTATGTTGACTTTCTTGTTGAAAATAGTTATTTGTTTAAAGTGACTAAATTGTGCATACCTCGAACATCATTTAGGGATTTATTAATTTGGAAGATGCATGCAGGTGGTTTAGCTGTACATTTTTGGAGGGATAAAACTATTGTATTGGTTGAAGATAGATTTTATTGGCCTTTTCTGAAAAGGATGTTGCTAGGATAGTTGCACACTGCAGAACATGTCAATTAGCCAAGACTAAGAAACAAAACACTAGTTTATATATACTCTTTTACTTATTCCTCATGAACCTTGGAAGGGTGTTTGTATGGACTTTATTCTTGGATAGCCTAGGACTGCTAGAGGACATGATTCTATTTTGGTTGTTGTTGACAGGTTTTCTAAGATGGCACATTTTATTCCATGTAACAAAACTAATGATGCTTCACATGTTGCTAAATTAATTTTTAGAGAAGTTAAATTGCATGGTTTGCCTTCCACCATTGTATTTGATAAAGGGATGTAAAAATTTGTCAGCTATTTTGGAAAACTCTTTGAAAGCTGACATGGCAATACTATGAAATTTTCATCTACTTTTCATCCTCAAACCAATGGTCAAACTGAGGTTGTTAATCGTAGTTTGGGTGATATGCTTATGTGTTTGGTTAGGGTAAAACAAGGTGTTTGGGATTTAATTTTGTCAACAACCGAGTTTTCTTATAACAGTGCACATTAACCATTCCAGGCTGGTAAAGTCTATTAATTGTTAATGGCTACTCACCCTTTTACCCATTGATCATGCTTTTTTACCACCTCACATGCTTGTGTTTGAACCTGCAGAAAATTTTGCAAAACACATCCATGACTTACATGTTGAGATTAGGTGAAAGATTTATATAAGTAATGAAAAGTTTAAACTGGCTACTGATGTGCATTGTAGATCTAAGGAATTTAATGTTGGTGAATATGTCATGGTTCATATTTGTCCTGAAAGAATTCCAAAAACTGTTTCAAAAAAACTTATGCAAGAGCCATGAGCCCTTATTCTATCATTTGTAAACTAGGATCTAATGCATATTTTCTTGATTTGCCTAATGACATGGATATTAGCCCTATTTTCAATGTAGAGGATTTGCTACCTTACTGAGGCACTTTTGAGCCCTCTACTTTGCCTTCTAGTGTGTCTATAGGTGAAGCTAGCAAAGGTGCACCCATTGTGCCTTCATTACAGTATTCTAAGGAGATGGTGGATATTATCCTTGATGGTGAGTTTGTGACTTCTAAAGATGGTGTTTTTCATCGTTTCCTTGTCAAATGGCATGGTCGTCCTGATTTTGATGCTACTTGGATACAGGAGGATAATCTTCGTCATTTTGATCCTTCGTTGCTCACTCTTTGGAGTTGAGTTATTTTCAACCCAGGGAGAATGATGGGGCATGGAGTAGACCCATATCTAGGTCTAGACGAGATAGGAAACCCAAGCCCAATGATGATTTTTATTATTATTAGTTATTTATTTAATCATACTTTTTGAGATTTATCTGTTAGGGTTTTCTGTTGGTGCCTATAAATAGCATCTTATGTTTTTGTTTTTGGAGACTTGATATCATATTGAAAACTTGAGAACTTCATTATGTTTATTTTGTTCGCTTTCTTTTAATTTTATTATTCTTTGTAGCCGAGCTACATCACTACGTCTTTTTTACAACATAATTGATTTTTTTTTTCTCTTGGAATTGAATCAAAAACCTTAGCAAACCCCCGAAAATGACAAATGATGCTATAAATTAGGCCATGGACATGCTCAGATAAGACTCTTCATGATTTAGAAGATCAAAGACATATCTTGTTTGGAAAAATTAGGTACCAAGTAAAAATAGAAATGGGAAGGAACGATAGGATTGATGAGCAGGCCTGCCATCCCAAGATGATAATTTGAAGGAAAAACAAATAACGTTAACGTTGTCAATAGTAGAAACAATGATGATCAGTGAAATACTAAGGGTCTATTTGGTTCAGCTGATAGCCGGTAGCATTGACGGCTATAGGATATTACTTTAAGGGCATCATTTGATAATAAAAAAATATAAAAAAATATTATATAAACTAAGAAATATTATAATGTTTTTTTTTTTTTGACATTTTATTCACTTTGCATTACAACGTTGTAGTATTCTATAAATATAATGTCAACAACTTATAAAATATGAAACTTTAATAACAAATCAAAATTTGTTTTTCAATAATAAAGTTAATGTTGAATGTAAACTACTATTATCAATAATAATTTTAAAAAAAATGAACAACTCAAAAATTTATCATTTATTTATATAATATTTCAATAAAATCTAAAAAGATAAATAATAAAAATAAAAAAAAAAAAGTTACAAAATATTCATTTTCCTCTTTCTCATCTTTTTTTCCCCTCTATTATCACTTTTTCACATACCTTTTAGGGTTTGCTCCTATTATGTTTTCTCAAAACACTTTAAAATATACAAGTTTAACAAGCCATAATACGAGGTTAAATTGGATTTTTTTTTTTTTTATGGAAGCTTGACCTTTGAATAAAGCTTTAAGGGGAAAGTTTTTTTTTCGTGGAAGTGGAAAGGGCTTCCCTAATTGGAATGGAGATTTGAAGGCATATGCCTTAGAACTATGCAGATCCACCATTAGTACAGTAGCCCAGTGTTGGTAGCCGATTAAAAATTACTTCTTGATAAAATAGTTGATTGAAGGTTAATTCACTTAAATAGACATGATAGAGTGATATGCACGTATACACTGTAGTAGATATTATCTATTTTTTACCAATCTATCAATCATTTTTCTAAAATTAAACATAAACTATAAAAATAAATATTTTTAAATAATGTGCACAATATCTTAGAAAATAATTTTCTATTATGATATCTTTATATATATATAAATTTTTTTTTGGAAGAAAATATTCATTGATTGAACTAGCAATATATGGTAAACATAAATCAATCGCTAAAAACCATAAAGGATGAAACAACATCCATGTTAATAGCATAATGAATCGACTCAAAGCCTATACATTTGATAGTTAAGCCTACACATTTGATATTACTATTATAAGTATAATATATATGACTCTAATTCCGCATCATATTGTTGACCATTGATATGATTTCTTATCTCTGATCGTATATACTTTGTTCATCTAAATCACCCAAACAAAAATAAATGATGCACCACCAAAACGTCGTACTGAGACGACACAACCACCCGCTACACCAAGACGACAACTACGCCGTCAAGGTGACAACTAAATCACAAGAATATGAAAAAAAAGTTGAGAAAAATTGGGCTATGGTTTTATAAATATTTTAAATTATTTTCATAATAATCCTGTTAAATATATAATAAAGATATTTTTAAATGTATATTTCTTTGGAAATAATCAGTTTTTAATTTTTTTAATATTATCTTTCTTTTTCTTTTTTTTTTCTTTTTTTTGAGAATTCAAAGAAGAGATATATTGATAATAAGTCTGACGCTCATAATATGGTGAACAACAATTGGTTACTACACATAAACTGGACAAAAATACCTTGAGGTTGCAGTATATAAAATAGAGATCTGATTTCAAATTATGAAAGCTAGTCCTATTAATTGATTTGCATGATATATTATCTTTTTTAAAATAATTTGAAATTTGATGTGAAACCCCGAGAAAATCCAATTTTCTCAAGGGATAAATCGTAATTTAATTAAAAATCAGAGATTTTAGACCTCGGATAATGAAACGGACTTCTCCCTTGGAAATCGCCTCATAAAATTTGGTAATCCATTGTTTCGTTGAATTCCAGTGGAGGCGTGGGTGTCGAATGACACATGGCAAGGTTAGGGGATGCCACATGGCACCTCAAGAGAATGACCATAGCATTAAAGATTGTGATAATTAATGCATGTGAAATGATTATGGCTCATATTAAGTATGTAAATGATGATGTCGTAAAAGGAATTTGGAAATAAAAGAAAAAGGGAATGGAGAAAATGGTAGCCCTCATTTGGCTTGAGGAAGGAGAGGGAGCTTCTCCTTTTATTATATGGTCAATGCTCTCCAAAAAAAGGGAGAAAGCGAAAGAAAAGTGGAATGAAGAGGATGAGAAGAGAAGTAAATTGAAGAAAGAAAGAAAAGCAAAGGAAAGAATAAAACAAAGCCAAGAGAAAACGTGGAGAGGAAGAAAGGAAAAGGAGATGCAGAAGGTTTGTTCTCACATTTTTAGAGAGAGAGTGTCCTCCTTCTCTCTAGTTTTGTAGGCGATACGACCATCGGATTCCTTCGAGACAAGAAGGGAAGTTGTTCTACACGAAGAGGACAACGCGTGGACCCCGGTTTTAGGGAGTTTTCTTCAAACTCCGTGAGGTAGGGGTTTTATCCTACTTGTTTTACACTTTATTTAAGTGTTTTATGATGTTTGAGTTGATTGAGTAGTGAGGAAGTAGTTTGATCGAGATCAAATCTTGGAACCCGGAAGTGTGAAAATATTTGGGATATTTTTGGTCGATCAGGATCGGTTTAGGGACTGGTTGGCTATTGTATCATAATTTATATAATAGAATTGTGTTTTGGTGAGTAGGAGACCGGAAATGGGTATGGAATTCGGTTCCACCAAGAGGAGCAGATGTAGGAGAGTGGGGTGCCCGTGGGCGACCCACGTATTTGGGGCTGATAAAATCGGAGTCCGGGTTTGTGTGGTGGACCAAAATCGTCCATGTGTTGTGTGCTTGAATTGTTGAAATGAATGGCTTGGTATGTGTGGAAATAGATAGGTTAAGACATGATTTAATGTGTTAACACAATGAAACAATTATATGGAATAAAATTTTGTTGTAAGCCATTGGAGATGATGTTGTAAATTGCTCAAGTAAGCTACTTTGGGGAGTTGGTTGATCAAAGGAATTAATAGGTTAATGCTTGAGGTGTTAACATGATGTCAAAATTATGGGATGCTGAGTGTGTGTGGCAGACATTGGAGATGAAATGTAAATTGCTCAGTGAAATTTAAATTAGGTGATGATTGATGTGTTGAATTACATGTGTAATTGCAATTGATTAGTATGCATATTGACATATTGTAATAATGGTTTTGAAAATGGCATAATGCATTTTCATATGCACTAGGTAACCTAGAAGTTAGGTGTGAGTGCATGACATGGTTTTTGTAAAAACGGACATGGTTGTGAAAGGAATTTCACAGGATGATATTCCGGAGAATTGGGTTGGGAGATGGGCCAACAGATCATTTCGGATGAGGACCATGACTGTTTCGAGAAAGCTCACCAACCAATTCGACTCGGAGGGTAGTCCCATATTTTCTGACGCCGGTAGTATATTTTCAAGAACAACAGTTTGTTTGAAAATGATTATTTTTCTCGCCCTTGGCTTAGGCAAGTGTGAGTGAGTTGGTGAGGACATGTGAGCATGGGGTGATCATGTAGACATTCAAGTAGGGTCACGTATTTACTTGGGTGTGTGTTTATTTTGGAGGCGTTGCATATCATATTGGGTGGAGAGTAACACATTTAAGGTGATTCCTCTTGGCGATAGCTCACCACAGTCGAATATCATTTTGAATCTGAGGCGTGAAGACAATAAACTTTCAGGTTCAGTGATTTTCTGGCCAGGGTTGTGGCTTTGATGTTTTTTTTTTATATAACATGTATTAGAATTGTAGATTTTAATATATGTTTGTATAAAAGTGTAATCAACTATTGAATTATTGGGAGATAATTGGAATATAGTTGTGCTATTGTTTTTATAGTATTGGTTTATGAGCGAGGCATTTTTACTCATGTATGCGTCTCCTTGATACGAGGCGTATAGATTTTCCGTAGGTTGGCCAGATTTAGTCAAACGGACCCCGGAGTTTAGGCGTCGCATTTGAAAATATATTTTTACAAGTATATAGTTTTCAAATTACAATTTTACCATTTCTAATGTCCATATATATATATATTTTTTTGTGATTAAACATTTTGTTACTATGAGTAAAAGTACATATTTTCTTTAAACTATCTCTTTTGGAATATATGCTTAATAAAAGAAAAATAAATAAATAAATAAATAAATTTTTATTTTCTATTTAAATTTAAATTATTTTTAAAGTAAAATTAGTGTAACCTCTAAAAATAAATATTTTTAAAGAATTTGGATAATATCTCATAAAATATTTTCTATAATGATATTTTTATAATTATTAATATCTTTAAATTATTAATAAATTTGGACATTTAAGTAAAACCGATGAGCTACAATAAGTAAAACCGAAGTAGCAAATAATAATAATATATGGGATTTTTTTTTTCTTTCCTTCTAGTTTTCCTATTCTTTTTTTTTTTCCCTACATTTTCCCTGTAATTTTCCTCGAAAATAGCTTAAATATATTCAAAATTTCCTCTCTGTCTATTTCTTTCGTCCGCATTTGCCCTTAAATTTTCCGAGAAACAAATAGAAGGCAAACAATTGGGAGCTATGGCTAGGAAAAAAAAAATTCATGAGACTTATAACAGCAACATGTAGCAAACAAAAACCTTCTTAACAGGTGTACAGACCAAAAAAACATTTCAAAGTTTTCAAACCCAAAACAAAAAACAATTAAAACTAATTGCGGTCGGGGAAATCAATTTATCTACAGTGGCTGATCAGCACCATAACCCTCCTCCATCACATCATCATCAACGCTCTTTTCTCTTTCTCTTTGGTCTTTTGCCCACATCATCATCTGAGTATTATGAAAGAAAAATAGAAGGCTAATATTGTGAATATATATATATATATATATATATGCTGAATTAGTTATATATATTCTTATTGATAACTCAAGCCCAAAATTAGGATGGATATAACGTAGCTGGAACAGGAATAGAAGAGATAATCGACAATAATTCGAGAGATGATAGATGATAAACATAAAGACGAATTCAACGACAATCTCCCTCTATGACAAAAGAGATCGTCAATAACAATTAAAATAAATTAAATAAAAATGGTAGCAGTTTAGTATACATGCAGGTAAGTGATATAAAATAAAACACTCACATGACGGCTTTTTTTATGTTGAATAATGAGAATTCTTCATTTTTGCATCTAATATTGGTGAAGTCATAAAATTGACGCCTTAGATATCTAACTGACAAAGTTGGTCGTGATGGGGATAATAATTTAAGCTTTTCCACCTAAAAAACAAAGACATAAAGACTAAAACCATAAACATGTGAGCTGGCATATGGGACTAACCCACACATATACTCCCCATGTTGGCTTGTGTCAACCAAATTTGCAAATCCCATTGCTATAAAGCCAGCGATTTCTGGTTCAGTTTTTGTACGATCAAATTCTAATTCCATAGATATGGGACCATCCATGAAAGCCCACAAATTTCTATATCGTCATCTTCTTTAAAGTAGACATTCTTACTATACATATCCGAGGTCACGTTCTTAACCTTCATGGCCATTGATGCCGAAGATGATAAATTTTCTACACAATCCCATGTCTCAGAAGCTAAGAAAAATATGTTAACAAAACCAGTCTGCATGTTATGAACAATTTTTTCGTCACAAACGCAATAAGAACAAACCTCCGTACCATCGATAAACGAGGGGGGGTTTGGGAGGGCTCGCCATTGATCAGTCACGGGATTCCAAACCTCAAAAAGAGGCCTAGTATGGGAGATAGTTTGGTGAAGGCATTATATTTGGCCTCCGATTCCTCAACAGCTGGCATAAAGCTTCGGACGAACATAGAGAGTTGGAGGCTTGGAAAGATTGTCACATGAGATCTAATTTATACACATGAGAAGGCGGATTTTCCCCCAATAAGGCAGCCCCATGAACCAAGGAATGGCGAGAGATGCCGTCATTGTTGTTGGTATCAGAGTTTTCACTCTCACTTTTAGTGAGATTGTCTCCACCAAACATGTAGAGAAAATTTCCCAGTTTCAAAAAACCCATCCCCGGCGGTAATCCACTAGTCACGAAATCGACTATTCGCTTCAATGGGGGCGGTGATGGCGATAATTCATCTTCGCTAGCGTGATGATGATCTACGAATTATTTTGTCCATATCAGGGCGAACCGACCATAGGTGAAGATGCACAACACGGTTTCCATCTTTTCTTTCTAGGGTTTGGATTTCAAGTGTCAAAGAAGAAATAACAATGGCAGATTTTTCGGGCTTCCAATCTTGGCAGCTAGTCCCTTTATAGCTATCAAATAAGAAGCAAATGCTAAATGGAATCCCAACAAAAATATAATCTTATCCTAAAATATAATTATATCCTAAAATTCTAAAAGGAATCCATAATAAGGAAAGGAATATAAGTTGGGAAGAGCTGAGATGCAATAAATAATATAAATCTTCGAAAGCATGATCGGCCAGTCGGTGACGGAATCAACGTCTTTGAGATCTAAGATGTAGATATAAGGGCTCTCGAGATCGATAGCCAAAGAAATTACCTTCCATCTCAATCTCTAGGGTTTGTTTGAAGCCCATGGCCCATTTCGAGGCCCGTTGACTACGATCAACCAGCGGAATACAAGTGGATGTCGGGTTACCCAGCGCCCTTGAAAAATCGACGAGTCTCAGCATGCGGGAGCTCTACCCCGAATATAGTACACTGCATATACCTGTCCCAAGCGATTACCAATATAATCACAATGATATCAATACAGCCACTTAGGCCCATAAATAGATTCTCATCACAATATATCAAACTATATCCAATAGTTTCAGAGTTAATAAACTACTCTTATCTGACATATATTAAAATGAAAAGCATTCTAATACATATATACAATGTGACACAAAGCCACATCAGGCTTTCTTCATGACCTTCTCGAGGACAAACCGTCCTCTCATACGCTCCACATGCACAACAAAAGGGTCCCACGACAGGGTGAGCTAAAGCTGATGGGAGAATGCGCCCTAAGTGGGCACCTCACCACTAAAGTGCGGTCACGATGTTCCAAAAATAAGCACACATTCAAGCAAATGCATGATCCTACTTGAATGTCTACATAAGCCTTCGGATCCGGTGCTAAAAACTCTCACACTGTTACAAGCCTTGTATGAGAATTATTATTTTATTAGTGGACAACCCTCCAGATGTATATATATCAGATGGAAAAAACGACGGTGATATATTATTTGTTTATGAACTACCCTCAGATGGAATATCAATTGCCGCTCCGACGATTGATATTTTAAATTTGGACTACCCTCCGATAATTAATGTTTTTAGACAACCCTCCGAACCGTTTACTCTAGACTCATCTCATGCACTCACTCCTAATATCCTAGGGTGTTCCAGTGCATATGGAATGCATGCATGCCAGTTCCGATACAGTCTAATCACATGCAAATATGTAAACATGCACATATTCACACAATATCCAATCACACAATCATGTCATGTAATTATCATCTCAAACATCAAAATTAGCTCACTTGGGCTAATGATCAAACACGAGCAATTTAATTTAAATCACTCAACCAAACACATTTTTACAAAAATATATATTTTAGAACCTTTGTTTAGAATAGTGAAACCTCGATTACTATTCCCGAAAATCTAACTCAACGGTTCATAGTGAACCCGCAATCCTGACCATTCAGGCAATGCAAACCAAGCAAACATTTACATTTCACAAATTAACTAAGCGCACCCAAATGGCCATTTTTGCATTGCTCGATTTTGTTTCAAAATTTATATCCAATTCGGTCCGAGTTTGGGGCGGATCGGTGACCTTTCAGCCTCATTCGACTCGAACATCGACAAAACACTTAAAATAGGAATAAAAACTCCAAGTAGGGAGAAACCCTACTCAAAGATTTGAAGAAACTCCACTAAATCCAGTCTACAAGCCCTCTCGCGTAGATCAGTTCTCCTTCTTGTCCCGAAGACCGCCGACGGTCGGATCGCGTACAAATCTAGAGAGAAGTGTTCTCTCTCTCTAAAACCTCTCAAAAAGGAAAGCTACTGGATCTCAAAAATGTTTCCCACGTTTTTCCTCTTGGCTTAATGAAGGAGAAGAAGCACTATTGACAATTTGTGTTGTTGAGCTTAAAATCAAATTCCAAAATGACCATTATGTCCTCTTTTACGAATTGATATTGACCTTTCGGTCGATCCATTTCATCATTTCTCTACTCATACCACTTATGGAACATGAGTACATGTTATATGTGACTTTCGGCGCATCGAAAATCGTTTTACGGCTTTTGAGAAATGCGTGCCTGGCAAAGCATGCCAACTCATTATCTCGAATTTTCTGAAATTTCGTGCTAGCTAGATTTCGAGAACAATTCCAACGGTGAAAATCCGTTTGTCATCAGGATCTAGAGAATAAATTACGGATTTTAAAATTACAATTCGTGCGAAATTACGATTTTGCCCTTATTCAGAAGTGGAATTTCTCGGGTCTTACACTCTCCCCTCCTTAGAGAGAATTTAGTCGAAATTAGACGATGTCCTTCGCATCTACGTATGCAGTGCAACTCTATCGTGCATGTAAGCAGGTCGTTTAAATCTTAAGCGGTAAGCCCAGCGTCACTCGTCCTGTGAGAGGGATGGGTGTGCATAATCCTCGCTCCCACGTGGACTTCTCCGCTCCATAGTGCCTCCATGGTACCCTCCACTATTACACGGTCTGTCGCAAGGCACGATCACGGCTATCAACAATGCACCTTTGATTATCCTTGAAGGTCCGTCGGTAATCGACCTCGATGCGTCACGATCCACCATGTTTGGATCGAGGTATATTTCGAGCATGGGGCGTGAAACACCTGTGGACGTCATCAGATAGCACTCGCAGTGCATAAACGATTACCTATCCTCTCAAGTATCTCGAAAGGCTCACCAGCCTCGCGATAGCTTCAGCGCTTCTTGATTGTCACTCCTCTCTTGGGCATCTTGAAACGCGATCACTAACCTCGAACTCTAAGGGTCAACGTCGTACATTAGCATAGCTCTTACACTGCTCGAGGCGAAATTTAGAGAAAGGCCGCTATCAAATGTCAAAGCTCACCTTCTCGGAGGTGTCTCTAATCGAATCGAGGACAGTGATGGAACTCTCTCCCACCACCGGTCCGACCTGCTGGGTGATCACATGGCCTCCCCATCTGATGCACCCTCACTCCAGTTGCCATACGTATACTACTTTGATATTGTTGTTGCCAGTAGATTCCACTAAGAACCGTATCTCTACCCTTATGACCCAGGACACATGCTCACGGCGTGTCCTCTAACCATGTGCATACAATCGCCTGACGTATAACCTACCATTGTACCTTGGTTGTTACTAGCGCTGACCTTCCCAAGGTCACAATCCTTGACAATCAATGGATAATCAACCAGGTCTATCTGTGTTGATACATCTTTTGACCTTCTTGGCTCCTTGGCCTTAATGCAATCTCAGGTATCCAAATCTCAGTCCATCAAAACCTCATCATGAATACGAGTGCCATGTGATAACTTTATTAAGTGGGTTTTCATCTCGAGTCACCAGATCTCTCATAACTCTAAAGTCTTATGTGATGCCAGGCGTTGTTTTCATTCAGACGACATAAATTCATGACACTTCATTCATTACATTCTCATGAAATTGGTGCTATATATCAGGGTCTCTTACCTAACTCCGAGTTCTCACCTTAGAGGATGCAGGCCACTTTTTGCTTGCACTCCTAATTACTCGTCATTTCTGAATCAGACTAAGAGTCTTCATTGGACGTACAAGACAAACTCAACCCACACTCACCAAGAGTGGTGGATGACAGTCATCGTGCACTTTAACTTCAATGTGATGTGCTGTGCACACGAGCCTTAATGTGTCATATTGTAGCCAGGGCCAGGGGATCTATGAAACGAATCTTAGAGTGCAAAACTCATAATTTCGACCTATGGGTTCAACTCTCACCTACATCCCCTGGGAGGAATATCTATACTTGGCTTCTCTAAAGGCGCCCAACCTCTAAGTGATCAGGCATGTGGATTGTAAACAACCGTGGGTCCTGATGCGACAACTTAGATGGTACATCGACTTCATCCATGTCAAACTTGACATCCTTATATAAGTCTACCACCACAAAGTTCTGCTTCACATTGTAACTCGTCTGTCCATTATTTACTGCAGCTCCTCTGTCTTCTTTGGGAGTGTTTTGCCTCTTTCCCGAAGCAAAACTAGTTCCTCGACCCGTCTTGGGGTGTGGAGGAATGGTGCCTCCTCTACTATCCCTCGACTAGCTGGGATGCATTGTCCCAAATTTTTAGGATCCCAATCTCTGGGGCAATCCCGAGTCACTCATATAATCCTGGCCCCTAATCCACAGAAACTAGTGTGACGAGAAGTCTTACTGCCTCTTCCTCAGAACTAGAAGAAGATCGCCTCTTGCCACTGCTTTTGTATCAGAGTGTTTGATGTCAATCTCTCTCTCTATAGTGGGCCTTTGTGTGGAGTCCATGTCCGTGGCGAAATTTTACAATCCACGCCCCAAATGGACAACCTCGGCCCATTCACCGAATCTCACGTAATGCCCGGTGATCCCGAGCTTCATTGTCTAGAAGATTGACATTCGGTCTCCTGACTCATCAACGCCTCCAACCTTCTCTGGGTGTTGACACTCACGGTGCTAACACCACGTGTCCCAGAAATCTTACTCGATGCTTGGGCTGCCTTCTGAACACCAGCGTCTGGTGATGGTCTCAACAAGCTGTAAACTTGATCCTCAGTGACACTCATGCTCCCCACTCGGTAGGGTAAGATGGGAATAATCAAATCCACCAATACTACGACAATGGTCTAAATGGGTTGGAATCCTGCCATGAGATCCATGAATGCCGGCGGCGCATTAAATTCAGTCAGAAGACATCACATTAAATCAAAGTGCCATAAAACGCGTCCTAAGCGTTTGATGCTTAAGGGGATATACATCACTAACCCTCGGTGATGGTAACTAGTGCGAAGGTCTATCTTGGGTAGACTCGCTCCTCTCAAGCCCGATCAAACAAATCGTGTCCTGGTGTGGTGCGAATTCTTAGTCATAATACATTTTATTTGTGTGTAATCAGTGCGGTGAAGGTCAGTATCTTCTTCTTCGCAAGCCCAGAGGCAGGAGCGCCCGTGGTGAGAGTGCTCGGTCCCAATGAACCCCCCTTAATCCATTCAGCCTGTGGTGACTCTGGTTCTTGCAACTCAGCCGGTGCCATCTATAAGTCCTTAGAGATGGGTGAAGTACCAGAGTGTAATTCGATAAAGTACTACCCTCTTTTGTGGAGGCGATCCGGGTAAGCTCATGCGGAAAGACATCCACATGCTCGCACACTAGGGGTAGATCTAGAGTCTGGTCTCACCTGGGCCTCCAAGGAGTAGGCTCTGTGACCTTTGTGTCTCTTTTTGGACTCGTATCTTTGTGCGGGGCAAAATATCATGCTTGTCCTTAAATACCGCAGTGTAAGTCTGCGTCTAGGCGAAGTGCCCTCCTAAACCTGATCAATAACGATCCTGTAGCTATCGACCAGTCACCTTAGGATGACATCATGACGACATTGTGCGGGTCCTCGGGGTCCACTGTGGAGTGAGTCCCCGGATCTCTTCATAAACCTCGACTATATCATCCTAGTCTTGCCCTAGTCCTGAGGAGAACTCACGTCTAGCAGCTCCTCTGGATTTTACGAGGTCCTTTCTTCCCATTTCCACCATACTTGGGCCTCATTCTCTAGGTACAGACCTTGACTGGTCTAATCTTGGTAGTGTCGGGGTAATCTCCATGGCCTCTAACACCTTCTCGTCTGCGCCAAACCAATAGTCACGCCACCCGCCGGATCTCACTCCCCTATGAATCTTCGGAGGGTGATGCGCTCTAAATCTCTGGAGGTTACTAGGACCTCCACGACCTGCTATACGACGTGTGTGATAGCGATTCTTTGGCAGTAATACCTCGGCCTCTACGTAAGCACAGCATCAAACCACTAGTAGTGCTTGACTTCAGTGCCGTAGGCACGTCCTCTACGTCCTCGTCCTCTACTAGCCATTTACACGTTGTGGCGGGTTCAAATCTCAATACAGTATCTCTAAGGCATCAACCTGACCACAGAGACGCGACAATCAGTACACATAACTTCGGTGTATCGCAATCAATTTTGCATTTAAAATATTGTTAATAAATTTTATTTGAAAATTCATTTTGAAAATTTATTTTTCTTTTAAAGAAAGTTTTGTGTCCTTTTATTCTAATTTTATTTTATTTGATTTTTCAAAAAAATTTCGAAATTTCTGTTAGTTTGATGATCCAATATTTACTATTCATGAATTGCGTTCACGGATTCTTGTTGATTAATACAAAGTGCCATTCACAACACATTACTCTGCCTTTACTACATTCTTGTCCTGATTTTCGGCTTCCTTCCCTTACTGTCAGCTCTTTGTATATTCTTGTCTGATTTCCTTTCTAGCCCTTCCAAGAGTCACAATACAATCCCATCACGCAATCACAGTAAGCCTTCGACCTGATTACAGATTTTGTGATGCAACAATAACTGACAACGCGATACAGTTCAGCTTCATAAACGTATATACAATACAAAAATTGTATTCTTGATAAAATTTTCACTACATTTTTTCCATTATATACTCTTTTAATCTGATTGCAAGGCTTACAATAAAGTACTTCACAATACAATTGAGCGTGGCCCAATAGTTCTACATTAAATTTTATTTATTTATTTTTTAATTATACCAGACATAAAAAAATCTTCAAAAAATTTTTAAATCCATCAATAAATTTATAAAAATTTATTTTCACTCATTTTCTTCCAGCTTTACACCTTGTAAAACTTTGAGAAAAATATTTCTTCTCATCAAATTTTTTTTTTTCACATTTCCAACCCTTTGGAAAACATAAAAAATTATATGCCTATCTTTTTTAATTTTCATAATATCAAAATAATTGTAAGATTTATTTTATCAAATCTATTAATTTTTGCAACTGTAAAACCTTAAAAATTTATTTTCTTCCTCATAGCTTTAAATACCTCATAGCCAAATAAATTTATAAAGAATTTATTTTCTTTAATTTCTTTTTCAGTTTACCTTTGTAAAACTCGATTTTCCCATTTAATTAAAATGGTCAGCTCCTCAAACTCTCTTTATACAACACTAACCTAGTGTTCAACCTCAAATTAATTAGAATTTGATTTCATTAGATAAACCAAATAAATTTCTAGAAATTTATTTCTTTTATTATGCTTCGGTTACATGTAAACTCAAAATTTGTTTTCCATAAATCCTCCCAACACCGCTACGTGCTTTAATCACTAAGCACACATGATCTCATCTGACATAGGTAGCATACCCATTCACCTGATAATTCATCCAAATCACACAAAACACACAAAACAAGTACTGTAGTGTCTAGTTTGTCTCATTGATTTTTATTTTTATTTTATTTTGAGCAATCTCATACCTACTTAACATCGAACCATTAGTGGTGTTGACATTCACGACCTAAGCCCGAGCCCTCGATCTCTAGGTTTTTCATATACCTATACTCCCATCAAACCGCAGTGGTGATGGATTTTTGACAGGAAACTCCCTGGTATTAGTATACCTGAGCTCACGTCTAATTTGTGACGCCGTATCGAGAGTCAGTTGAGGCTACTACCCGTAAACCCACCGAATACAGGAAGTGGATGTCGGGTTACCCGAGCTACGCCGAATCGGCGAGTCTCCTTTGTACGGAGAGCTCTGCGAATCTGGTGCACATATGCACATCCCAAGCGGAGTCAGTATAATCCATGATGATATCAATCTGGCCACTTAGGCCAGCCAAATAATTCTCATCACAATATATCAAACTATATCCAATAGTTTCAGAGTTAATAAACTACTCTTATACAACATATATTAAAATGAAAAGCATTCTAATACATATATACAATGTGACACCAAGCCACATCAGGCTTTCTTCTAAAAAAACTGACCTCGGGGCCAGGCGGAGTCTCACTCGCATGCTCCTGTACCTGTAAAAGGGGGTCAGTGGGGTGAGTAAACTCTGAAGTGGAGAATCATGCTAAGTGGGCTACTCACCACTGAGGTGCGGGTCTCGATGTTCAGTAAGCTACATTCAAGCGAATGCATGATCACCTTGAATGTCTACATGGCAAACTGAGGATCAGGAGTCTTCAGATTTCTCTCACACTACGCTAAGCCTTGTATGAGAATTATTATTTTATTGGGGTGGACAACCCCCTCCTATGTATATATATCAATCGGGGCCGCTTCGACGATTGATATATTATTTGCTCAGATCATCTCTCCGATGAAGATCAATTGGGCCGTCTCGACGCATTATTATTTTAAATTTGACTACCCTCCGATAATTAATGTTTTTAGACAACCAACTCCCGCTTACTCTAGATTCTCATCTCATGCACCACTCCTAATATCTCAGGGTGTTCCTGAAGGCATATGGAATGCATGCATGCGGTCCGACATAGTTTGGAATATATGCAAATATGTAAACATGCAATATAATTACATAATATCCAATTCACACCATGCCATGTAATTATCATCTCAAACATCAAAATTAACACTTTATTAATGATCAAACACCTGTTAATTTTAATTGAATCACTAACCAAATACATATTTTTACACAAAAATATATATTTAGAATGATCAAGCTTCTAAAATAGTGAAACCCGATTACTATTCCTAAAAATCAGAACTCAACTGTTTGAATTATAACTAATCCAATTCACTTATTCCCTTTTTCCCAATGTAAACCTGAAGCAAATGATTTATTGCACAAATTAACACAACCGCACTCAAATGCACTCGTACTCCACACACGGCCGCCTTCCAATTTTTGTTTCAAAAATTTATATCAATTCTGTCTCAAGGTTTGGGACCACCGACGGCCCTCATGCCTCATTCTACCCCAACACTGACAAAACACTTAAAATAGGAATAAAACTCAAGTAGGGAGAAACCCTATCTCGCTGGAGCCGGAAGAAACCCCCTAAATCCGGCACCCACGCCAAGCCCCTCTCCGCAGATCGCTTCTCCTTCTTGTCCCGAAGACCGACGCTCTGGGATCACGCATAAATCTATGTAGCGTTCTCTCTCTCTAAAACTCCTCTCAAAAGAAAGCTACTGGATTCCAAAAATGTTTCCCACGTTTCCTTTGACTTGATTTGAAGAGAAGCAGCCACTATTGACAATTTGTCATTTAGTGACTTAAACTCAAATTCCAAAAACACTTATTACAACCCTCTTTACCGTAATTCAGATATTCTCTACAAGACTACTCTATTGTCCATTTTCATCATTATTTTCACCATACCACTTAAGGCACATGAGCATATTGGTGCCGATATGCAGACTTCGTCATTTTAAATCGTTTTACCAAGACCAATATGCCTCGTAAAATGTGCCAACCCACTATCCTCGAATTTCATCAAATTTACGTGCTGTGCTAGATTTCACGATACGATTTCAACGATGCAAATCCGCTTTTGTCATCCGGAGATCTAGAGAATAAATTACGAATTCTTATCGAATTACACTTTCAGAAACGAAATTACGATTTTGCCTTATCCTTAAATTGGAATCTGGGGTCTTGCTTAAACCACCCGATTCAATGATCTTAGGTTTTATTTGTATTTTAGGTTTTAATTAAAATTCCTAATCACATTCATTTCTTTGTGGACATGGAATTTTTGGATATAATTATATTTTAGATAGGATTATATTCTTTCTTAGTCTTTAGGTTTTAATTAAAATTCCTTGGAATTTTAGGATATAATTTTATTTTAGATAGATTATATTCTTTACTAGTATTTTAGGGTTTTAATTAAAATTTAATTGTATTCCTTATTCTTTTGGAATTTTAGAGATATAATTATATATTTTAGGGTAGATTATATTCTCTTCAGTGGTCTTCTTATGAGAAGTTCAAAAGAAAAATAAATAGAAAAATAATCTTGTGTATATAAAAGGGGACCTGGAGATCATGGAAGAAAACATTATTTTACTTCTTTAGCAAAAGTTCTTAGGTTAGGCGTTTACTTGTACACAAGCAATGAGAAGAATTAAGTGCTTATGGAAGGAATATTTATTAAAAATCTTTGTATATTTTGGTAAAAACTTGGCTATTTGGAAAATTTTTCCTTTTCTTGAAAAATGATTCATAACGGATAAAAATACTTTTTTCTATTTAATATATTTACATATATCTTAAAGTATGTTATTTTTACAAGAAAATGAATGAAGGTATTTTTATCAAATGAAATACAAAAATTAATTTCAAATGGTTAGATTTCCAAATTTTGTTTTGAAATTTTTTTAATCAAATACTATTATTGTTATAAAATATAAAAAATATTTGTATAATATATGTGATGGTGCTGCTTCTATCAATACTCGGGCCGAGCTATTGAGTCGTTGAGCGGTCGTCAGTTCCTCGACATATACAACTCCGCACAAAAAAGGGTGGTCTGGCGAGGGAATGCCGGCCACCTCTCCGATGCCTAAGTTAGTTTCTTTCTCACAAAAGGGAAAGATCAACTGGCTGGCGGTTTCGTGATCGCGCACTTTCTTCTCGGAATTGTTTCTGTATTATCATAGGTGATCGCGATGATTTTCTGTTATGGCACACGACGCCTTCCTAAATTAGTAGGAATCTCCTTTCCTTAGTTGCTAATGAATATTAGATGATACTTGTGTGGAGCCGTATCGGGGATCCTCTAATGAGTAGATATCTACCGCGAGGTGGAGTGTTTTCCTTTCTTAATCATAACGGTGGATACTGGATTATCCTCGCTTACCCGCCCTTAACCTCCGGGCTTAGTTTCAACCCTGGGCTCATGCCTTAGGAGTAACCAGAGGCCATCATGCCGTCCCCACGTGAGGCTCTTCGCACCCCCATGGAGGATGTCAACCCGCTTTGCTTTAATGATGGCTCGCCCCAGCTTACGTCCTGTGCCTATACGCCTTATTTTTAGGCACTATCATCACTCAAATTCTTGGCCGGCTGAGTTTCGCAAGGGCTGAATCATTTGATCGAGCAAATAATCTAATGCGGGCTGAATAGTGGTTTGTCGGGTTCAGCTTACCGCCGCCAATCGCGATCGCGATAATGATGGCTTCTTTCGACTTTCGTCTGGTCTGCTTTCACCATGCTTCTAGTGCTTTGAAGTATATCATGACCACTTATCAAGCTCTGTTTCAAACTTCTCTCCCAATGGTCCTTATTTTTCTTCATATCTTCTCTAGCCCTGCTCAAAGTTGTTCCATTTTGGGGTTTATCGTTTCCTGTCTCTCCTCTAGTTAGGCACTTTCTTTCCTTTGTCTTTTCCGCTCAGATTTTGTGGGTCCCAGGGGTTTCATGCATTTCTAGTCCCTTGCACTGTTTGTTTCCCATTCTTGTAGATCGAGTTTTCTCTGCCGTATCAGATCACGGAGCACACGTCGAACTTCGAGGTTGTTGGTTACTTGCCTCGGGTGAGATTCTCGCTTTATTCTTTCGATCTCCCTTTTCCTCGTCTAACCATGCGACCCTCGGTCTCGCCGCCTCCATTCTACAAGATGTAGGGTAGTTCACGAGAACCTGGATGCAGGCGTGTGACAGTGAAGGTCCAAATTGGGCCACCATTTGTTACAATCGTGTCCCTTAATGACCTCCTTCCCCGTCTGAAAAGGCAAGAGCAAGGTCGTTGAGATCAAGCACTCGACGGTTCCGATTAACTCGAGGGTCGGGCTGTAAGAAATGTCAAGGCCGGCCTTAGCCTGATCGAGCCCATTGAAAACCTTCACGTCACACAGCCCCCTTTGCGTTCATATTTGGTGCCCCGATTTTCTCACTTCTACATCGCCCAAGCTTCGAAGATGGTTTGCTTCTTTGAGGCTGTGCCTTCGAGAAGACCTCCGCTTTCCCACATCCCTTTATCATGACCGCCCCGAGAACCTACATGAGTCTGCCGAAGCACTTCAGTTTAGCCTTCTAAAGTCATGCGAGGTGTTTTAATTTTGCTTTAGTTGTGCAAATTTTCCTGTATTCACCCTAATCTCAAATTTTCAGGATGAAGAAGCAGCTGGTTGAGCAAATGTGGTGTTCCATGACTTATTCCAAGCTATTAGATCGAATATTCCCTGCCTTTCCAGGCGTAAATCTTCTCGAATTTCTCGCTGAGGTCACCACTCCGTCATGAAGCCTTCTCGGTGTTGCTTCAAGCCCGAAGCTGAGTTTTGGCGAAGAAGAAAAGAAGGCTGCCACTAAGGTCCCTGGGCCGCTTCTGAGAGCAGCCATGTGACTCGAGGCAAGGTCCCAAAGTTGGGGGCGTCCTCCTCGCCATCATCTATTCGAGAGTGAGGGTCGTCGGGGAAATTCTAGGCGAGAGGTCACACGCCTCATCTTCAAGGGGCTTGAGGTGTCGAGGTGACAACCACAGGGGTCACCCCGTGCCGTGCGCAGAGCCAAGAGAGTCCTCCTGGAGGACCCGAGCCCCTCGATATCCCGCCTATATCCGTTGATCCCCACGCAAAGCGCCGAGCTTTCTTCGGCTTCCGAGGGCGAGGGAGGAAGCATCTCACAGACATGAGATGAGATCGCCTGCTACAACGCAGTAGAGCTAGCCGTTGGGGCCTTGTCGCCTATCCCCACGGATTTTCTCATGACCTTAAAGAAGGCAGATTCTATGTCCGCTGGGAGGCTTTCGCCTCAAGGTCAGGGGAGCAAGTATGGTCTATCCAAACGCCTCATTTGTCCATCCTATCGTTGATTTCGACCGTCCTTACCTGTCTCATTTTTAGGTGGCTGCTCTATGAAAAGCCTCGAGTAAGAGGGCTTATTTTTCTCGAGGGGTCTCGCTGCGCGTAGAGCGTATGCAGTGCCTGAGGTTACTTCCTCGAATTTCACTTGGGAGAGAGCCGACCGTGGAGCCTTCCTGTGTGCGAAGGGCCCGACTAAGGATGTCGTGGAATTATAAACCGACTGCCATAATTTGACAGAAAACGCTTAGCCAAGAATTAGAAAAAAAGGTCGGATTTAATCTGGCAAGCGCACGATGGCAAATACGTGATGGTTAGTGGATGAGATGCAGACGCCGTGAAGGAGCTAAAGGCTACCAGGTGAGCCGTGGGTATCAAGGTCGAGTAGCAAAGCACAAGGAAGAACTATGTGTTCAGTGGGACGTTTCATCCCAAAACCACGACATTGAGCTAGGTCCACCAAGAGGTCGCTGAGGCCGAGAGCACTGTGGGGCGCCTAAATGAAGAATTCCATGGGCTTCGTGGATGATCCCGCAGGCAAAAGAGGGCCTGGATTAGCCTAAGGGAGAGGGTGATTTGCTTGAATGAGGACGAGACATGCACCTTATGGCCTCCGTGCTCGCCAAAGACAAGGCTTCTAAGGTCTTCTTAGGTTTGAGCTTCAATTTTTCGGTTCCCGCTAAGGACGAGGAGGGAGAATCTGACTCTGACGGGGAGGATGGCCTAGGCGGTCTTCACCGCCCCAACGCTTTCTCTTCTTCTTCCCGGCGACTGGTCAGGCCGCCTCAAGCTCCGCCTTCCGATACTTAGACTTTTTCCCATCATCCCTCTTTGTTCTGGTAGTCTTAGGCTCTTGTAATGACGATTTTGACCTTTATTGAAATGTCGATACATGTATTCACACCTTCTTAATCTTTTGCCTTTCTCATTCCCTTTATGGCTTCTGAAGACCCGAGCTATGTAATAAATTGAACTCTATGATTTTTGCTGCAAGTGGGGCTACGAGGCCCTTTAATGGTCAAGTTGCTAGGCTCTTAGAAACTGAGCTTCATGGCTCTTTTGAACTAGGCTATATGGCTCCTTTGGACTCTAAGCCAGTGGCCTTAACATCCGAGCCCGGGTCTCATTGAGGTCAAGGCCACGGCCCGGGCTTGCTTACCAGGCTCTTTTGAACCGAGCGCTGCCACGGCCTGACTGAGCTACCGGGCCCTTCCTGACTCAAGCTATGTGGCTCTTTAATATCTGAGCTCCTGGGTTCTTATTGAGGTTAAGGCTACAGCCTCTTCCCGAGCCTGCTGGGCTCTTAAAACCGAGCCCATGGCTATTTTGGAATCGAGCCATGGCCCTTTGGACTAAGCTACGGCTCCTTCCTGACTTTGAGCCACGTGGCTCCTTAATATCCGAGCCCCAAGCCATCGAGAATGTGGCTAGCAGCCTTCGAGCCGCTAGGCTCTTAAAAATTAAGCTCCATAGCCCTTTGAACTCCGAGCTACATGGCTCCTTCGACCGGGCGCCATACGGCTCTTTCTGACTCTAAGCCACGTGGCCTTAACACCCCGAGCCCCGCCATTAAGGTTAGGCTACGTGGCCTTCTGTCGGCTGAAAACTGAGCCCCACAGCTCTTTTAAACTGAGATACATGGCTCCTTTGGACTGAGCTACATGGCTCCTTCGGACTCTGAGCTACGTGGCTCTTTAATACTAAGCTCCTGGGTTTTCATTGAGGTCAAGGCTACGCGGCTTTCTAAGCTGCTGGGCTCTTAAAAACTAAGCTCCACAACTCTTTTGAACTGAGCTACATGACTCCTTTGGAATGAGCCACATGGCTCCTTCGGACTCTGAGCTACGTGGCTCTTTCGTTTTTCCTCCTCGAAAGCGAGTTTTAATGTCGACCATGGAGAATCTAATAGACTGACTTCCCCAAGGTGTCCAAGCTTTATAGATAACCGCCTTCCTTCGAGGGTATGTTATACGCCGCCCCATTTTCCTTCCCGCCGCCAACGCCAGTTCGCACATGATGAAGTCAGGTTTGATTACTAATGCGTGAAGTCCGTCACGATTGTAATTTTCCGGGACGAGAACGATTTTGCCGATTATAATTTTCGAGATGTAGAGAGCGATTTTTGCTTTATTGTAATTTCTTCTGAATAAATCGTAATTCTCAAACAAAGTACACCTGAAACACGTATACTTGTCTAATGTATCATCTAACCTTCCAGGCCCTTCCGGTTCTGGCCGGATTTAGTGATAAACCGAGCTCCTTGATTCTTTCTTTATGATTTACGAGAGTAGGCAGGCTGAAAATAAACACAAAAACTATTATTTGAACAAAAGTAAAACTACTACGCTTTATTAATAAATACAACTGGTGTTTATGGTAAAACCCGCCGAGGTGTTTCGGTGATTCCAAGGAGCGATGCAAGGTCTTTCCCTCTTCCTTTTAAAGCTCATAGTTGCCAGGTTGGATTATCCATGATACGATATAGGGTTCCTCGTAGTTGGGCCCTAGTTTCCCATGAGTGGGGCCTTTCCTTGCTTGCATGAGTTTTTGAGCCACCAGTCGCCGAGCTTAAACCATTGGGGCCCGACCTTTCGACCACAAGATTCATTGCTTTTCATCGTAGTCCTCTACGCTTCTTCGCAGCCTCGTCTCACTTCTCCTCCAAGAGATCAAGGTTTGGGTTTCGAGAGACTCCTCATCGTGCTTGGTGTTTGCGAACCCGACCTTAGTGACTCACCCCAACTCGAGATGGTGGCTACCGCCTGCCAAATGCTAATGCGAACTGAAGCCACCGAGTTGTAAACTTCCATGTAGTTCTCAGACACATAGTACCTCTGGGAGGCATTCCACCCATTTTCCCTTTAGGTTTTCCAAACTTAGTCTTCAATGCTGCCTCGGTGAGTCCTTATAGCTGGACTTCGTATTGTCCGTTGACTACTTGATGAGTCGTGGGACTAATAGTAATTCTGGATTCCGAGCTCCTACAAGCAAAATTTTTTGAATTTCAAAGTTATCGAACTCCGTCTAATATCGATACCAATGCTTCGATTCCGAACCTACATATTATGGAACGCCAAACGAAGTTACATACCTTTTGCTCGGTGATTGTTGCAAATGGCTCAGCCTCTACCCACTTGGTGAAGTAGTCCACTCCTACAATGGTGATTTGCACTAAATTCCCTCCCAACCCGTGTGGGCCCTAGTATGCCTAAAACCCCACCACGAAAAGCGCTAAGGGCTTATGATCGAGGTCAGTGGCTCGGATGGAGGTAGGAGATCTTGGCATGGTCTTGACAGATTTTGCATTTTCTGACCAATTCTGTGGCGTCTTTGAGCATCGTGGGCCAATAATACCCTTGCCTCGAGGTTTTTCCTGCCAAGGTCCAAGCTCCGATATGGTTGCCAAAGACGCCTTTGTGCACCTCTCTAAGTACGTAGTTGGCATCTTCCTTTCCTATGCATTTGAGGAGGGGTGCAGAAAAACCTCGTTTATAAAGGGTCCCCTGCAAAAGAGCGAATCTAAATTTAATTTTGCTCTTAGTTTAAATGCCTCTTCTGGACGCTGGCAATGTCCCATTTAACATGTAGTCCCAGATGGGTTCCATCCGCCTCCGCGCGTAAAATTTCTTCATGGTTTCGATGTTTATTAAGGGCTCCGAGGTGCTCTTAACCGGTATCCCGCCTTTATCCTGTGTCTTTTTTTTGGGCGACATTGCTGCTAACTTTCCAAGGCATCCACCTGTGAATTTTTCCGCCTCGGGGACATATCTCGACCTAAACCCGTACGAATTTTTTTGAGCAAAGCTCACGACCTTTTTAAGTAAATGATCATTTTTTCACCCCTCGTCAGGAGTGACCTTCTATCCGCTTTCACCACCAACTAGGAATCACTACATACCTCTAGTCGATCAGCCTCCATAGAAGTGGGCAGGTGTTAAGCCCTAGCAATGACAAATTTCTATATTCATTTCGCTATCGAGGCCCGAACCCGAACTGGAGTGCATATTCCACGCCGATCCCATCCGGAGGTCAGAATCAACCCCGTGATCGCTCGAGCATTGGCAGCCCCATCAACTGACAACCTCCGGGGACGCCAGGAGGCTCTGACGTGAGCTGTGTGGTTTTAGCTCTATCGAGGTGTATTCATGATGAAATCTACCAAAACTTGTCCTTTGATCAATGCTCTTGGCTCAGACCTAATGTCGCAATTCACTCAACTCTATGGCCCATTTTACCGCCTTTCCGAGGTTTATGGTTTATGCAAGATTTGCTTCATTAGGTGTTATATCTAACTCGGCTTATGCTTCGAAGTATGGTCGAAGTCGTGGTGGTCACTAAAGCAGAATTAGCTTTTCCCTCTTCTGGCTACCTTCCTCGCCTCCTCAAAGCTCAACTACGTAATAGACCGGGGCCGTCAAGGCTCTATCCCAGCCTCCGACTGGGGAAAATTAGTCGAGAACTCCAAACTAGCTTAAGTAGCGAAGGAGTTCCCCTCGTGGTGGGCTAATGTATTGCAGGGGGAGCTTGCGAGGTTTTTAGCGCCGAGAACGCCTCTTCATAGTGGTGTCCTGGGGCGGAAGGCCTTTCGTAACTTGAAAGAAGGGCCGACATCTTATATCACCGGATCCGACACAAAGCGACCCAATGTAGCTATTCTCCCGCTTAGCGCCTCGACCTTTAGTGTTTAAGGGTGGTCACATGTCGAAAGCAATTCACTTTTATCTTGTTTGGATTTCGCCTCTATTCTCGTGGTCAACTATGAAACCCAAGAACTTCCTTCAGAGACCGCCAAAGCACTTGGTTAGGGTTTAACCCTCATCTTGTACCTTCACCAATCGAACTATCTGCCGTGGGTCCACGAGTTTCGCACTGACCGACTTTTCACTCAACATGTCGCCTATGCATACTCCGCATGGATGCTCCAATCTGCTTTTGGAACAATCATTTAATTAACCTTTGATAGGTGGCCCCGCCGCTCTTTTTAACCCAAAAGGCATCACCTAATAATGAAAGACGCTCCCCGGTCCGATCATGAATTAGGCCTTCTCTCTTAGTCGCTGGGTCCATTCCCGACCTGATTATGTACCGAGAAAGCATCCATGAAGCTGAGGAGCTCGTAGCCAGCAGTGGTGTCCACTATGAGGTCGCATTCTGAGTAGGGGAGCTATCTTCGCAAGCCCGCAATAGTAAAGTCAATGCGTAGTCATCATTTTCCATTTTCTCGACGAACTACATTAGAGCCAAAACTGGGCCAGATAAAGAAAAGGAAGGGGAGGAAAGAAGGAAAGAAAATAGGAGAGAAATGAGAGAAAGAATCAAACGGAGAGAGAGAGAGAGAGAGAGAGAGAGAAATGAGAGAGAGAAACAAAAAATGGAGATTTTCCGGCATTGCGACGGTCGGAGCTCGACGGTCCGAGAAGAAAAGTCGATTCACGCATCGCGAGCTACACGTGTGTCCCAAAATCTTGGAGTTTTATCAAGCTCCACGAGGTAGGGAATTTTCCTATTTGGATTATTTCTAGCCTAAAATCCATTTAATGGCATAGGTTTTCTTTGGGCCATGACTGGTCGTGTGATTTAGTCCCAAGATTTTTGGACTGAATATTAGAAAGTCTTTGGACAATCCGGACATAATTTTGAGAATTTATTTTTAAACCAGTCTAGGTAAGATTTTGGGAGGTGTTTCGGATAGTCAAAGTTTAATTTTAGAGCACATTTTTGGACAATCCGTACTACAGATTTCAAGGGACTATTTTAGACGGTCGAGGCAAAATTTTGGACTATTTTGAGACCCAGTCTGGACATAATTTTGGGACTATTTCATACAGTCCAGTTGAATTTTAGGTATGTTTTTGATAGTGGGACTTAATTTTTAAACTGTTTTCAAGCGGTCGGATCATAATTTTCGAATTTGTTTTGACAGTGGTACTAAATTTTCGGAATTTGTTTTGGACATTCCGGACTTAATTTTCAAGGCTTGTTTTCAAGACCAGTCCAGACTGAGCCTTTAGACTATTTTCGGTTGATCTGAATGGTGGGGCGATTTTGGTGTGTGTGTGTTGTTTTTTTTTTTTTTTTATGTGTTATTGCAAATTTTTGAATAACATGTTGGTTGTGTGAAAATCAAGTTAATGCATGCTTATGGATGTATTGACATGGAATTTATGATGGATGTAAATTATATATAAATAAATAAATAAATATAGTTATCCATGTGTTATAATCTTTGCATGTAGTTCTCGTTTTGCATGTAACATGTTATAAATATGAAGTACACCATTGCATTTCTATGCAAGGGGACATCCAAATCCAAGTCGGGTGTGTGTGCATGGTATTGGTTATTCACCATTCTTGGTGAATGGGTAGTGAGCTCGGAAATGGGACGACGTCTAAAATTGAGACTCATGGGTGCATAAAATAATAATAATAAATTTCGTGTGTTTGGGTGAAGCAAGATGGGTAGATCCCCCCCAGGGTGAAAGACCTAAATTTTATTCTTTGTTAGACATATGTATCCAGCGATGAAAGTTCACGAGAATTAATCGGAGCAGCGTCTGAGAAGCTCTTTGTGAGACTCAGGAAATTATTTACCTGAAAACACATAGGATTTGATGAAATTAAATAAATGTTGAGGTTGTCAATGGACAAAGTCGCTAGGTGAAACACCGATTCTTGGTTTTACATGGCATTTGCATGTGTGGGGAGCGGTCGGGACTCGGGTTATGGGCATGAGGAGTCATTTCATGCATGACATGGGAATGTCATATATTGCATATGGAGGTCTTGGTTTGATATTATGTATGTCATTGCATGTGCATTTTGAGTGGGAGTAGCCCTTGTAGGAGGGTATTTTCTCTTTGTGCCTGCATTGCTGCCCGATGGGGATTGCTCGGGCCGGGGGTGTACGGAGGCGGCGGCTCAGCGGGGCCATGATTTCAAAGGAGCTGACGGCCTTGGCTAACATTTTTTGTAAAAAGTGTTTTGTATAAAAGATTTTTATAAAATTCTTTGGACTATTATAAATAGTGGGTGTAAGTATATGGTAGAGGGTCGTAAATGACCCTACAATTGTAATTATTCATTTCTTTTCATATTTTGATTTAAATGAATGAATGGATCCGATGAGGACGTATGGGTAATTATTTGAGTAACTCGGTGTATGAGTGGTGGTACCCGGTCCCCAGTAATAAGACTTGGGTGCCAGACGACCTAAGATAAATTCATGGGGTTGGCAGGGGTTGTCAACAAGACCCCAGGAAATTGGGGTGTCACGATTATTCTTGAAAATTAAATAACATGTTGTTTATTGTATTGCAAAAATATATAAGTGTATTGCTTTGTGATACATTCATATGTATGTGAATGAAATTATATAAGATATCAGTATAAATTTCTAATCATTGTGTAAACACCGTGCATGACACTTCAGTATGTGGACCATTTCTGTGCGAGGTCCACATGTATCAAGAGTAGTGTGTGAGTGCATCAATCTTCATTCTAACCCCATATTCTTTGGTGTGAGTGGGCCTTCAGACCGGTTGTGTCTAAGTAGAGACTCAGTTGGGAGTGTCAATGTCTCATTCACCGTGTGTTTTTTGTGTCACCCAGATGGAGTGATCTCCCCACTGGGGTGAGGACCCAGAGTTATGTGGGTTGGGATCCACTATGGTGGCAGTAAATCATGGGCGCCGATGATCTGAGTGTGACTGCGTGCCATATGTCTTTTATGAGGTTGGTAGGCGTTGATGAATCTTAGGAGTTTATCAAATAGTTTGATCATTACAGTGAGGCTCAATCAATGACACTATAGTATTCACAAATATGGGAGGGAGTGATGGATTTGGGGTTGCTGGTATCAGGAGTCTTATCTCATCATGACGTAATATTCATATATAGGATTGCATTATTTATATGGAATGTTGGACATTTTCAGGTTGTAATTACATGTGCATTTAGGTGGGAGTAGCCCTTGTGGAGGAATTTTCTAGGACATTGCTGCTTCATTGTGAGACCCCTTTTAGGTGCAGGGGTGTGCGACGGCACTCAGACGGGCGTGGGTGTGAAGATCGATGTGTGGCCTTGATATTACCTTTTAGTAACATTTTTGTAAATTTTGTATAAAGTTGTGCTTCAAATTCTTTTGGGACTATTGTCTAAATAGTGGGCATGTAATTATAGTGAAGTGTGATCAAACTCTTTGCAGCGTAGTCAAGTATTTTATTTTCATATTTGAATTTAAATGTAGATAGATAGGTCAGTAAGGGGATGTATATTGCAGGATGTGGACAAATGGACCTGTGGTCATTTTCTTCTTTAAGTACTGGATGGGTTATGATTATACTGTTATACAGGTTGTATGTTGGGTAGAGCTCCTCGAACAAAGGAGAATCTGCCCGATTTTTTTGAAAATATGGATCATGATAAATGGGACATAATAGTGTGGTATCGGGTTGATTAGTGCTCAAAATGTGCTATTTCGAATAATGTAGGTTTAGATGCTTTTTGTATGCTAATCATTATAAGTGCTTTGATTTGCACATTAAGGTCCCACAACTGTTCTCTGATCGCATTTTGTAGCCTAATTTTGTAGTTTTGCAAGCTATTTGTTCCAAAATTGTTGATTCGATCAAGCACAAAGATTCCGGGTCAAACTCAGGCATTACGAGATCAAAGACCGAAGGAAAGAAGAGCACAAAATACAAAGAAAATGGAGCACAACAAAATTTTGCGAGGTTCTTGAAATTTTCTCAACTACAAAATTTAAAGTAGGTTGTGAAATTTGCAACCTCTGAAGAAACTTCGCACGATTAATTGCTTCTGTGATCTGCTTAATTACTCTTACTTTTTCTTGCCTCTCAAATAACTAATTCATTGCATTGCAGTTTGACTTGTTATTTGTGCTTCCTTTTGGTTTTCTTCCCCATTTATCACTTGCTTAAAAGCTTTTGAGTTTAGGTTTTTGTAATTTTGCTTGAGTAGGCGAGTATAAGCCCTTCTTTGCCATTTTGTAATCAAACAACTTTTTGCTCATTAATAAATTTGGCGGGAAGCTTTCAGCTTTCCCGCTCTTTTCCATTTCCTTTCACTTTATCCCCTTTTCTCTCATTTTCTAGGAAGCCAAACACCCTCCGAGGATGACAGCTGAGACGGTAACTAAAACCTCCTCCTTGTAGTGGAAGGCTGTTGGAGTCTGAGGATCTTAAGAATTTACTTGGTTCCATGTTCCTTCACCTTGGCGTACTCAGCGGTTTATGTTCCCTTCTAACTTTAGGTTTTATCCCTTGAATCTCCTTAAATGGCTGTGGCCCAGCAGTGGCTTTAGGGTTCGGTGGATGCTTATTGCTAGATCCTTGTGATTCATTCTAGTTACCCTTTATGACCCATTGGAAGGTGAATTCGAGGAGACTTATTTTTCCTTTATCGGTGACCAGTTCTCGATTAATACCATTTTTCAAAAGGATAATTATTTTGGGTTAGGTTTTATAGCTAAATAAAGATCCGGTTTGGGAGATGACTATAGGTCATCCTCCCGACACGAAATGACCACAGAGCCCTCGGTTGCCACACAGGATCCTAAGCCCGATTATCTGATACTTCAAGGGGTTCTATTTTACATTTTTTGCTTATTTTATTTTCAGCCTGCAAACAACCAACTCTCACTGTTTTTAACAACGCCCCAAATCCAAACTGAAATTCACATGCAGAGCTCGCTGCAAAATGTTTTATGAAAACCCATCTGAGTTCGACCTAGAGCATTTATACTACTGTTAGCTTTGCTACGTGGAGATTTTAGGATATAAATTTTGTTGATTCAAGTACACCTCTTTGTGGCATGAATTAAATAGGCGTCGTTCTGGGGATGGTGCCTAGTGCATTTAGTGTTGTGGAAGCTTTGTGATCGTCATCACAGAGTTACGGTGAATTTTTTCCTTTTATCATTTCTTGTCAGTTTTTTTAGTTCTTCTCACTAGTAAAAATAATAATAATAATAATAATAATAATTTTGCTGCAGGATTGTTTTTGTGTTGTCTTGTGTTGCCCTATTTCTACTACAAGATTGCATGTTCCGGTGGGTTTGAATTGTGATCAAATGGAACCCCAGCGTGAAGCGATCTGATCGGGGAAAGAAACCTTGGATTGAAATATGTCCGCAGGATTCACAGTACCTTCCTTGGCGAGTGACAACCGTGGAGAGGAATCCTAATACATTTATGTCCATGAGGACTGAAACCAATGGATAGTGCGCATACTGCAGTGTTCCCCAACTTATGCACTCACTGCTTCTCCATATTATGCCTTAACTCCTAAGCCACCACAGCACGCAGTTAATTTCTCAGGTTAGTGAAGCAATCTTTGAACCTTACCAAGCTGGTGGGTGACGTTGTGGAGGAACAGGAGAAATTTAATGCCCAATTAAGTCAAAAAAATTCATATTGAGGAGAACTCTCTGAACCAAAAAGTAGATGGGCTTCAAAGTGAAATTGGTTAAAATTTTGACAACCTGCAAAGTGGAATTGATCATAAATTTGACACAGTGTTCTGGCTTTGTAGGAGAATTGATGAAGAATAATGAAGAGTCGATGAAGAAGTGCGCATTAGTAACTCCTCAGCCTGCCTTCCCCGGCGCCACGAGGAAAGCGAGTGCTTAAAATAGAGGCTAAGTGACTCTGACTGCGACTCACCTCATACTTGAGACATGGGACTTCTCCTCCTTGACCCTCCATGAACAGAAGGACTACTTGAGTAGGAGTGGTTTCTATGATAAATTAGAATCCTCCAATTTTGTTAGACTTTTATTTGCTTTACTTTAAGTTTAATTTGTAGTTTTAAATAATTTTCTTAATTTTAGATTTGTTTTTTCTATGTAATTTTCTCATTTTCAGTACATTCTCATAATTTTGGTATTTTGTTTCTGGTGGCTTGGACTCTCCTCCCGGCTTCATCGGCGGCTTCTCGATCTCCCCCACTTTTTTTGTCAAAATTTTGGAAGGGATGATGTAGGATCTGAGTAGAAAGAAATTTAGGGGGTCCGGCGGCTTCACGGAAGGTGCGAAATTTTGCACCCGGCCCGAATGGAGTAAATAAGGTCTCGGTGGAAAGCTTGCGAAGTCTCCTATCCAACAACAGATACATCTCACCAAGGAGGTATCACTTCCTTCTCTAACTTTCCAATCCGATCCCCATTGCGGACAATGAGACATTTGGTTGGGGGGAGAGTTAGCGAAGGAAGTGGCATTATTGTGTTTGTTTCCATTTTAGAGCAAACCTTTTTTGTTAAGTTTAATGACTTGCTATTTAGTTTCCCTTTTGTGTAGTTGTTTGTTTTGTTTGTGGAAAGTAGTTTGTTTTTGAAAATCTAAAAATATAATCTTTTTTTAATATAATACCTTTCACAGCTTGCACTTGCAGTTTTAAAAAAAATTACACCTATATATATATATATATTTTTTTTGTGTTTTGCCTAGCCTGCATTTTGAAAAATTGAAACTTTGTCCAATACTATAGTTGTTAGATTGGTTCCATGCCTAATTGAGTGAATGATCAGTTGAGCTCTTGTTGCTTTCGAACCTTTTTGTTCCACCTTTAGCTAACCACACACAGTGCACATCAAGTTTCATCAATAGGCTGAAGAACTACCTAACCTCCTTAACTTTTCAAAACCTATCCTATTTTCGTTGACTGCTTTAATAGGGTAAGGACCCCCATGAAAAGAAGGCCAATGTGTCTTCCAAATGAAAAAGAAAAGAAAAAGAAAAGAAAAAGAAAAACAATCGCAAAGCTTTGCCTTGAAACCCAAGCACGGTCCGAGGGGTATATGGATAAAGCCTTTAAAGCCCCGGTGCCCTAAGCCCAGTTTGGGAACCCTTAGACTTAATTAAGCTGCAGGTGGATGGAACAGGTTTAAGCGAGTTGTAGGTCTTTGGGTTTGAGAAATCATTGAGTCGAGTGAAACCTAAAGAGTTAGTGGTCGAAAGACTCTTATGACGATGCTAAGCCTTAATTGATTTGAAGAATGTGGTGGATCCTTGTTACATAGACTTTGGTGAGATCGATTCCCTCGGCATTGCACCCCTATAACATAAAAGAATTGTGGAATAGAGTGGGTCTGATCTATTTAGGTTGGTTGGTGTCTGAGTGAGAGGCGGTGGCTTGGTTGGGGAGAGTGCAGTTCGGTAGTTAATTGTTGAGAACTGATCAAATAAACACTTAGGTTTTAGGTGGAAGTCTCTGGTTGATTCACCAAGAAGGAGGCTCTTTTGATACTTAATTTTGTATGGCATTCATTCTCTCGAGATAGTTATTGGGCAAAGGTTTGTTGATTCTCGCCGAGGGGTTAGGCATTACTCATTCACAACCTTTTGGAAATACCATTTTGTGAAGACATCATTTGTTATCGTTTTGAATACTCTCTCTTTCTTTCTTTCTTTCATTGCTAAGGGACTAGCAATGTGTTGGTCAAGGGATGTGATTAGTGCCCCGAAAAGTGCTATTTTGAACCACATTTATTATAGGTTTTGAGTGTTTTGTGTACTAAATCATTCCTAATTAACCCAATTGACATGTTAAGGTCCCTATTATACTACAGTCCCGTGCATGGCTATTTTTGAATAGTTTTAGGGCATTTGATACCAATTTGTCGAGTCAATCCAACACATAAAGGATCGAGGTTGATCCTTCAAGGTGGAAAGATAGAAAATGCAAAAAGCCGGTGCAAGAAACGAGTGCAAAAGAGCAATTTCGCTGTCTGAATTCGTGCATGCGAAATTTTCTACTTCTTGTGAGAAGTTGCCGCTAGCTATTTTCTGTAAGACCCGAGAAATTCCAATTTCGGGAAAAAGGGCAAAATCGTAATTTCGATTACAAAATTGTTATTTCGGTTAAAAATCCGTAATTTATTCTCTGGATCTTGGATGAAGAAACAGATTTCACCGTTGGAATCGTCTCACGAAATCTAGCTAGCACGTAAAATTTCGTAGAATTAGAGGTGATCGGAGTTGCGTTTTTGAGCGTGTCGCGTTTGAGTCTTAGTTGAACGATTTTCGATGTGGCCCGAAAGTCACATATAACACAATACTCATGTGCCGTAAGAGGCGTGAGTAGAGAAATGATGAAAATGGGCGAAGCGAGATATTCGAATGTCAAAGCGGGAAAGAAGGGACATATAATGGTCATTTTGGAATTTGATTTAAATGATAATAAGACAAACACTAAATAGTGTTTGTCTTCTCCAACTAGAAAAAGGCAAAACGGGAATTGAGAAAGCAGTGGATGCGTGAGGTTCAAAATCCGGCTTTAGAGAGAGTATCGACTTCTCTAAGTTTCCGAACCCACCGTCGAAGTCTTCGGCAAGAAGGAAAGTCGCTTACGGATGGCTACCCGTGATTACTCGGATTTGGAGGAGTTTTGACAACCTCGTGAGGTGGGTTTCTCCTACTTTGGTTTTACACTTTATTTAAGTGTTTTTCAATGTTTCTATACTTGAGGCCTTCAACGGTTGTTGGACGGCCCCAAAACTTGGGACCGAATTGTTTGAATTTATTGAATTTAAAAATGTCCAGCCATGACCGTGAGGGGCTGTTTGGGTGTTTTATTTCACAAATTATGTGATAAATCATGGCTGATTAACAGCTTTGCAGAATGGCCGTGGAAATTCTGCCCGCTGTGCGAACCGACGACAAGGATTTTTTCATCGCAGAATCGGCGGTTTCACTATTCCCGAGAATAGAGTTCACAAAATAAATTTTGTGAATTAATATGTTTGGTCGAGTAATCTGGCAGAATTGCTCGCGGTTTGGATCATTAGCCCATGTGAGCTAATTCTTGATGTGATGAAATGCGAAATTACATACATGATTGTGTGATTTAATTTTTTATGTGAATATATGCATGTTTATATATTCACATGTGTTATAGATCAGAATGGAATTGGCATCATGCATTCCATATGCACTGGGGCACCCTAGGATGATAGGAGTCAGTGCATGAGGTGAGTCTTGCAGAGCACGGTTTCGAATACGTTCAAAACTAAAAACGACGGAGGTAGTCCATGCTAAAATATCAATCGTCTGAGACGCACCCACTGGATACATGTAATAATATCTGAGGGTTGTCCACAAACAATAAACATAATAATTCTCATACGAGGCTTAGGCGAGTGTGAGGGAGTCGGTGAGGACTCTGCAAGAGATGATCGCCAGGGATATTCAAGTAGGATCATGAATACTTTCTTGAATGTGTGTTTATTTTGGAGCATTGCATTGCACTTAGCGGAGAGAAGCACCGTAAAGTGATTCTAATTACTAAGCATTAGCTCACCCCTGGCTTCGAGGATATTATTTTACGTGTACAAGGAGCGTGCGAGGGACTGGCCATCCAGATCGAGGTTTAGAAGAAAGCCGGATTGTGTTTAAAGGTGATGTATTATATGTATAGAATTGTTTTAAATTTTAATATATGTTGTATAAGAGTAAAATTTTAATCTCAACTTTATTGATAGTTGTATATATATACATTGTTATGAGTATGGCTTATTTCCAAGTGGCCGCTTTAATCACAAATCGTTATATTGAACGCTGTATGTGTTTTAAGCAAGTTTTGTATTTGGGTAGAGCTCCCCGTACAAAGGGAGACTCTGCCCGATTTTCGTGAAACGCCTGCTCGCCTGACATTCCACTTTAGTATTCCAAAGGGTCGATCGGGTAGTCAACGGACCCTGAATTGGGGCGTCGCGCCTGGTATTTAGCTTAGGTATACGCCACCTAGGGCTTCTGAGGTTTAAAGAAATAGTCTTTGAGGTGTAAGAACATCACTACTGTGGTGTGGTTCGAATGTTGAGTTTAGGTATGAGATTACCTAGAAATCACTGACAAAAACTAGACACTCGCATGCATGTGTTTGGCGGTTTTGTGTGATTTGATGAATTTGGTGAAAGATGCAGGCTACCATGTTGTATTAGTATGGTATAAAGTTATAGTGTAGCACATAGAATTGTTGGAAAACAACTTTTGAGCTTACAAGGTGTAAACCGAACAAAGGAATAAAAGAAACAAATTTACTAAATTTATTTGGTTTAAGGATAATGAAATAAAATTTTAAATAAATTTTAAGGTGAACACTAGGTTAGTGTTAGATCATGAGGTGAAGAAAATTATTTTCTTAGGTTTTACAAACTCAATAGTAATGAGGAAAATAAATTTTTATAAATTTATTTGACGTACTAGAGAATGAAAAAGAAAAGGATAAGAATTCTTGGGTGTTTTTCAAGAAAGTATGAAGAAAAGTAATGAAACAAAATTTGTTTTAAATTTAATTGGATGTATTGAGAATGAAAATATATATTTTTTAGGTGTCTCCGCAGAGTATAAAAATGAAAAAAAAAGGGATGAAAACGAAAAAAAAAAAAATGTCAGCAGAACTGCGGGCTACGCCCAATTGTATTGCAAAAGGAAAGGATTTTGTATTGCAATACAATCAATGTATTGCAAGTTGGAAGGGCTTGATAGGTTGAGTTATTGTATTGCAACATGTCTAAGTGTATTGCAACGTGGAGCAACAAAGTTATCGAAGTGGCGTTGCAATAATAATCGTGAAGTGTATTGTGACTTAAGAGGCTAGGTATCAGACGCAGAGGTCGTTGAGGTGTAAAGGTAAATACAAATATTGTATTATGTGCGTGAAGAAGTATCGAGGCATTTATCGCAATACAACACCGGGACGCGCTAAAAGGCGCTTCAGCGGTCAGGGTTTCAGATTACACACACTGATGTGTATTGCAGATCATCGAGGTATCGGTCACTGAATACAACATCAGACGACCGCACCCATTGGAAAGGCAAGGGCAAAAGGCTGGAGTGTATCGCGAGACAGGCTTGCGACACGGCCGCTCACAAGACTGGCCACGACAGTCGCCTCGCTACCGCACACCTACCGACCGCGAAATACCACACTCCGCCAGCATGCGCTCTGTGTGGGCCGGTTGGCCAAAGAGGCCAGGTGCACTCGCGCACCCGTACTCGCTTTTTGACCCACCCCGACCAAGATCGCTCCCGGAAGTCAATTTTTGGGCACGGTTCATGAACACTGTTCATGAACACTGTTCATCACAAAAATTTTCAAAAAAAAAAATATTTTTTTATTAAAATAAAAATAAACAAAAATCAAATAAATAGACAAAAATTTTGAAAATTAATGCCAAAAAATAAAATTTTTGTTGATAAATTTGATTTAATATATTGATAAAATGGTCTGCAATGTTTATAATGGTGGACTTGAAATATACACTGCTTCTGTGTATGAGTAGTGTCTCGGGGCTGCATGTACACCCTTTGAGATACGTAGTTGATGTTGCATGTTTTGATTGCGCGATTTTATGTTTCAAATTGCGTAGAAAAGACATATACACGGTATGATGTATATGGAATTGGATTGCAATTACAGCATGTAGGAAATTATGCACTGGTGTAATGCGATAGGAAAAGGGTAAATGCTAAGGTTAGGAACCAGACCTTAGGATTCGATACTTAAACGAACAAGAAAGCTTAGAGATTTATTGAAATAAATGAATCGAGTGGTTGAAATTTAGCTCCCACTTAGAATGAACTGGTCGCTTCATGTTGATACAAGTCTATTAGTAATTGGCATGCATTGCTAGTTGTGATTTAAACGAAAATTAAATGATTCTCTTGGTCGCCATCGAAATATGTAGATGGCTAGTCGAGGATTCCAGGACGACGCCCAAGAGGTACCGGGTCGCACCACCAAGATTCGACGCCAGGCTACCTTTGATGAGGTCAGAGGTATTGCTGGCGGCCGCTATCGCACGTGCTAGCGTGACGTAGTCGTGGAGGTCCTAGTAACCTCCAGAGGTTTAGTACATCATCCCTCCGACTACCACAGGGAGGAGATCCACACGAAAGACCACGGCTCATGGGCTGCACGAGAAGCGTGCCAGAGGCCATGAGACTACCTCCCGACACTACCAGATTAGACTACCATGCCCAAATTTGCAGAAATGGCGCCCAAATTACTATAAACCCGCGCGACCTCAGAGAGCTAGAGGAGCCTCAGATGTAAGTTCTCCCTGACAGGGCGGAGAATAGTACGACATGTCGCTGGCCATGAGTCGAGATCTCTAAAAATTCTACTCACAAAGGGACTCGAGGATCAATGACATGTTAGAGTTCGATGTCATCCCGGGATGGATCGCTTATTAAATTTTCACGTGGTCAGCATCGATCGTGAGCGTAGAGGGCTACCGCCCTACACGCAGTGGACGATACTCATGTGGTATTTCAGGGAACAAGCATGACATTTTGCCCCAGACAAAGATAATGCAGTCCCTTGTCGTGATGCTTAGCGTTGGCTAGCGAGCTCATTCTAGAGGACGAGGAGAGACCAAACTTGGATCTACCTCGAGTAGTGTGCTATTATGTGGATGTTTTTCCAGATGAGCTACCTGGACTACCTCCACAGAGGGTAGTAGACTTCGTGATCGAAGCTACGCCCGTACTTCACTCCATCTCTATGACTGCGATGATGGCACCAAATGAGTCATAGAACTCAGTCCAAACACAGGAGCTACAGATAAGGGGTTCATTAGGACTCCAGAGACTTCACCAATGGGCGCCGTTCTATTTCATGGGTTAGAAGAAGGGCAAGATCCTTTGACTGTGCACACAACAGGTAGTTGAATTGTTACGATCAAGAACTCCGCACTCCATTAACGGTGATCGATGATTTGTTTGATCGGGCCAGAGAGGTTTTTCGTAGCGTCTACTCCAAGATAGACCTTCGTGACCGTTACCATCAGCCGAGGGCTGGTGATTATATCCCTTAAGACAAATAAGTAGGACGAAGTTATGGGTACTTTGAGTTTAAGGTGATGCCTGATCGATGAATGCGCTTACAAGATTCATGGATCCGCTTTATATTCCAACCCTATTTAGACCGCTTGTCGAGTCTTCATGGATGACATTTTGATCTACTCCCGGCCGCAGGGTTACGAGTATCACTGAGGATCGCTATAGCCATTAGATCACCGCTTGCACGCCAAGTTCGGCAGCGCGAAGCCGCTTAACAGGTGAGATTTTCGGACACGTGGTGCTCCGCACGCGCTTCGTCAAGAGACTCCAGAGAAGGTTGAGACCGTGATGAGTCGAGAGACCGAATCGTCAATCTTCTAGATACGTAGCTTCGACTACCGGGCATTACAGAGATTCCCGGAGGAATGGGCTGAAGTCGTCTATTCGGGGCGTGGATCGTAGGATTCGCCTACGTGATAGCACCCATGGTCGACTACCGACCATGAGAGAGAGAGATCGAGATGCTCGCAGCACCGTGGATGGTGTTGGTAAGGCAAGAGGGAGGATCACCTCTTCTGTCTTCGTAAGAGGCGTAAGACTTCGCTTCACACGAGTTTCAGACCGGCGCAGATCGGGCACATGAGACTGGATCGCCTTGGCATGTGGATCCCAGACTCGGGACGTCAAATTCCGCTAGTTGTAGAACATGAGAGGCACGATTCATTCCTCCACACCTTAGTACGGGGCCGTGGACCAAGCCACGGAATATACAAGCACTCCCAAAGAAGACGTATAAAGATGAGTGTGGGTCAAGTCGGGACAGATCGTAGTTGCGCAGCGTGTTTGGTGGACCTTAGGTGTGACTTATTGGTTGTTGACGTCGTTGACATGGATGAGTTGACAAATTATCGGCAAGGTTGTCGAATCGGGACCTTAGCCGGGTTGTCACACCGACACCTAATCTTGACTGGGCTTAGAGGTTAAGGCCTTTAGAGAAGCCAGAATAGATGTTCTTCCCTTAGATGTAGGGTGAGTTCACCTGATAGTCGGGATTATATGCAGAGATCTCTCGAGATTCCGCTTCATGGTGACCCAGATCGGGTGTCACATTGGCGACATCATTGCGCTCGCAGGTGCACGGGTAACATCGATCGAAGCTCCAGCGGCGTGCACGGTACTGGGCCACTCACCACTCTCAAAGTGAAAGTGTGGGTTGAGTCGCTTTAGGACTACGTCCAATGAAGACTCATAGTCTACCAGAAATGCAAGAGGCCCTCGGCCGCAGTCGGAGTTATGTTAATCGAGATGAAAACACACTACAAAGCTATCACGAGACTTCAGAGTCGAGTGGATGAGCCTGAGTGACTCGAGATTTGATACCCTTCGGGCTTGCATTAGTTGTTGTCAGCCAAGAAGAGCTCGGTATATGATGTCATACATGACATGGACTAGTTGATGGTCCATCGATTGTCGCCATCAGGACCTTGGGAAGGCCGCCGCTTACACAAAGTAAGGGTTGGTAGGTTACACGCCGTGATTATATACAGTATTAGAGGACACGCCGCGAGCATACGTCTACGGCACATAAGGGTAGAGGAGCAATTGCCTTAGTGGAATCTCGCCACAACAAACAAGCACAGCGAAGATGGCAAATGACACCATTTCGAGAGGCATTGTATGGGAGGCCATGTAGATCACCGTTATGTTGGACCGAGGTGGGAGAGAGCTCCATCACCTGCCCTTGGAGAGTGATTAGAGACACTCCTCCGAGAAGGTGAGCTTGATGACAAAGACTCACGCGCCAGCCGCGCGGCTGGCGGTGATGTACGAGCGTCAACCCCAGAGTTCGAGGTCAGATCACGCCTTCAAGGTGATGCCTAAGAGAGGAGTATCGTTCCTAAGAAGCGCGGAAGCTATCGCCGGTGGTTCACGGGCCTTCGGTGATACCGAAAGTAGCGGCAATCAAGTATACCGTTGGCGCACGTCAAAGATGTCGTGTTCACTGGTATTTCACGCCTCCATGCTCGTGAAGTATACCTAGATCCAAACATGGTGGATCGTATAGATCGAGGTTGACACCGACATTTTAATCTCGAGGAGGGACCAAAGGTGCTTTTTGGATAGCCGGATCGTGCTTTGCGACGCAAGACCGTGAGGCTAGTGAGGGTGTTATATGCACTGGCGGAGCGATGAGCTCAACGGGAGCACGAGGACGATGCGTGCCACCTATCCCTTCGCTTAGGAATTTACTGTTGTTTTGGTCTTAATATTAAAATGATCGCAGTTTACATGCATGGCAGTGCACGTTGCATACGCATTTATGGATAGTGATTGTCCGCACTCTTGACGAAATTCCTTTTAGGAGGAATGAAGACCCAGAAATTCCACTTCGGGAAAATGGCAAAATCAGAATTTTTGCTACAAAATTGTTATTTCGCGGTACCGTAATTTATTCTCCGGATCTTGGATGACGAAATATATTTCACCGTTGGAATTGTCTCAATGAAATCTAGCTAGTGGCACGCAATTTCGCACTCGAGACAATGGGAGTTGGCACGTTGCCGAGGCATCAAAGGCCAGGTGCCGTGAACGATTGGCGTGACGAAAGCCTGATATAACACTTACTCATGTGCCAAGAGGCGCTGAGAGAAATTGCGAAAAAGGACGCCGAGATAGTGCCAATGTCAAACCGGGAAAAGAATCAGACATAATGGTCATTTCTGGGAGTTTGATTTAGTAATGATAATAAGACAAAACACTAAATAGTGTTTGTCTTCTCCAACTAGAAAAAGGCAAAAACGGGAATTGAGAAAAGAAGAAGGGATGCAGTAGGTTCAAAATCTGGTTTTAGAGAGAGAGTATCTGACTTCTCTCTAAGTTTTGCAACCGAGACCAAGTCTTCGGGGAAAGCATGAAAGTCGTTTACTGTAGAAATGCCACGCTGCGGATTAATCGGGATTTGGAGGAGTTTGACAAACTCCGTGAGGTGGGTTTCTCCCTACTTGGTTTTACACTTTATTTAAGTGTTTTCAATGTTTCTGCTAGCTTGAGGCCTCAATGGTCAAGTTTGACCACTCCCAAAACTGGGACCGACTGTTTGAATTTATTGAATCTAAAAATGTCCAAATTCGTGATCAAGAGAGGTCGTTTTGGGTGTTTTATTTCACAAATTATGTGATAAATCATGTATTGATTAGAATGAGGCCGAGAATGGCCGTGAAACCTGGGTTCACTAAGTGAACCGACGACAGATTTTTCGAATAGTAACTGCGAGGGTTTCACTATTCCTTAAGAATAGTGTTCACAAAATAAATTTTGTGAATTAATGTGTTTGGTCGAGTAATTCAAGTAGAATTGCTCGGTGGCTTGATCATTAGCCCATGAGCTAATTCTGATGTGATGAAATGCGAAATTACATAACATGATTGTGTGATTTAATTTTTATGTGAATATATGCATGTTTATATATTTGCATGTGTTATAGACTGTAATGGAATTGGCATCATGCATTCCATATGCACTGGGGCACCCTAGGATGATAGGAGTGAGTGCATGAGGTGAGTCTAGAGAGAATGGTTTCGAGGGTTGTCTAAAAACTAAAATGACGGTAGTCCATGCTAAAACATCAATCGTCGTGGGAGATTTCGCCCACTGGATATACATCGGAAGGTAGTCCATAAATTATATCAATCGTCGGAGACGGCCTGTAACGCCCCAAAAATACCCTAGAATTTTTATAATAATTTTATTATATATTCTGGGTATGAATTGAGTCAAACTTGGGTTTTCCGGGAAAATTGATAAATTGACAAATTGTGAAATGTAAATTTAGTAAACCCGAAAATTGTGGCACTAGAATAAGGATAAAATTGTAATGGTCATAAGGTATATGTAACCATAAAGGAGTGAGATTTAGCCACAATAGAAATAAAACAAGTTGATTTGCAAAATTAAAGAGCCAAGAATCTCCTTTTGAAATTAAGAGAATTTATGGAGCATGGAGATAAAACCAAAATTCAATATTTGGTCTCAAATTGGGTTCCTAGCAAAACCAAGAGGGAGAAGAAGGGAGCAAGAAAGAGAGAAGAAGAAGTTAAGGAGTATGAGAGGAAGACCAAAACCAAGGTATGTTTTCATCTTAAGATCAATGTGTTTTGATTTCCTAAAAGCCTGGGTTTACACTGTCCTTTCTTTGTCTAGGTTTCCTTGTGAAAGATCACACAAACCCTTAACTTGTGGAGGTTATGTGGGTAAAAACCCAATTGGTAGAAAATGAACATGGAATCATCAAATTTTAAGGGGATGTTTAGAAGAATCGCGAATTGGTGAATTCATAGGATTTTTACCCAGGGTTTTGTGGAATGAGGTTCCAAACCACCAATACAAGTAATTTGAAGTTGTTTTGGATGATTTCCATGATGATTTTTTGAGGAATTAAAGAATGGGGAAGTTATATAAGGAGAATTGGTATCAAAAGTGGCAAAAGAAGCAAATATGGAGTACTCTCCCTAACATAAAATTCACAGACAGGCCAGGGTGTACTCCGCATACCCCACCTGCAGGGCCAACATGTACCGAGACAAGTCCAACATACCGTACATGTCGTAATGCAGAATATGTACCGGCATGTGTCCAAGGTGTACCTAAGACATGAGCCCAAATGACCCGATTGTGTAGCTTGTATTTGAGCCTAAATCACAATCATAATAGAACTCATTAAATGATTAAGAGTGTTCCAAACAAGATTTGGACTGATGAAAAACGTATCAGAGATTATTTGCTTAACCATCAAGAGTGAATAAATTGCATTTGACTAGGTGCTGCGAAGACGAAGTAACCCGACCTAGGACGATATCGAAAGAAACGAACTACAAAATGTAAATGAATGGATATCGAATAATCGCCTCGACGGATGCACCAATTCCATCCGTCACGAAGGCACCCCGGAATTATCCAATGTCTCACTCAAGTGATGTACGACCAAGATCCGTCATGATGGCGTATGGTATTGAAGAAATAGTCCCACTTGGCGATGCACCAATCGACACCTAAATACACCAATGTCCCACTTCAAGTGCGGAGTTTTGTAAACAAAAGCGGTTGGGACTCTCGAACTTGTTTTGTTTTTGTATAATATTTGAAAAGGGCATAGAATGCCTTTCCTTGTAAATGTATTTTGTTAATGTTTATGGGCCTACCGAATTGCTTTGAATTTGTAAATGATTATGGGCTTGCCCAAAACTGAAACCGCTTCCGCAACTAAATGAATTAATAAAATGTTTTGATAAGATAAATGAAAACGCTTGAGTAACCGCTCCCGTCGGACCTATTAGGGTCGGGCCTACATCTCTGATCGCGACACTTTTGAAAACTAAAATTTAATAAAACGATAAATAAAACAGATTTAATTAATGGTTTAAACGAAGCCGCCCCGAAAGCTTCGATTCATCTCAACCTGGTTTAGCCTGCCTGGCAAATGGGTCACATGTTTTATTGGTATCAGAGCTCTGTGTTTAGGCCGTTTCTACAAAGTGATTTTGAAACGTTTCGTAAACGATTTCTAAATTGTTTTTGATATGCACGCATTTGCATATAAAGGATAATACACTCGACGCGAATCTGGTCTTAATAGATACATGACGGGGTTCGAGGTTCCAGCGGTCGAGGTGAACGCGGATCACGTATAGTCCCTGGGTGTGGGAAGGTGGTACACGCATGCTCCACCACTACACCAACAGAACCAACACGGGAGGAACTGAGATCCTCCAAATGCATAGCTCAGTAATCTAGCTGAGCAAGACAACCAAACAGAGTCGCCCACAACGATTCGCTCATCGAGCCAACGGCAAAATTACCGGAGCAGATTTTATGGGGAAGAAAGATGATGAACCTCGCTATGGCGTAAAATTGGCTCGAGAGGATCGAGCGACGTTAGTGCAAATGGCCGCATGTTAAGAGAAATTGAATGTACAATTTTCATTACTTTATGGTGAGGAGGCTTATCAATGACGGGTTTCGTGGACCAGACCGCACCACCGTAGAGAAAGTTACATGGAGGTTCTTCGATGAGTTCAAGAAGAGGCTATGTGGCCGTGATCTATTTAAACAATATGCGGCGAGAGTTTCAATTTGAAACAAAGCGCAATCAAGTGTACCGGTATCATGTGAGAGAATTACACCCGCTGAGCAAGTATGCTCTCGATATGCTAGTAAGCTTAAGAAGCAGGCGCTTAAGTTTGAAGATTCGGCTTGCCGACTACATTCAAGCCCATGTCATGTGATTTTGCCATGATGATTTTCTCCAAAATCACAGATGCGCTCTAAATGTGAAACGAGTAAAGAAAGAAGAAATGAAAGAAAGAAGATAAGAAAAATCCCACTACCAAGTGCTCACATTAAGCAGAGTAAGAGATTCAGTGGGACCACTAAAGATCCCATAACTTACAAATAAAGCACCGAGAGATACCATCTTGTTCGCGCCGTCACTGTAAGTGCACAAGGAGGTGACTCTAGAGGACAAGATGTTCTTCGTTGTTCTATCATGGAAGAAAGCACAAGTGGAGATTGTTTGAGATTAACCTAAGTGTTTGCCTGGTCAGGATCCATGGAGCACAAAATACAAGAATGTAATAAGGCACGCCCTTCACAAAGACTCCCAAACTGTGGGCACGTTTCATCGCTTTAGAGTAAAACAAAGTATTGCATCGAGTGTTCCGAGACAAGGGACATTAATTTGGCTAGCAAGATGGTCGGTTCAAATAGAGCATATGCAATGAAGGCAAAGAGGAAGATACCGATGCCCCAGATGTGATAGTCAGTAATTTTACTATCTTTGATACTATCAGGCATGTTACTGATGTCCTGTGGTCAACTCATTCATATGTGTGTACCAACATACCCAACTCGGGTAATTTAATGAGGAGGAAACCAGCATGATATCTTGTGATGAACCCGCTCTAGCATACGGTGTTATTAGAACAAAGTGTATAGAGATTGTCCCATCAAAATACGAGAGTATAAATTTCAGTAGATTTATCGAAGTTATCCTTCGTGTGGAGCTCTGATGTGGATATCAGATGGATCGTTATCCCACACCGAGCCATAGTCGATTGTAGAATGAAAAAGAGTAACTTTAAGGACAACTAATGACTGTGTGAGGTGTTATTTTCATCTACGAGAGGCCGACCACCCTCTAATGTAATATCCGCAAAGAAGCTGAGAGAAAAGATGGTACGGAAAGGGATGAAAACATTTGGCTTATGTGATCGATACTATGAAAGGCAAGGCAATAGTGTATCCGATATCCTCATCAAGGCTGACTTTCCCGATGTGTTCTAAGAGTTGCCAAGATTACCTCCATAGAGGAGATCGAAGCTCGCTTATCGACGTCAGACTGTATTACACCAGATCTATTACTAATCGTATAGAATGGCCCACTTGAGCTAAAGGAATTGAAATTGCGCTTACAAGAATCGCTTAGAGAAAGGGTTTATTCGACCAAGTGTATCACCACGGGGAGCTCCCTGCTTTTTGTTAAGAAGAAAGATGGTACACTTAGCTACGTATTGGATTATAGACAAATGAACAAGTCGATCGTAAAGAATGGGTATCCGTTACCTGCACTGACATTTGTTTGACCAATTGAAAGGCGCAAGTATCTTTCAAGATTGATTTGCTGTCCGGCATCATCAGCTGAAAATTAAAGATGCCGACAGCATAAGACTCGCTTAGAACGATATGGACATTATGAGTTCCTTTGTAATGCGGCGTTTATTCGACAAATGCTCCAAATAAGCTTGCGGACCTAATGAATCGTGGTTTTCCGAATCGTATGGATTCCAGCTTTATCAGAAGGTTCATAGATGACATTCTCGTATTCCAAAGATCGAAAGTCAGACGCGACACCTTCGTGCGTAGTGTTGTGAGACTTCGGCGAAAAGAGCGCTTGTGGCGCGAAACTCGCCATGTGAGTTTTGTCGATCGCGTCCTTTCGGGCAATATCGACGTAAAGAAGGAATCCAAGTGGATCCAAAGAAAATAAGTGGTCATTTCGAATGGAAGCCACCAAGAAATGTTACGGGCACGTAGCTCGACTAAAGGTGTTACTACGTATGATTTGTTAAGGGTTTTCTATGATTGCGTTCCGATGACGAGATTACCTTAAAAATGTAAAGATGAATGGAGTGAAAATGTCAAAAAGTTTTGAAAAAGCTAAAGCCTCTTAACCAAGGCTCGTGCTTACTCAAATTGACCATTGTTAATATGTGATCTATAAGGATGCTTCAATTAAATGGACTCGATGTGTCCTAATGCAAGAGGCAGCGGAGAGCCTATGCTTCAAGACAATTGAAGCCGTATGAAAGAATTACCCCACCATGATTTGAATCGGGCCGCTAATTGTATTTGCGCGGAAAATTTGGACATTATTTCAGCGGTAAAGTGTTTCATTTACACCGATCATAAGAGTCTTAAGTATTTTCCCTCACAACGAGAGCTTAACTTGAGACAACGAAGATGGATGGAATTGATAAAATATTATGACTGCGTGATTGATTATCCCCCGGGAAAGGCCAATGTAGTGGCCGATGCTTTGAGTAGAAAGACAGTACAAACGCTTCGAGCGTTAAATGCCCATTTGTCATTATCAAACGATGGTACAGTAGTGGCAGAATTAATAGCGAGACCGAATTTGTTGAATCGAGTACTAGAGGCACAAAAGAAAGATGAGAAAATATCTACCATAATGAATCGGGATTGAGATGGGTAAAGAAACCGGGAAGTTCACAAAGTGAATGAAAATGGAGTGTTGTATTATAAGGATCTAGTTTGTGTGACTGGCGATAACGATTTGAGGAAAGCCATGGTTTGAAGAGGCTCAGCAAGGGATCTTTTTGCTATCCATCCCAGAAAGTACAAGATGTATCGAGATTTGAGAATGTCATTCTCTGTGGTCCGAATGAAAAGAGATGTATCGAATTTGTAAACCAAGTGTTTATGTGCCAAGAGAACCCAGCACGTAAGTTCCTTCGAGATTACCATGAAATTCCTACCGCATCGAGGAAATGGGACCGAATAACCATGGATTTTGTGGTTGAGTTACTATTGACAAGGAGAAAGCGATGACTCGGGCCAGGGTCATCGAGAGTGGACCGGGACACTCAAGTCACCACTTCCTACTAACAGAACCGACTATTCGCTTGACAAGCCAGCGTGTCAGACATCAAGGAGATAGTTCCTATTACACTGATTCTGTGATTCATTATTTCAGATCGAGATCCGAGGCTTACTGGTACTTTGGGAAAAATTGCAAGAGGCTACGGCGAGACTGATTGAATTTTAGTATAAATGTTTCCACCCAAATCCATGGACAATCGTGAGAAAGCGGATCCGCATTCTAGAAGATATGTTGAGGAGTCAGGCGAACACTATGAGTGGCCGGGATCAACATTCCCTTGGTTGAATTTACGTACAACAACAGTTTCCAATCAAGTATTGGAATGGCGCCTTACGAGGCCCTATATGGAAGAAAATGTAGAACACCGTTGTGTTGGACAGAATTGAGTGAAAGAAAAGTGATTGGCCCCGATTTGATACAAGAGACTGAAGAAAAAGTTAAAATGATTAGAGAGAGATTAAAAGTGGCCACCGACGTACGTGTCAAGTATAACGATACGAAGCGAGAAGGATATTCGATATGTGGTCGGTGAAAAAGTGTTTTTAAAAGTATCGCCTTGGAAGAAGGTGATGATATTCGGGAAAAAGGGCAAGTTGAGCCCTAGATTTATTGGCCCATATGAGGTGATCGGTGCGTGTCCAAGTGGGCATACCAAGCCACTTTACCTCCCGACTTATAAGATTCATAATGTTTTCCATGTCCATGCTAATGAGGTACCGCTCAGATCTATCACATGGGGCTCAATAGACAATTGAGCTTTAGACCTGATTTTGACATATGAAGAAGAGCCAAGAGAGATCTTGGCCCGAGAAGTAAAAGATTCAGGAACAAGAAGACTCGCTTAGTCGGGGAAGTGTTGCAGAAACCACAAGACCGAGGAAGCTACTTCGGGGAAAGTGGAAGAACGGCGATATGGGCAAGATCTCGCAATTGTTTATCCAAGGTAAATTTCTCGAGGACGTAAATTTTCTAAGTGGGGGGAGAATTGTAACGCCCAAAATACTCCTAGAATTTTTATAATAATTTTATTATATATTCGGGTATGAATTGAGTCAAACTCGGTTTTCCGAGAAAATTGATAAATCGACAAATTGTAAATGTAAATTTAGTAAACCCTAAATTGTAAGTACTAGAATAAGGATAAAGTGTAATGGCATAAGGTATATAAAACTATAAAGGGAGTAGAGATGGGCCACACAGAAATAAAACAAGTTGATTTGTAAAATTAAAAGAGCTGCAAGGACCTTTTTGAAATTAAAGAGAATTATGAGAGTATAGTTAGGAGATAAAACCAAAATTCACATTTTGTCTCTCAAATTGCCCTAGCAAAAACCATAGGAGAAGAAGGGAGCAAAGAAAGGAGAGAAGAAGAAGAAGGAGAAGGAGAGGAAGACCAAAACCAAGGTATGTTTTCATCTAGGATCAAGTGTTTCGATTTCCACGCTTTGGCTCGAGAATTTGGCCCTTCTTGTCTGGGGTTTGTGGGAAAGATCACAAACCCTAACTTCTCAGGAGGTTGTGCGTAAAACCCCAATTGGTAGAAAATGAACATGGAATCATCAAAATTTTGATGTTTAGAAGAATTGATGACTGGGTGAATCTACAGGGATTTTTTTACCGTATTTTGTGGTATGAGGTTCCAAACCACCAATACAAGTATTTAAGTTGTTTCGATGATTTCCATGATGATTTTTGAGGAATTAAAGAATGGGGAAGTTATATAAGGAGAATTGGTATCAAAAGGGTAAAAGAAGCAAATATGGAAAATTTCAACATGTACCAGATATACTGTGGTGTACCCAGACACCCACTGGGAGGCCAACATGTACCGGTACATGTCCAACATGTATCGGTACATGTCAACAGAATGTAACATGTACCGGTACAGGTCCAAGGTGTACCGGTACATGTGAGCCCAAATGACCAGATTGTGTAGTTTTTGTGTATTTGAGCCTAAATTCATACACCATTAATATAGGAACCTTATTAAATGATTAAGAAAGGTTCAAATAAGACTTGACTCGATGAAAACGCATTCATACAGACGCCATTATTTGCTTAACCACTAAGAGTGAATAAACGGTATTTGACTAGGAAAAGTGTGAAGACGATAACTCGACCTAGGACGATACTGAGAAAGAAACGGAATCCGTCACAAATGTAAATTGAATGATATCAAATTAATCACCGACAGATGCACCAATCAAGATCCGCTGCGAAGGCACCCGAATTATCCAATGTCCCACTCGGGCGGATGGACTAACGGAGATCCGCCACGCATGGCGTATGGCATTTAACGATACCACGTGTTAGATGCACTAAACGGGTAACTTACGATGGAAGACCGACAAAGTGATAACATGCTCAGATGCACCAAACCCAAGATCCCGGCCATGATGGGAGAGATAGAATTGTTAAATGTATAATATTGCCATCAATGATCATAAGTGGTCGGATTCATCAAACTAATCACTTAAATTGTGAATCGGAATAGTCAAGGTGAAATAGCCAACATTGACGAAAGTGTAATGGGATTTTTATGAATATGCTTAAATCTCATGAATTGATTGCGAATGAATTGTTGCATCAAAATGCATGATATGATATGGTAAATAATTTATATTGAAAGCATGGAAATGAATAGCATGAGTATATGTTAGATATATTAGGCATGGATTAGTAAAATGCACGCCGAAGTTAAATTGAATATCGAAGAATATTATAGAACCACTAAGCATGAAAAATGCTTACGTGTAGTTTTAACTATGCGCAGTATCGAGGCAGAGAAGAAGCGCCAAGACGCAGCTATAGAGTCGAGAGAGTACTGGCCAGATAGCGTGGCAATACCCGTAATTTTGCATCATCTTTGAACAAGTGGAGTTTTTGTAAACAAAGGCTAGAATCGAACTTGTTTTTTTTTTTTATATCATTTGAAAAGGGCATAGAAATGTCTTTTCCTCAGAAATGTACTTTACACGTTTACGGGCCTACGTAATTGCTTTGAATTTGTAAATGATTACGGTCATCGAAATCAAAACCGCCTTCCCGCAATCAAATAAATTGTCAAAGGCTGATAAGATAAACGAAAATACTGAGCAAACCGTTCGTTCGATCCTATCGTCGCCGGATCGGCCACACACTTTTTAGAAAAACTAAAATTTAATGAACACAACAAAAAGATTTGACTAATGGTTGAACAGATTCAGGTTTGATTCGATCCTTACAATCCATTCGCCGGCGCGGTTGCCATACGCCCAATCGATATGATACATTGATCGAGGTCGTCTATCAAACAAATAAACATAACAATTTCGCTACTGAGGTTTTAAAGAAACGCGCAGAGTCGGCAGACCGGCACTGAGATGATCGCCAGGATGATCGGCGGTGATCTTCACATCGTTTTAACGCGTTATCTATTATCACCAACAACTGAGCGAGAGCGAACCAGGGCGATCACCACCGAGCACTGAATCCGTCGGCGATACGATTCTACGCTACGCCGTTACGGCGCGACGGTCTGTCCAGAGACCGAGGCTCGGCGGTTCGATCGTATCGGCCAGACGGTTACGCGGTTTGAATCGTTTTAAATCGAACGATGGCGTCACAAGAGTAAACCGGAACCCGAATCATCGGATAGTCGATATACTATCGGTTGGCGAGCGTTGTCATATTCGGCGCACTTCGCTTTGAACCGCGATCGTTATATCGATCCGTCAGACGGTGTCGTAGTTGCGCCGATTTGGCGAGTCTCCACGCGGAGATTCACGATTTTCGTGAAAACGCCGTCGCCCACGATCACGATGATTCCGCGGTCGGACGCATTCAACGATCTCCGACCACAATTTTACCCTTGATGTAATCACTTATTACATGGGTATTTTGGTTATTTTCACTTCTTTGTATAAGGGGCTATATATAGCCATTTTATGTACCGTTGAAAGACCTACGAGGATGCAATAAATTTTTCAGCTGCTTCACTTCTCCCGCCTTTTTCACTTTCTCATTTTCTCATTTTCTTTCCACTTTCTCAATTAGCCAAACACTCCAGGATGACAACTCGAGGATGAGCGGCTAGAACCTCTTTCTCCTTGAAGTAGAGGGTCACCGGGCATGTGGATCTAGAGCAAAACGAGGAGTTCTGCTTTTCACAGTACCATTGTCATATGTGTTCTCCTTTATTCTAGGTTTAGATCCCTTTCTCATTCATGTTAAATATCAATACTTTGCACCTTTTAGTGCTCACTTGATGCTTTTTTACTAGATTCGTGGATGTTCATTAGTTACCATTTATTACCCATTGTAATGTGAGTCAAGGAGACCTCGCTTGCACCGATCGAGAACATTAATGGCCGTTGAATGCCATTTTCAAAGAGATTTAATAAGGGTTAGTTTTTAGGCTACATGAAAGATCCGGGTTCGAGATGATCATAGGTCACCCTCCCCAACGCGAGAGGAAAGGACCCCGGAAATCCTATTTACTCCTCGTGAGACTTCTTAACCCCAGTGATCCAACACTTTAAGGAGCCTTCTATTTTACATTTTTTACTTATTTTATTTTCAGTTTGCCAACCATTGAAACCCACTATTTTTACCAAACCTGAAAATCCAAACCAAATTCACCATTTTGGCCTCCACTGTAAATCATTTCACATGAAGAAACCATCCCCTCGTAGTTCGACCCTAGGATCAAATCTATATCAGAGTAAATGCTACCGCAAAGAGGAGGAATTTAGGTTACAAATATTGTTGGTTCCGGTACACCTACTGTGGCACGAATCAACACTATTAGTTGGGATAAGAAAAGAAATTTACTACTGACTCAGATGGAAAATCATGAAGAGGGACGTGAGGTCGTCTCAGACACACAACCACCACCTATGTTCGACCCACGTACCCTTTTATATAGGCTATGGCATTGTAGCTGCCATCATTGCGCGTGCGTAGTGTTGTGGTCGCTACCACGCAACGACTAGTACAATCAGGCCGTGGAGAAACGAGTAACTCCTCTAGGGTTTCAGCACATCATCCTCCGAAGATATGGGAGGAGAATTTCCATGGTCGTGATGTACCTTTAGCCATTGAAAGAGAAATAGACGACACACAAAGCATCCAAGGCATGGGTGCTAGTGCTAAGAGGAAGGAGAATCAATCTTCTTCTAGCTCTAGAAGCAGCTGGCGTAAGACTTCGTCTCAGACGGACTTCAAGGACGAGGTCACGCACGACATGCTAAGGCCGCACCAGTGGCTCGTAATCGTCAGCCACTAATGACATGTTTCCATTGCCATCAACCCTATTATTAATAGGAGACGAGATTGCCCGTGAGAGGCATCCCAAGGATATGACACCTCAAATCCCAATTATCAAATGACAAGCGGACACGGGCTTGTTCCTTCTCACCCTAATACGGGCCAAAAGGATCAGGTATCGCCTCGTGGTGTCATTGCTACCAAGTACGCAGAGGCCGCAGAGGTCAGGGTTATGGGTCGAAATGGTGCCGAGATAGAGTCGTGCTGGGACTTCCGAACCTAGGGCGTATTTACGAGGTTGCACCCACCCGGGATCAAACACCCATCGTATCGCTATACAGAGATACTTTTGCTATCTCGCCTACGGGCAAGAATACTGCTTGATTTTGTGTTTCGTGATTCATTCATTGTTGCACCATATAGAGACTAAATTTATGCCAGAGACCTTAGAAAAGTCGTTAGATGTAAGCTTCTCTCCCCAGGAACTAGGGTGAGTGTGGATATGATATGCCTGTGGTCATGAAGTTAGAGATGGTCCCATCTACTCATCGCGGACCGAGCGCCATGAACATGTCGTAGTTTGATGTCATCCTCGGGATGGATCAGTTGATTCAAGAGACACCGAGTTGTCATTGATTGTGAATGTAGGAGAGTTACCACTCTTACACACAGACGTATCACGATGTTTCAAGGGGACAGAAGGCATGTCTTTACCCCGCACCAAGTGTATAATTCACGGCAGGCTTTGATGGGTCGTTGAAGTGTTTCTACTCTCGGAGGACGAGGCAAGACAGATTTAGGTCTACCTCGGTGGTTTAAGTAGTATGAGGATGTTTTTCCTAACGAACTACCGAGATTACGTCCCGCACAGGATGTAGACTTTGTCATTGAGTTACACTCGTACGCCGCCCATTTCTACGACCTCATGGACGGCACCTATTGAAGTCATAGATTCAAGGTCCAACTACAAGAATTGTCGACAAGGGTTTTATTAGATCGAAAGCACTTCACCATGGGGCGCCGCATTTTATTTGCTAAGAAGAATGACAAAGGACTCTTCGAAAGTGTATCGACTATCACAGCCAGGGTTACGACCAAAAATCTGCATCCCTTACCAAGGATCGATGATCTGCTTCGACGGGGCCGAGAGGGGCGCGAGTCTACTCTAAGATAGACCTCTCGTGACGGTTACCATCAACTTGAGGAGTTAGAGGTTGGTATCCTCAAGACAGCTTAAGATGCGAGCTATGGGTACTGAAGTTCATGCGGATGCCCTTCAAGCACTTAATGTTTCATGTGACATTCATGGATTCATGATATGGTATGCCAAAATTTAGTCTTTATCATTTTGTTAGAGTCTTTATTGGCGCACATCTGGGATCTACTCCTAGTCTGGAGGAGAGCATGAGGATCATTTATGTATTTGCCTCTCACTCAGGGACCATCGCTGTACGCCAAGTTCAAGAATGCGAGTTTTGGCTTACTAAGGTAAGACTTCTTTGTGGCATGTAGTGCTCGGGCTAGTGTGTTAGTAGACCCCGAGAAGGATGAGTCATGGTGACTTGGGAGAGGCCAAAGTCAGCTCGAAGTAGTGCAGTTTTGGGATTTGTAGGGCACATGTGGAGGTTCATTGAGGATTTCTCCCCAGCCTAGCAACACCTATGACAAGATTGGACCGAAGGGAGGTCAGACCTGGAAGTGGAATGACCCGCTTAAGAGGGCATTCTAGAATTGAAAGAAGGCTTACTTCAAATTCCTATTCGATAGTCCCGGAAAACATGACAGAGGTATTAATGGTATCGTGGATGCCTCTAAGGACGGATCGATGCTTTAGATGCAAGCCTCGGGAGGGTTGTAGCTTATGGTTCCGCATAGCCTAAAGAATTATGAGCAAACATATCTCTACACATGATATGGAGTTGGCACTATAGTCTTTGCCTTAAAGATTTGCACCATTACTGTATGGTGAATGTGCTTGAAGTATTTCATACTCACAAGAGTCTAAAGTACATTTTCACACTCATGGATCCTTAAATATGTTGAGTAAACAGATGGATGGAGTATCTGGAGGATTATGACTTCACTTTGCATTACCATCCTAGTAAGGCAAAAGTAGTGGCTAATGCACTCAGACGGAAGTCACGGGGAGTACTGACTAGTGTAGCTTCCCAAGAGTGGCAGATGCTCAAGACTATGGGACAGTTTGGACTATAGTACCGTGATCAGGCTCAAGGTACGTTAGGGATTTTGGTGGCTACGCCGTCTCTACTGAGCAGGTACTAAGTCCTAAAAAGGGACGCAGAGAGGTTTGTCTATCAAGGACCGAGCGTACTATGTACAAGTGACTCAAGGTCGGGCCATCCATAGATGGTAGTCTTAGGTATAGGCGGGTCAGGTTCTCGCCTGATAGCTTTGAGATAGAGATCCTCGAGAGTTCCATCGCTCCCGATTTTCGATTACGCACATCCGTGGCACTAAGATACCATGATCTTCGCTCGCAGATATCGAATGGATGAAGCCGACACGCTGAGATTTTTTCGATGGTGTCTCACGTGGTCAGTAAAGGCCGAGCATCTGCCAAAGGCAAAGCTACTCCAAATCATCGAGGCTAAGTGGAAGTAGAGCATGTCACGATGGATTTTGCGGACCCACTTGCCACGAACACCAGCTGCAGGCATGGATACGTATGGTTATGGAAGTGACTGGCTCACTAAGCCTATGACACTTTCTAACGGCACGGATGACCTCTCAAGACCGGAGGAATTCTAAATCTGCCATTGAGATTGTCCTATGATATGGAGTGCCAGCCTCATCGTATCGCATGTGGATCCTGTGTTTATTTACACACTTTTGGAAAAGTTTCCAAAAGGCTATCGGGACACAACTGACGATGAGCACGGCATTTCATCCGCAGATAGATGGTCAGTTGGAGAGGACCATACAGGTTTTGGAGGACATGCTGGAAGCATGCATCCTGGATCTTAAGGGTAGCTGGGAGGAGCACTTACCCTTAGTGGAATTTACCTACAACAACAGCTATCAGGTGAGTATTCAAATGGCACCCTATGAGGCCTTATAAGGAGGCCATGTCGATCCCCCGACGAGCGGACGAGGGAAAGAGCTCACCACCGGTCCTGATTTGATTCGAGACACCTCCGAAGTGTGTGGATTTGATCTAAACGCCTACGCCTCAAAGCAAGATAGAAAGTTATGCGGACAAACGACGCCGACCTCTAGAGTTTCCGAGGCGGGTGACTACGCTTCGCGATGCCTGGTGAGAGGAGCGATCATAGTTCTATAAAGGAGGGAAGCCAAAGACCACAGTATATCTGGGTTCTTCGAGATACTTCACGAGAGCTACAGCAATGGGGCCATATCGACGCACCACACCGAGTTTATTAGGTGTCCAATGAGGTGTTCCACGCTCCTATGCTTCTAAATATACTCCATCCAGCCCATGAGAAGGGATCGGGGAGTAGATTACTATTGACACCGATGGACCTTCGAGGAGGGCTCGCGTATCTCGGATAGCCGAGATTAGGCATGGCCACAAGACCGTGGCGAAGTTAGTTAAAGTGTTGTGCAACACCCAAGGGGAGGGAGAGCAACGTGGGAACACGAGGATATCATGCCACCTATCCTTTCCTATTTGAGGATGAAGGTGCGTGGTCTAATATATGGCACTAGAATGATTACTGCATATGCATGTGTGTGTGCTAGTGGATGTGAATTTCGGGGACGAAATTCTGGTAAGGGTGGAAGAATGTAAAACCCGGGAAAAATTCAATTTTTCTCAACATGGGTAAAACGGTAATTTCGGTTGAAAAACGAAAATTTTCTAGATATCGGATGATGAAACGGACTTCACCATTGAATCTGCCTCGCGAAATCTAGTTCTGCTGACTTCTCGCTGATTCAGACAGTCGGAATTTCATATTTTTCTAAGCTGCAGATCTGATGTCAAAAGGATGATGCACACTACTATGCTGACATGCCACATGACACCCTAGTGAAGTGACACAATGAGCCATGTGGTGCACTTTGTCAGATGGCTCACATCGAGCCATGTATCAATGATGTAATAAAGAAGAAAAAAAAATCAAGAAAAATCAGGAAAATACATGGAGATGACAAGTGGCTAAGAGGAAAGTGGGGGGAAGTTTCCCCCACTTTGATAAATTCGGTTGAGGAAAAAAATCAAAAAGGAGAAATAGAAAAGTGAGAGAAGAGAAAAAGAAAAAGAAGAGAAAAAGGAAAGAGAAAAGAAAAAATGAGAAAATGAGAAAATGAGAAAATGAGATGGGAGCAAACACGAGAGAAGGAATTCGGTGGATAAAGAAAAGGAAGGGGAGGAAAGAAGGAAAGAAAACAAGAGAGAAATGAGAGAAAAAACCAAACGCATAGAGAGAGAGAAAGGTAGAGAAAACAAAAGGAGATTTTTCCTGCTCGACGTGTCCGAGAAGAAAGGGTCACTGTCCATGCATCAAGCGAGCTACGACGGGTACTGGGGTGTCTGAGTTTCGCTAAACTCCACGAGGTGGTGGAATTTTCCCTACTTGGGAATATTTTTTAGCCTAAAAGCCAGTGTAACACATAGGTTGTTTTGTGGTCGTGTGATTTGGTTCTCGCGATTTCTAGATCGAATATTGAAAAAATTTGGGATCGGCTTCGGCAAATTCTAAACTCCGTGTGGGGATTGGTTGTGATCCTACTCGAGGTCTCCGGTTTTGTTGTATTTGATGTCACGTTGATTTGCCAGCCAAAATGAGGAAAATGGTTTGATGGAAGGGACCGAGAGGTGCCCTGTTTTATATGAGTCCGAGATTTGGGCCATTTTGTGTGTTATTGCTGAAAAAATAAATAACATGATGTTGTGTGTAAAAATCATGTTAATATGCATTTGGTTGAATTATTAACATGGAAATTGTAATGACTGAGAATTATATGTAGGAAATATAATTATCCGGAATTTACAAATGTTGTATGTAGCTCTTATTGTGCATATAGCATGACATAGCATGAAATGGCATGATTGCATTTCATATGCACGGTCACATTGCGTCGAATCGGGCGTGGGGCGGTAATAGATCGTTATCTACCATTTTTGGCGTAATGGGGTGAGTTTCAAAATGGGACAACGCCCAAAATCAAGACTCACGATTGTATAAAACAATAATAAATATAAATTACGTGCAATGGCATAGCAAGATGGGGGTAGATCCCCTTGTGGTGAAAGACCCAAATTTGATATGCGATTAGACATGATCACCGGATGAAAGCCCGTGAAATGTCGGAAGGCACAACGATCCCGCGGCAGGACTTCAGCAGACGCGGCCTATAAATACACGGATTTTGATAAAAACATTTGGCGTGAATATCGAGGGTTGTCTACGTTTGTCATCAGCCACCAATGATCGGTTTTCACACTCGTATCGCAGTGTGAGCGGAGCTCGGTCAGACTCGTCAGGTACGAGGAGTCTCATCTCATGCATGACATGTAACATTTCATCTGATTGCATTATTTATATGAACACCCAAATTTATATGCGATTAGACATGATCACCCATGGTGAAAGTCCAGAAAATGCTCCGGTTACACAACGATCCGCTGGCAGGACTCTCAAAAAGACGCGGGCTCATATAACAATACCACTCGGATTTGATAAAAACATTTAAGTGAATATCGAGGCTGTTTAACAGTTTAAGTCATCGGGTGAGACACTAATGACTCCGGTTTTCACGACTTGGCATTGTGTGGAGGAGTCGACTTGGGTCAGGTATGAGGAGTCTCATCTCATGCATGACATGTACATTTCATCTATCAGACATTTATATGGAATGATCGATCGCTTTCATGGCTGCTATCCCATGTGCATTTTAGGAACTAGCCCTTGTAGGAGAATTTTTCTAATGAAAATCAAGGTTTCATGCTTATCATGGGACCCCCTTTCTGCAGTACAGTGTACAAAGGAGATGAGTCCAAGAGACCCGTGATTATGAAAAAGATCGATGTGTGTCCTCGATATTACCTTGAGTAACATTTTGGTGTAAAAATATTTTATATAAAAATTGTAACTGTATTCCTTAGACTATTTTTTAAATAGTCTGCAGGTAATTATGGTAAGAGAGCTATGATCTGACTCTACGACTTATAATTAAGTGTTTGGCTTTTCATTTTGTATTTAAATGTGAATAAATGGGTCCAGTAAAGGCCGTATATTGGGGATATAGACGAAGGACCCTATGTGGTCAATTCTACTGCTGAGACCCTCGGATGGCGATGATTATATCGTTATACAGTCAGATGTCACAGATTCTGAATGTTTTGTGACTCTACCGATTTTTGTGAAAATATGATCCTTAATGAACAGGACACAACAAATACAGACGTATTCCAAACTACGCGAATCTGGCGCATGACGGATTGTTTACGACTCGACGTGGGCGTCACATTATTGTTTTCAAAATCCCGCAATAGTATGTATATATATATATATGCATATTAACAAACTATGAACTTGACAATTGGCATACAGAATAGTATTTATCTCCAATGTGACCTGAACCTGAGACTCCTCCCCTATGCCCCGCCTTTTGTTTAATGTTAACAGATACAGATACACACTGGACAGAAAAACATATTTAAAAACTTGAATGTGAACTCTATTAATTTATTTATAATACAAAAAATTTTAAAATGTTATAATATTTAGAAGTTATTTTTGAAGGGTATATTAATAAAGAAAAATAAAGAAAATCTCAAATTGTTCCAAAGAATAAAGTATTTTTGAGAATAAATTACAAGAAACCCAATTTAAAAGCCTGTTCTTGTGAGTTATAAAACTGATTTATGTTGTAATTCGAAACAGACCCTTCCTTTAGACCTTGAACTGGGCGACCTGGTCTGAAGTGAGTGGAAGCCAGTGTAACCCTATGAACCGGACACTGAATTCACAATTCGCGATTCTTCTGTGAAATGATTCTTTTCTCTAATTTTCTCTTCCATTTTCTTAGGGTTTTCCAATTTTGTACACCGAGAAATCTCCGGAAAGACAAGAAATCGGTTTTTTAATTTGAATTTTAAGTTTTTTTATTGATTTCGTTGCTAAAAATAAAAAAGAAATGGAGGCTTGAACTCATCGAATGAGGCTTGGTCTGAGTGGGGGTTCTGGATTCTGCATTTTCTTGGCGATCAAACAGAGCCTTAGGGCGGTTGAGAGTTATTATTATTTTTGTGTTTTAGTATAGAAAGGATCATTTTAGTGCGATTGTTCACTGGGGAGGTTTTGATTTTCAGGCTACAATTGGGGTTTCTGTTGTAGGATATTTACCTTTAGAGAATAATTAAAAAACCGCAGTTATAATTCTGACCTTGCAAATTACTACAATTCATGCTTGTGGTATAGGCAAAGAGCAATGGAATTTAGTTCTGTTGATTCTGATAGCCTTGTGGTTCATATGAAGTTCAAAATCCTTTGAAAATAATGTTACTTGGTTTCTGTTATAGTGTTACAATTAGGATTAGGCTTGGGTTAGAAAAGTTCCTACCCAAAGATAATACTTTTTTATTTATGTTTAACTATATTATATATTGTTTTATTAAAATACAACTTGGCTTTTAATTTATCGTAGTGAATAAGTTTATCATTTTCCTTTAATTTGCTAAAGTACTTCAGGGTTGTGGTTTTAGGTTATGTTAAGAAGCATGGTATCTTATAAGAAACCAAAACTTATGTGCCGGGTGCCTCTGCAGAGTTCTGGCCGCTTAAATACGATATTGTAACTGCCTGCGTTGTTCTCTGCCAAACCTCTCCCTACAAATTCAATATTCGATTCCCATTTGTTGATTTGAAAAGTCTATATCGGACTATGACTCCACGTATGCGGCATGGGGCAAGACGCATCAAGTGGCGTGCCAAGTAAGGCCAGCATATTCATATTAAACTCAAATCTACTTAAACAGATTTGATGAGAATTGGTTGTTTAACAGTTTATGAATAATTGACTATATTAAATTAGTAGCTAATGAGTTTTGATATATTTTACTTTCAATATCTTACTTCATGATACAATTTATGTTTTATACTCTTAAATAAAAGGATTTTTTTTATAATTGTGGTAAACCCAAGTGCTGGCAAGGTAAGCATAGGTTAGGATTCCCAATTTAACAACCTTGATTTCAATTTGATGCAGACTAGACATATTTTAACTCCATGCAAGAAAGAAATGATGTGAAGTTTATTTGATATGTGTGGAATGGATAAATGTTTTCTGTCCACACAAACAGAATAAATGAGAATGATGGAATGACATATTAGTATTTTTGTGTTAGATTAAGACTATCATTTTCCATGTTTCTCCAAAATGCAAGTATGTTAGCGCAAATTTTTTTTATTTTCATAGTCATTATATATGCTGGCATGAACTAGAGATTTCGTTTTCTCTCAGTATTTAGAGTATTGCTAGAAACAGTTTGCATTAGACAAGGCAACCTGCATGAACCTTGAATTTATGAATGATTATAGAAGTCTCAAAGACTACACACTTACACATTATTGGAATATATGTATCACTGATAAATATGCAAAAGGAAAAGAAAACAAAATATAAATCATCATAGGAATTAACCAAAAAAAAAAAAGAAAAACTCTGTGGAAGAGTTAAAGTATGCCCCTTAAATGTTATCAAAGTAGAGCAAGGAGAGGGGGGTGGTTATCTTAAAGATCCGATACCAATTCGACCTTTCTATCATGAAGGAACATGTATTCATTGGTTGGTCCTCAATGTAGGATCCCTTGGAGACAATAAATACATTGCCTTTTTCTTTCCAAGGATTCATGGGGAAAACATAGGGGTAAGATGTTATGGCAATAGGACCTTGGTGCATTTTTTGTTCTTTTTATATTATATTTTTATTTTTAATCTAATATAAAGTAAAATTGTATACAAAAAGTGCTCCAAATAGGTGTAAACCATATACTGGATGCATACAAAAAATTGGATGTTGTTAGCCAATCTTTGTGTGACTTAGTTCATGAGCTATACTAGAATTTGTTGGTGTAGGAGGCTATAGACAATTTATGGAGGGTATTTGTTGCCCAAATACAGAGAGAGTGGATATCCTTGCGGAATAATAGGGCCTATTTCTTTCCCACCATATAAAACATTAAACTGCATTGTGGTAATACAAGTCAATATTAGCTGGATCCATTCGGCATGAAACCCCATCCTTCGCATAACATATTTAGGGAAACCCCATTCCACTCTCCCGTAAGCTTTGGCCATGTCAACCTTTAAAGCCGCAAACCTCATTTTGCCTCATTTTTCTGTGATCAAAAGCCTGTGCAGTACCCATTAGAAATGGGTATATTATCTTGTAGTAGCTCGCTAAAAACAAAAGCACTCTGGGACTGATCTGTTTGCCACTGCCTTAGACGATTTTGTAAATCACATTACAAAGAGAGATGGGTCTTAACCGTGATTGTTCCACATGTGATTTCTTTGGGATGAGAACTATAGGCGTTTCATTTACCTTTTCCGTGAATGATCTATTTGAGATGTACAACAAACAAGCTGCACAAACATCATGCCCACTGTAGTGAAGAGAGCATTTTTCGTCTCATGTGCTGTAAAGTGTGCAGTTAACATAGCATTTTCATCTCATTTGGTCATGTTTTCCACATTAGCTCTTCCTTCTGACTTATAGAGAATATCAAAATAATCAAGCATCAACTCTTCCAACCCGTTTTCCTTTTCCTACCACACCCCATTATCATCCTTCAAGCAAGAGAAGCTATTATTTCTTTGTCTAACCAACGCCATTGAATGGAAGAAACGGGTATTATCATCCCCTTCCACCAACCAATGTTGTTTAGAGAGCTGTTTGTAACGACCTTCTTTGTCCCAACAAATTGCATATATTTTACCTTCTCTGTCTCGAATTTCTACAGGCCCTAAGGTGGTGTTAGAAAACTTTGCCAACCTGCCTCCCCATATAGTAAAGGCTTTATCACACCTGTATATTTTTTTGGCGAAGAGGATGCCCTTAGAGGATCCCAATTGTGCTGTGTATCACTCCCATTAATAATCCGGACTTCGATCCCATGCATTTTCAAACCCCGAATCGTCGAGAAGCCGTACTATGCTGCCTGCATCACATATAAAAGATATTGCTATGGGTGTTGATTCAAGATGTAGTCAAACTATGCACAATGCTTCGCGGAAATGCGGCACACCCAAGAACCAATTGCCAATGCCCTGTCTAGACGTTCCTCCACCCGGAAAGGAGTACCTCTTGACCTTTCCCATGTGAATGCATATCTCGTCATACTAATATCCACCAAACCACTGCTTTCAATTGCTGCTTGAAACCATGAGATCATCCATGGAGGGTGGCGATGTATACCTCCTTTTTCATATTGGTCCAGGAGATCATTAAAGTCCCCAACACATACCCATGGTAACTTTGAGTTTTGAGAGAGCTGTATCAACATAGCCAACGCCCACACCTCCTTACATCGAGAATGTTTAGGATAACCATAGTAACCCATTAGCCTCCACTTTCTCAAGAGCATTACCAAAACACCACTATGACCTTCATTAGCCACTATGAAACTACCCTCATACCCTCAACGTGACGTTGAATAGATTCCAACTTATTCCCATCAATTAGGTTTTCATAAGGAATAAGAATAATAAAATAAGGCCTCTTTGTTAGAACTAAGTCCTTTAAGACTTGAATTGTTTGGTGGGTTGCTAAGCCCACGACAATTTCAAACACTTCAAGTAAATCTCAATGGCTCGTGGTAGGCTTGGATCCCAAGGCCCACCGACAATTGGTTTTGGCTCCCATTTTATTGCTTGGCTGTACCTAAAGGTGTCAATTTGGACGGACGGGTTGGGCTGGGCCGAGTTGACATCGGGTTTGGTTAAATTTGGTCCAACTTTTTTGAGCCTAAAATATAGCGGCCTAGCCCGACCCTGAATCCAGACGAGCCAAGCCAAATTGCCTTATAAAAGGAAAATGTATGCGAGCCGGGCCAATCTGTACCTCTCTATATCGAAAGTCCCTGTTCATAACTCATTTACTTCCCGGCTTTTTATCTTCATTCCTTTTCAAAGGCTTGTGAACATCAATACTAACTCACACGCAAGTATTTACGCCACTGCACTGCAAAATTGTTCCCGGTCCATGTAATCTCTAGATATCTTAACTATCTTGCCAGACGAACCCAATTTGAAGATTGTGAATTTGGATCCAAAATGCTATTGAATCCAAAGATACTATGTCAACCTGCTCATTTTCATTAAGCCATTTCAAGATTAAAAGGAATTGATTAAAAGTAATTACCTGTGCACCAAACAGTATCATAATTCTTTGATTTCAAAAACCCCAGTTGCCGTGGTAAAGTGTTCACTCTGGACCAACTAAAACGCCGTGGTATGACATTCGCAAACAGATGTTTTATGCAGTAGCAGGAGGACCACAGACTTTCATCTTCCTCGATCCATTGCAAACCATAAAAATGTCGTGGATCTTATTCTCATTAATCATTGATTAGGCTGGCTTCCAATCGGTCCTCTTACACTCTTCTAGCTTCGGGCAAGGTGCCGCCAGGTAAAAGCTGTAAAAAATCTGGCTCGCGTTCTCGTCGGCCTGCTTCCGGAATATCCGCGAACAAGGAATAGGTTGGTGTTTGAGAACGAGATCCCCTCGACCCAAAGAATTAAAGCTAATTTTGCAACCACTCCAGGACTCGGGCTAATTTTGTATGGTTGATAATACACAATCAAGTTATATAGAATTTTGAAAGCATGGTCAGAGCAGGTGGCCTTTCGTGGGTTCTGCTACTTATTGCCTCGCTTTGGTTCTCTGTAGTTCAGTCCCATGTACTCTAGTGGTTCTTCAGCTTATATATATAAATTTCCGCATCGATCAAAAAAAACCCTGGGCTGGGCTATATCTACTACATCCAAACCGCTCAAGTGTGTAACTTCTCCTGTGCCGCTCCCAACTCCTACACATGAACACCGCTTTCCGTTTCCATTCCCTAATCACGATCCCAACTTACAAAGGTAATAACTCGGTGGTTATTTCATGCCGGGCTGATAATTGGAATTAATCGGATTTATTTGCCTAATTAATCGAGATTATAAGGTTTCTAATAAAACAGGCGGGCCGGTGTTGCTGCGGGTTTGAGGCGGCCCTACTGCACAGAGGGCCCGTGGTCGAACTCAACAATAAGCGCCAAGTTCCTCCCAAACCCTGGGCGATACGTGCATACCCGGCCTCACATACGTATTACGTAGAATTATTTTCTCTAACCAGTGAGAGGCATTCTCATTAAGCCAGCACATCAAGGGGTCATTCGGGGAGAAGATCTTCAGATCTCGAGATCGCTTTTGCGTGTTTTTATTGATTCCGCATCAAAGCTCTAATTACGATTCCAAATCAGCATGTATCGCTTTTCTCCATTATTATTATGCTTCTCAGGTTCTAACATGGTAATTCAGTTGATTTAAACATCCAACAATATGAGACGAGCCAACCATGGATTAGAATTCAAAACATAAAGAATCGAGAAATTTTTGTGGTTTTATTCAAATCGGGCATTCCGTCCGGGCCAGATTTTCAAATCCAAAAAATGAATATTTTTACATATTTGAATTCACTGACGACGATCGGGATCGGCGGCACGTCGGAGGTATCTGACGTGGCCCTCACGCGCCGCCACACTCCACCAAAGACAGACGACTACAAGGTGAAGGACACGCCACGATTCGATCCCAATAGCTGATGATGGGCCATGCCGACGCCATCATGACTCCGCCACCGATCGACCAAATAAACCCAAGGCTTCGCCTGATCCGCGCTTTTGACCTGGCTCGCCATCGGATGTCACTGATGATGACGCGCCATTCTAACTCCTGGCCCGAGCCCGACCCAAAGATGTCGACTGTACTGGGTCAACGGACCGACCCGATGATCAATCTCGACCATCAACGACCCGACGTTCATCTCGACCCCATTAACACCCGACCGGATGTTCGACCCGTGGACCCTGGCCAACGACCCGACCGATAGTTTGACCTGACCGGCCAACGCCGACCGGCCAATAGCCCAAAGAGACGTGCCACTACGCCACACGCCGAGCCTTCCGTGGCGCGTGAGGGCGCGCAGGAGGTCCTTCCGGGGCAATCTCGCATCCTGCAAACTCGTGATCAAATTTCACAAATGTGGTATATTTATTTCCATATTGCTCGTCGATACTGCATTCAAAAATGCGCAAAGAACTCAATATACGTGTATTTTTCGGGGTATTTTCACAAGGTTTTCTTGTATTTCTCTATGGTTTTGAAATACATATGGTGGAAGCAATATGTATATCATCAGCTTAAGGATCTTATGTAGAGTGTGCATCCCTTTCTGATACACGAATTAAACAAAGATAATTGGCATTGGCACATATATATATTGAATGTGATACATAAAGATTATATCCCCGTATGAGAGATTTTCAAGGATTCAATTTAAGCTGGGGACCGCCAAAGTGGCACAATTTGATTGGCTCAGAAATATCGCCTCATATCAGGCGGATGTCTCCGCTTTATTACGCATCATATTTCCAAAGGAGGTGATCCTTGCAAAGGTTCATGGAGGATACATGTAATGGCATGTGCTCGAGAAATGATCGATCTTAGTGGTTCATGCACCCAAAGGTGGTGATTTCACCTAAAGATTAGAATATGTTCTCATGGTCACACATGTGGAGAGTGTACAACCGCATGTCATATTTTCTCGCCAAAGGCGACATGCTGACGACGTATGTAGTTCTCTATGAGTATTCATTATGATGTCAGACATGGTATTGTTTTGTTTTATTTTTTCATCAATTTTTCTCGCGGAACTATAAATTCCATTTCAATCAAGTCCTTACCTGATTGAATTTAAGAAATGGAAAGAGAATTTTCAATTTGAATGGAGTCGGCGATGCTCAATATCATACATAAAGGATGTTTGGCAGATACCACAACCACTAGTAATCAAGTCGAGAAACTGACTATGCTACCCGAGAGGAGCACAATGATTTCGCTATCGACAATGAAGAATCCATACAAGAATACCTTAAAAGTTTCGCTTATCAATGACCGATCGGCTATGAAATGATGGCACCATGTAGGCTAGAAATCGAAGTTTCATCTAATGCCGAGATTGGAACAATTTTTCCAAAAGCTCTTTAACATGAAGTATGATGGTACAATGAGTTAGATTATGTCCCGAGGATGGTAGACCTAAAGACGAAGCCCAAGCTCTTAATGTTACCATTCCCGATGCTCAGATGCCATGCATTGCCCCAAACACCCTTCCACCCGACTTCAGATTATAAAAGACAAACTACAATTCAAGATGAGACTCTAGTCAATAATTAATGACTTAATTGCAAGGGCAGGCGCAAGAAGAGAACTTACAGATGGAGAAAGAGCATATGCTATATGTCGCTAGTTCCCATAAAGGAAAAATAAGAAGTTCAAAAGCTCAACTCATAAAGGTGCTCAAGAAACCACCTAATAATTTGACAATATGGGTCCAAAAGAAGACATTCTCAGTACATGGTGATCGCCGCTTCTTGTAAGAAGAAAGGTCACATGAAGAAGCGGAGGTGTAAAATTTAAAAGCTCGATGTCCAAACGTGGGCCATGTGTAATGATTCTTTAACACTTGCTTTGTGAATCCAACTCATCTCGAAGCACTATCCAGCTTCGTGGTTCGATAGTGGAGCAACTAATCATGTTGCGTTTACCATACAGGGATTCATAAACCGGAGGAAGCCAAACAAGGATGAATCAAAGCTCACTGTGGGAAACAACGAGAAGGCTGATGTCATGTTCGTGGGAGATGTAATCTTAGTTCTAGATTCCTCGTTTTAAATTGATGTCAAAGACACATTTTAGCGTGATCTTCCTTGTGACGGAATCCTAGTTTCCGTGATCGTACTGATTCATACGATTACTAAATTGGCAATATTATTTCAATATTTCTTAATTCAAATAAGGCCGGTATTGGCCATATGTCCAACGGATTATACAGATTAGTTTATCTCCCAATGACATATATCGCCGCTTTATACTTGGCTGGGAAAAGTGCTTGTTTCTAAGAGACCACTACTCTAAGGAAGAGTCTTATGCATTATGGCATAAACTCTACTTCATTTACATCCTACAAGAGAAAGGCTAATAAAGACTAATTCATCAAGGCCCGCTTCAAAAATGACTTGTAGATATGTAGACTATCAGAGGTAAATGACCAAGATAAGAAAGAAAAAACTGCAAATCAGAGTTCGACTTTGTTTGAGTCATTCACACCGATATAAAAGTGGACCTTATACTAAGAACCTCAGGTAGAAATTTTTATTTCATCACATTATCGATGACTATTCTCGATATGGTTATTTGTACTTGATTAAAGAAAACTGAGTCTCTTGACAAGTTCAAGATTTTTCTGACCAAGTCGAGGCAAATCGGTGTGTGGTGTGTTGCAGTGTGTGGCAGGCAGGCAAGGTGCTGCTGTGTGTGGGTGGCAGGCAGTTCAGAAGTTTGGGGTGGCAGGTGTTTCAATTCACAAAGCGTCAGCATCCACTGAAAGTGGAGAGTATTATGGCAAGCATGGCGATGCTGGACAGCTTAAGGGGCCATTCGCCAAATACTTAGAGGACTCGGATAAGGGTACGCTTACTATGCCTCAGTCCCGAAAGAAATGGTATAGCCGAAAGGCGCAATCGTACTCTTGTGGAAATGGTATGAGTATGATTACAGACAATTTAATCTTAAGCTGTGGGGAACTTTGAAAACAACTTCAGACATTTTGAATCACAGACTCACAAAAGTCAGTTCCATCGACCCTTCTGAAGTATGGACCCGCTAGCTTCAAGCTTAAACCATCTGCCTCGTAATGTCCCCAGGCTGGTCTTATGAATCCAACATTAAGTAAGTCTGACTCCGTAACCACCGATGTTACTAGATCTTACCCTGAATATTCGGGCGGATATCTATAATCCCAGCTTGAGGGCACGAATCAGGGAATCATTGCATACCAAGTTTTTGAATTTGACTTAACAAAGAAAGTGAATGTCACGCACTATCGAGGATGATAGTACGGCAAGGGGTAAAGTGGCATCCGTATCTCTCCCCTACATATAATCGTGGGAAACTCCCACACACCATATCAACATGTCGAGACTGATCCTGTTGTCGCGGATGTGCCTCCCCACGGTGCTTCCATCAAGCCTCGCGCATGCGACGTGACTATTGATACCCTAAGGAGATCCACTGGGAGAGACGACAAGAATACCACCTGGACCATTTAGTCATAGAGAAAGAAGACTAATGACATTCGCTCAGAATCGATCCAATAACTTATGAGGAAGTCGTTCATTCCTCACGTGAATCAAGCATTGATGCAATGATGAAATTCAATCTATATGAGGTGCTAATGGAGTTTGGGAACTTATCAATTACTCGATGGTCATAGACCCATTGGTCAGAAATGGGTATAAGACTAAAAGGACTCTAAAGGAAAGAAGCCGAGAAGTTTAAAGCCGACCGGGTAGCCTAAAGGTTTCACTGCAAAGGAGACTATGAAGCAACTTTTTCTCCATTCCTTCTAAAGATTCTTTCAGAGTACCGATCACAAAGATTAGCCGCTTCATTTTGATATGGAGTTACACCATATGGATGTTAAACCGCTTCTGTCTGAGACCTTAATGAAGAAGTCTATATGATACAACCCGTTTTGTGGCAATGATTCAGTAACCTTGTATGTAGGATCGAAAAAGTCTATTTATGGTCTCAAGTGCTTCAGACAATGGCATGAAGTTTCATAGTGTTGTTGCTTCATATGGTTTGTCGAACAAAGTAGATCAATGTATACTACAAGGTTAGGCGGGAGGAATTCATTTTCCTAATACTCTATGTGGATGATATCCCGCGCTGCGCGTGGACCTTGGCTTACCGTGATGAGACAAAGCGGATGCTGTCAAAGAACTTTGATATGAAGGACTCCTCGGTGAGGCGTCTGTGGCCGGGTGAACAGATTCACAGAATCGCTCTCAGACTATCAGTTTATCCTCAGAGGGCATATGTTGGATCGTATTTTAGAAAGATCCAACATGCAACAATGCCAGAATCAAGCCCCGCCCGTAGCGCGATGCTCAGCCGTCACAAATGTCCTCATCTCGCATATCGAGAAAGCCCAAATGAATAATGTACCTTATGCTAGTGCACTGGGAGTATTACGTGATACCCGGCATGCACTAGCCGATATTGCCTTTGGTACCAGACCCAGGCAGATATCACCAACCAGGACACGATCATCGGGTTGCCGCCAAGAAGGTTATGCAGGTAATTTCTTAAAGAGGACAAAAGACTATGGCGTCGACAAGCAAACATGTTCAGACCTACGCCTAGTCAAGGTTCTATCCAGTTCTACGTCGCCGATGAAAGCAGTCAACAACTCCGGGTTATATCTCTTTAAGTTAGCGCAAGTGATCATGGAAAAGTGAGAAAATCGTAAATCACTGGCATCCTCTACCATGCAAGCGAGTTCAGCATGCTTTCAAAGAACTACTCGTGCAATTTGCCAAACCCACATGAGTTAACCGTTTGATTTTGTGGGATAGGCCCATACAGCTAGTATTAGACAATAACTCGCAGCGGTTGTTTATTAACAACAATGAGAGGTCTCAAGGTATTTAAGACATGGAGGCTGCCACTTGACCATAAAGGAAAAAGTTCAAACCAAGTGGACGTTGGTAGCGGAAAGACATTTCAACAAATGATATGATTGCGTGTATCCTATTTAACTAAAGGCCTTTGCTGTGTATTTGATCGACATGTCATTAACATGGGCTTAGAGTATCATGATACTGTAAATTAGTGGGAGCTTACGGTTTTATGTTGCTCTTATGAAGGCTGAATCCACTTACTACATTTTTTTAATAATTGAATTTGTATCAACTTTTCGTGATTCAATAAGGTTTTTTGTGGAATGTAGGTTTAATGAAACAGTACAAATAATTGTTGAAAATCTCAGGCATTGTGTAAACCTTGAGTACGTGCTATGAGGCATTTCGGCATACAAATTTTTAACAAAAGATGTTTTGTTACACATAAAGTAAAGTTACCAATCAAGGTAACACATATACATGTGTTCGTTGAAACCAGATGGATATTCTCTCGTGACACACTAGGTTTTGTGACACTTATGAGAGAATTTGACTAACAAATGGATAACACATGAAGTATCACTCACATGAGGTCATTCCATTTCCAAACACACTACCATATCGAATCCATATCGCAGTTGAAAGCACTTGTGACCATGGAAGGCTTGCGTGGAAAGAGCATGTAATTACCGCCTACGATTCATTTGCTCGCACTTTACGACGGATTGACTATTAGTTAATAATCTCTAGACCAATAAAAGGCATTGGCCAGCTATTTCAATTAATATCGCCTGCGAGAACGTAGCATTTTCATAAAGTGGGCTTTATTAATCAATTAACTCGATTTATCTCTACTAATTAATCGAGATTATAAGGTTTCTTAATGTAAACATAATGCACAAGAAGTTTCGCTGGCCGAGTACGCCCGCCCGTAATGAGGGCCCGTACTTAACTCAATAAATGTAAGTGCTCAAGTCCCTCCTAAACCCTAAGGATACGTACAATCTAGTTCTCTCACATACGTGCATTACGCAGAATTATTTTCTAACCGCTGAGAGGCATTCTCATTGGCTTTTGTCATCAAGGGCCACTCAGAGAAGATCTCGAGGATTCGAGATCGCTTTTTGCGTGCTCTTTTACTGATCTCGCATCAAAGCTTCTAATTCATGGATTCCAAATCGTATGCAATTTCAGCTTTTTCCATTATTATTACGCTATAGTTTCAATACTGCACCCAGTTGATTTAAACGTATCCAACAATAACTATAAAGAAATAAACACACCTGAGAAACTTTTTTTTTTTAAAACAAAAAAGAGAAAAACTTTGAGAAATAAATTTGGAGAGAGAAACTGAGAGAATGAAGTTTTTTTTTTTACATCTATTTACTTTGTATTTTTCATAATTTTGTTTCCACTGGGACTCGAACCCTAGACCCCTCCCTTCCTTGTGTCCACCTGAGCTCTTAATCACTCAATCTGACAGGAGAGAATGAAGTTTTATTCTCTTTATTTTGAGATATTAAAGAGTAAATTGAAGAAGAATTTTATACTTGGGAACCCAAATTGGCATGTCACTATTTTTATAATAAAACTAGTTAGAACCTAATATATTTTCAAAATAAAATTAATGCTTCATTAATTTGCAATGTAAAAGGCAAAGGAACTATAAATCTTATTTCGTACAAAATTCAAAATTATTTTTAGTTCTAAAGTAAATTTCATTATTTTTAATGTTAATACTCTTCAAATTATCTCAATTTAGGATATTTGTTTGTCTATTTTTTTTTTTTTTTTTAAGTTTTGACTTTTCCTATAAAATATTTATTTTTAGAGGCTACAGATCTAATAAGAATAAAACATCCAAGTGCTGTCATTGTGTCAATGACATGAAGGATAATATTGGGGAATAATTATATGACTCATGAAAAAATACATATATTTTAAATACATAAAGATGATATCGACTTAAAAAAAATTGGAGTCCTTTTTTAATTTATTTTTTATATTAGTGAATGAAAACTCACTTTTTCCTAAAAATTAAATAATTAAAAAATAGAAAAATTTTGAACAAAATTTAATTATATTTAATTTTCTTTAATATATATTTATAATTTAAATATAAAAATGATTTTTCAAAATATTTTATTTCTTTCCATATTTGTTTGGCACAACAATACATGCCCGTTTGGGAGTACTTTTTAAAATGTCTTTTTAAAAAAAAAAAAAAATGTGTTTGGTAATATTTTTAAAAGTGCTTTCCAAACTTAAAAAAAAAAAAAAAAAAAAGGCTGAAGTGGCTAAGCTGAACTTTGAGGCGCCCAAAGGGGGCCCACATGGAGCTGCCTTTAAGTCATACCACCGGGAGGGACTATAAGGGTGATAAAACTCTATCATAGAATACAACTGCATTTGCAGGGCTGGAACTCAAGATCATTGGTTAAGATAGAAAAGACCCCAACCATCTCACCTACATGTTTGGTGGTTGTACTTGAAGTCGTTTTTTGAGAAACACTTTTTTTTTAAATCATTTTGAAGCACTTGAAAGGTGTTTATTTTTCTAAAAAATTACTTAAAAAGTTTTTAGATATCCTAAAATATCCATCTATTTATCCTTAAAATATCCATTTATTTTCCTTAAAATATCTATTTATTTTTCCTTAAAATATTTATATACATTTATTCATTAATTTAAATCTTTACGTAATTTTTTTTATAATCATCAAAATAAGTATTTTAAGTTTTATTAATGTAAAATTTTATATGTATTTATATATATTTGAAATAAAGTTTTTTATTTATTATGATATCCTACTTTTGAAATTAAATTTTAAATGCCGTTTTTGGAAATTTTAAAAAATATAAAATGTTTAAAAAAATATAAAAATGTTTTTATACATATGTTACATGTTATAGAAAACACTTTCTAGATTTCTACAAAAGCATTTGTAATAAAAGCGTTACAAGAGAAAGTGTTTTGGTTATAAATACTTTTACAAGAAGCAATGTCAAACGGATCCTTAGTTCCCTTGAAAGCAAAGCTCGGTAGGTATATCGTATAGTTGTTGAACTTATCCTTCATCCCGCATGTGCAAAGAGTTGTTCCTTTTCGAGAGTTCGAAAGAGTATAGGTGAGATCTAAAGGCATCTCTTCATAGTTACCATATCAACCATAACCCTAGAACCCGAACTTAATTCTAATCTAGTAAGAGGACCACCTAGTTGGGGTTTGGTGATCAAATATAGGTTGAATCCCCTTTCACTTGGTCAGGAACCCTAGATTTCCCTTAGATTTCCATTGGTGTGTGTTAGGTTGGTGAAACCAAGTCTCAAGACTTCTTAGATAGTTTAATTCTTTTATTCGAACATGCTGTTCCAAAGCTTTTAGAATTTAGCGATTCTATAATAGAATCAACAAAGTCACCTTGATCTGGAGAAAACCTATCTCGTGGACGACCATAGAACCACTATACCTAGAGTAATTAAGGTTACCTTATTTGGTTTTAATAGGTTATAAATATTTGTGATCACATCCCTACACACCAGATTAGAGATGAATAATTTATTTTAGTTAGTGCAACAAACAACTTGGCTTAAAATTTTACTTGATAAATATGAAAGCAACCATCTCAGCAGCAATTGATCTTCTTTGATCCATTGTTGATATTAAGGAGTGATAATTCTGAATGCATTTCCATCTTCATCCTGAGATTCCATAAATTATTTTGATTGTGTCTTTGTGCCAAATAGGTAGCCCTCAATTCCATGACCTCTGACTGCAAGTAGCACTTCTAGATTTGCTAAAAGAAAATTGTTCCTGACTGCTTTCACATTGAGAGTAAGCCAGTTTTAGTGGTTGTAGATGGAGAAGACATGCTTGTCTTTTGCAACCAATTCGGATTCGAAGTAGTAGAGACATCGTCTGATTGTGGATGTTGCATTATCTTACTTGAAGAGAAACATTGATCGTCCCGATACCTTGTCAAGAAAAAATTATGTTTAGGGGCTAAGAAAAAAAGGGAGAGTTGTGGATCCAAGGAAAGGAGAACCAGCCTTTTTTTAGGAACAAAACATAAAAACATTTAGGGTCATGGCTGGAAATGATAAAAATAATGTTTCAATATTTTTATTTCTCTAGTTGCTAAAGAATCACACGCATCTTTTTATGATTCAGGTAGGGTATTCTATACTTATCAGCTCACACTTGTCGCCTCCTGTTGGGGCCCTTAACCATCATGGTAGTGGGCTATGTGATGAAGGCATGGCTAGGGAATGGAGTGCAAATTTGCTTGAAATCCCACTTGGCCCGATGACAAGAGCTAGAGCCAAGAGATTCAAAGAAACTCTTAATGTTTAATTTGAGATGCCCAAGTGGAAGAAGCTCATGTGTTCAACTCCAAAGAGGAAACAAAGATGGTCCACGCCATCAAAGTAAATCCGGATTTGGACCATGAGCTCGTGACGCTTTGACTTAGCATGTTCCCGATTTGATTACTAAGTCTTGCCCTAAATTATCTAGTTTCCTTTCCTTGTGGATGTTAAGGTGTGCGTTAGTTTGTGGAAAATTAGTTTCTTTCCTTTCTAGTTATTACGTATTTGCTTTCTAGTTTGTGTGGCCTAATTTTCGTTCTTCATATTTTCACCTATTTATAGGCGTATTATCCTTGGATTCTTCAAATTTATATCTTATAAATTGAGAGGTAAATTTCTCTTGGCTCTGGAAGAATTCCTTCAACTGATCGGTTATTCCATGACGCTCATACTTATCAATTGATCTTCATCACCCATTGTAACGCTCCCTTATACCAAGGTTCCCGCTTCTCGCGGCACACGGGTCAAGGTCATCCATCCAAGCCGAAAACTAAAGCGGTTCTTCCAAGATCACTTTGATCACGGGTCTCATCACAAGTTTGCGTGGTTCGTATCACTATGTGGGAGTGGGCTACAACTTCCTGATACACTGACATGTGTCCATGTCATATTAGTGGTATCAATAGTTGCCCCTGGCTGTTTGATTGAGTCTACTTATCCATTGGAAACTGGGTCTTGCAACTCCTCTTGTTTTGGTTGGGTTTTGGTTGTCAAATCCGAGAAGTGCCATGCCCGAGGTGATATGGATGGCAAGTAGCCCGGGTTGTTTCTCCCATAATGCCCAGTGTTAGGTAGTTTCAAGGTTTCGCCCGATGCATTAGGCTCAGAGCCTTCCTACCCTGGGCTTTGGTTTGCGAGCCCATATGGCTTATTTGGACTTTGACTTATCCCATTTCAATGGCCCCTCTACATAGAGGAGAATAGGTGCTCTTTTTTTTCACCAAACAGTGTAACCAGCCTAACAAATGTCTTGTTACATCATAACAGATTTTAACTGCTTTGATTCAAAACTTGCTGACATGGGAGAACTTTCTGGACGCTTGCTGATATAAAAGAAGTTTCTGGAAGTGCTGCTCTGCCACTCATACTCAAAACTGAAGCTTTTGGAGGTATGGTTCTGGTATCCTTTACAGAAATCATTCAGTGATCAATAAGATTTTCATATTTTATGCTTTCTATTTATTATTTTAAGTAGAGAAGCTTGACTTTCCATTATAATTAATAAACCTATAGTCTTTTTTAAAGGGAAAATAAAGCGGGTCAACTTTATGACTTTTAATAATGTTACGTGAAACAATGTCTTCTCCATTAATTTCATATATTGAACTAAACTCCATTACTGTGTTGATGGAACAGCTGGGGCATCTTTCACCTACAACTTTATATATGGTCTCATTGTTCACACGAAACAACAATAATATTTGTCAACTTCTCATTATAATTATGAAATTGCATTAATTCTTTTTATTATTATTATTATTATTATTAACTTTGGATGCTTTGACTCAAGAATAATTAAGACATACTAAATAAATCCAAATGAGGCAAGATAAATAAACTTCTTTGTTATGCATCATTTTTTCAACTTTGTGCCAACTATAAGTCTAGCATTAATGTACTCATGATATATCTGTTCCAATGTTTACAAAATAGTTTGTTTGTAGAATTTTGGGAAAATCCATATTAGAATATACATAGCCAGGGTCTTTTTATTGGCCAAGTGGCGTAGAATTTTGGGAAAATCCAAATATAAATATACATAGTTGGGATCTTTTTTATGGTTGCTTCCAGGTCCAAATAAAGTAGTGCTGATTTGATAGGAAGATCTATTTAAGTAAATTAATAGTTGGTTTTAAGCATTAACTCAGATCTGGCTCCATCATGCCTCCTTAATTCAATTCGAGAATTGCTTACCATTTCAAAGAGACAGACATGTGGAGGAAGGGTCCTAGGTTCGAATCCCAGTTGAATAGTGTACTACCTTGAAATTAAAATGTAAATAAAAAAAATAAAAACTCGTATCATATATATGAACCCTTGCTATTATATATAATAGAACCCTTGTTTGGTTTAATCTATTATTAAACCAAACAAAGTCTACGACTTTGAAATAGATAAATGGGGATTCAAATTGTAAAGAGTGGCTTGATCTTTAAGACTCCAATTAAACTAGTCCCGATATCATATTAAACAACCAACTCTCTTAAAAGCTCAAGATAAACTGTATTTTGATTTAATATGAATATCATGCTTCACAGGAATTTTGGGAAAGTGAATATAAGAAAAAAAAAGAAACATCAAATCTAGCAGATAATGGAAGAGCATGAGTGGGGCATGAACCTCTAATCATGAATGTGAAACCTTCCGGAAACTAAGGAAACACTGCGACCCACATTAGGTTATTTTATGTGCTTCACTTAAAATATACTTAAACTATATTTTATGAACGAGGACGTGTTGCACGATGATCCTCTTCAAACAAAATAATCCAATATATCAATGCTTCTTGTTTTCCCTTTATAATACAAAGAAGTCTGACGTGTACTATCTCCATACAATGGATGGGAACGAGGTGATACTTTTAGAGGAGGATCTGAAGAATCTTGGTAAGGCTGAACAACCTTTGGGTGGCGGTGGAGGTGATGTTGGTGCCTGTGCCACTATGCATATTAGAACCTTGAGTGACTTTAAATCCAAAATTCTTCAGCTAGCATACGAAGAAAAATTTCCATCAAGTCTAAAGCCAGAGTGCCCTGAGGTTCCATGGAGGTTGCACAAGGGTGGAGAAGACTATTATGAGCCTAAGGTCATGTCTTTTGGTCCTTACCACTATGGCAAACCCCACCTACGGAGAAACGCTCAAGCTTAAATTAGCAGCAAGTTACTTCAGAGAACTTCGACAGAGCGAGGATGAAATTTACAACACAATTAGTAAGGACATCAAGGAGCTGAGGGAATGCTATGCGAAATTGACGGAGGAGTACAAGGATGAAGAATTGGGTGTGATGTTGATGGTGGACGGATGTGCTTTACTGTGGCACATCATATGTGTATGTTTAGGTGGTAACCATGAAGAATACGACATCAGATATCAGGATCTAGGCCGTATACATCAGGATGTGCTGCTCTTGGAGAACCAACTCCCCTATAAAGTACTCCACAAGCTGGTGAAGAAGTTCCTGCCGCTAGATATGGTCAATGAGACTTGGATGGTAATTTTGCAGGAATTCTTTGGCATGAGCGACGAATCATTCTTCCTTGAATTCTTTTGTATAAAGGAGGAGCTGTTCTTGAGAAGAATGATGCACTCTTGCTGCAATCAGTTCCCCCAAATCATCGAAATTATTTCCGCAATTTGGAAGTCGGAACTTGAATTAATCGAGATAAAGAATTGGCATCATCTCCTGGATCTCTACCGAAGAAATTTATTGGGGGATGAACATTTTTACCCAACACAGCAGGAGACAGCAACCGTGAAGAAGGGTCTGGGATTGGTTGGAGATGTGAAATGATCTTAATCAAAACCTTTTTTGACTGCAATCATAGAATTCAAGTGCCGGAAACTGGAAGGAAAAGAAAAACAAAAAGCTCACCATACGTCAAAATGACATTGTTCCGGTTAACATGGGTTTGGTCAACCAAACAGAGTGCCACTTAGTATGTGGTCTAGGTTCATATTATCCGAGGTTAGAAAATCAATTAAAATAAAAGTTGGTCTATTTAAAATATCAACTTTTTTTTTTGTTCTAGGATATAACTATAAAAGTCCGAAAAGTTCATAATTTAAGCAATATTTTTCCTTTAAAAAAAAAAAACACTTTAAAAGTTATCTTGATTCTTGGAGAATCAATATAGGAGATTCGTACTTTTAATATTTTTCTCAAGTTTAAACATGCTCTTAGTCTCATAATCAGGATAAACACTGTTTTTGGATCAAATTAATAATGCACTATGAGTTGTGAATTTTTAGAATGATATTCAATCGTATACTCATGGAAGCTACTTTCTTTCCATTTATACGACACAACTAGTGTATACTTATCAAAACCATAGTTGGTGACTACGGTTTTAATTTTTTTTAAAGCTAAAATCGTAATTACTAACTACGGTCTTAAATTTTTTTTACGTTAAAATCGTAGTTGTGGATTACGGTTTTAAATTTTTTTAAGTTAAAACTATAGTTGTTGATTACGGTTTTAAGCACTAGTTTTGGTATTACTTTCAAAACTTATTAGATTGGTATTTTTTAAAAATGTATTATTATGGGAGAAAACCCCTCATGCTTGATGTACTCCAAAAAGCGTCATGTTTAATACTTTATTTTTTAAAATATAAATTAAAAATATTTTAAATCTTTTTTTTACTACTTTGAGAATCATATTATATATATGTAGGTGGATGCCTTCAGTTTGATTAGAGGTAAATCATAAAAAATGAATATTCTAATAAAGATTAAGCAAATTCGGTTAAAAGGAAGAAAACTTATAACATGTAGCTAATCATGATTATTTTGATCCATTGATTTTTTTATATATGTTAGTTTCAATGATTTTTGCCCAAATTTATATAAACATAATGTGCGACACTTCCTCTTTACCCAACCATGTTGAAACTTCTATCTAAACTGATTTAATGTTTTATATTTTGATCTCTCCCAATTGAATTTTATTTTTAAATAATCTAAATCTGTTTTGTCATAAAATATATATTTGAAACAAATCATTGGTTTAATGAAAAGTTATTTTAAGAATTGAACCATTTCCTTTCTTACACCTCGATGTTATTGGAAATAAAAACAATAAAAAACAAAATTTGTCCTCAAATTGATATTCCAATTTTTTCGAGAAAATAATTTAATCGATTCCAACAACAATACATCAATAGAAATATGAATCAAACCGCTAAAAAACAAGAAACATAAAATAACATCTGCGCTAATAACATAACGAAACGACTCAAAATCTATAAGAATCTAGTCAGTCTATATTTAATATTACTATTACGCACTGTAATACCTTTGACTCTTAGTTATAATATAATCAATAAACCACCATTCGATTTTTAAGATCCTGATCGATATACTTCTGCTTCTGTCTAAATCAAGCCAAACACAAATAAATGTCACACAAAACCAAACTGTCAGGACCGGTGACGATACAATCATCCTGTCATGACCGGTGACTTAAGACAAACCACAAGCGCACGCACAATCCACAATCAAAAGTACGTTTAAGACGACGATTAAATCACGAAAAAAATATAAAAACCCTAATGACTAAAAGATAGGTAAAAAATTATAAAAAAAAAAAATCACCCTCATTGCTTAAAGAAAAGAGGTTAAGAGATAAAAGTTCAGAGAAATGGTGCTAGTTCTGAAAGATGTCAATATTTAAAATGATATTCCAATTAAATAGATTAAAATGATCCAATAAACATAAAATATTTTCACTTTGCAATGAATTATAGTAATATGCTTTTTTTTCATAAATTTATCCTAAGTCGATTTAGGTGGTATGAACAAATATTTTAAAAAAAAATTAAAAAAGAATACAACTTTAAGGCCTTATAAATTTTGTAAAGATGAATCTCTCTTTAACTGAGGGAAAAAAAGGAACGACAAAGAATACAATCGTTCTTTGCCTTCAAAATTAATGTGGCCACTTTAATAGCTTCTCCAGCACAAAATATCAAACTGCTGTCAATGGTTTGATTTTTCTCTCTCTCCAAATCAGAAGATTTTTTCACCTGGATACCTTTGTAGGTGTTGTGTTGAAGTATTCTATCGTGTGCAGGTCTTGGACAGCGATTTTTAAAACAATTAAAACCATGTTCTTCCTGATTCCACTAATCACCATCATTATAAAAAAATGTTTGCTGATATTCGTGAAATTCTGTGAATTTCTATAAACATCTAGAAGGGATAGGCTTGTGATATCACAGGGGCCAGGGGAGTAGAGATAATTTACCAAAATGTGAGAGTTAAGGAGAGATCATAATTTCGCTGGGGAACGCTGAGATCCGGGGCATTCTGCATAGCTCGGCCAGGGCGACACTGGCAGGTAATCTTATCAAACTCATCTGATTCCTGTGTAATAATTCTTAGATTCATTTTATTTGAAAATTTACTTGGCTTGTTGGATTACGTTGACTTCGGTTTTAATTTTCTTATTATTCTCGTGTATTGCTATCCATTTTGCATTTTACATTCTAAATTTATTTTGATTTTGTTGTCAATTTTGTATTTCATTGTAATCCCTTTCTCTCTTGGTTTTGCTTTGCTTTCTAGTTTTGCCACCAGACTGTTAGTTGCAGGCTGGTCTGCCGAATCAGGGAGTACCCAATTGTTCTTTTGCTTTTCTTTCCCTTCTAGGTGCTGAATCGAGATTTGTGCTGGGCATAGAAGGAAAGAAAGCGTAATTTTGAAGGCATTTTAGCCTTTCCTGATCGTTTGTGTTTGGAATTCCAATGATGAGTGTTGTTGTTTCGGGTGTTATTTCTCGAAAGTATTGCTGGCATGTGGTAATTTTGCTTTATTCTGCTATGCGGGCAAGGTCTCAAGTGTTTCCGTAGCGGCATAAGAAGCTCATCAGATATTTTTCCTCATTTTAAGTGGATTATTTGTTACTTCACATGTTACTTGCTCCTTGTATGTTGCTAATTTTAATTCTTAACATCCACAATTGCATTTGAAACTTAATACACCCTTTTGAATTTTATCAGAATCTAAGCTCGAAATTTGGAATTTGCTTCATTGATTTTCTCGTGGACCCTGTCAATAACTGTAGACTACCTTACACTGTACCGGGAACTTTGTTCATCTTCTAGTCTTTTTCCTTTTCAATATAAAAAGCCCTAAACTTTGCACTAGAAAGACAGCCTCAATCAGTCAAACTGGCTTTCTTTCTTACTTCAATCTCATCAAAATTTCTTGTCTGCCACTGAGGCGGGCTATGGGCTGGGGTGGGCATAGGGGAGGGGATCAAAGTTCAGCATCTAACGAAGATAAAGAATGAAAAAAAGAAAAAAAAAATAATTATCAAAAAAAAAAAATTCTTGTTCAAGTTATTTACAAGAGTGGGACATTGGGTTTTATTAGATGCAATTTTGTAGTTTCAAATGTAAGTGATTTCTGTTTTTTTCTTTAATAAAATTTTGTTCTATTGTTGAAACATGGCTGTTTGGTATTTGTTTTCACTTCTTCATTCTCCAATCTAAGAATTAGACCAGATACTTTTTCTTCTCATTTTTTCTCTTAAACTTATTTTTCTATTGACTATACTTCCTTGAGTCAAAGAGAGAAAATCCGGTAGAAGTGTCTATGTCTGATATTATTCAGTACTTAAGAGAGGACTGATTACCTTTTGAGCATGCTCTACTACTTATTGATTGACAGACAGAATTGTTGCAATGGTGAGATTTCCTTAACAGTTGATTGCATTTAGGTATTGCCATTTTCTTCAAAACTGATATGGATATGGAAAAATGTGCTAGAACTAGCAGTAGATAGCGGCCCTAAGAATTTTCTTGTTCATCCTTGTAGCTTCTTCTAGTTTGCTAAGGAAAGAGGTTCATATTTTAATAATTTGCCGTTCACTTTCTTTTTTTTGGCTATGGAGCTCTACATAGGGGGGTTTCTGATTTTTTCTTTTGGTTTTTTAAAGAAAAGAAAAATCTACATAGGAGAGTTCATTGATGTTTGTACCGCTCATGGATGTTTAATTTTTCCATTCATCAACTTTAATTTCTTCAAATTGTCCTTATCTGCACATACATTTTCCTTTTGAGAATTTGTTCCATACCATCATCTTTATCATCAAACATGCTGCAAAAATTTTGGCCTTTTTTTTAATGATACCAATTAGGTTTGATTTAGGATATTTTTGAGATTTTTTTCTTAATCACATATTAAAATCAGAAAGACAGCGCTTCCTTGACTTAAAATTTAACTTGCAAGTAGAATAAAAACCCTTCCAAGATTTTTAGATTAGAGAATGTGATATAAAGATTCGTTGATTTCCATCCGGAATCTTGACGAATTTATATGCTCTTTAGGATAATGTTTATCTTTTGATGGTTCTCTAGAAAGATGAATGCTTTATGCATGAAGTTCTAAATTGTTACATAGCATAATTAACATATTTTGTTATGACTTTTTGTTTCCTTGGTTATATTACCAGTAAAGTTTTTCATTATTCGGAAAGTTAATATTATTTTTATCAAACCAAGCTTTGCCATCTTGAAACAGAATCATTTATTAGTGACTTGGTACTGTGTAACTTCTTCTGTTTGTGCGCTTTATTTTATTTCTTTGAGCAGATTCTTGTTTTGCTTTATTTGAGCACTAAGACTCCTGCTGGATCCTGTAACATGTGTAAGGCCATTGAGTACAGCATGCTTCAATTACAGCTTGATTGTTCAGTATTATTCTCAGGTGTTCAAATAACATCTTTTTTGCAATCTTATAATTTTCATGGTTACGCTTAGTCAAGTCTTGTTCCATATATCATTGTAGAATGAAGAACCAAATGATCGGAAGATCGCGAAACTTTGTGAATATGCTGCACAAAATACTTTGCGTATCCCAAAGGTACTGTTACCATTTTGCAGAGCCTCAAAATATGGGTTTGTTTTATTTATGAATATAGGCGTGCATTTTTGTTTAAACTTATTTTACCGGTAGATTCATCTATTGTTCCTTTAAATGGTGAAAAGAAAATGGCCTTTTGGTTACACCCAATTCGATGCACTTATTGATGAAAGATGTGGCTGGCGACAAAGCAACCGAAAATTGGGCTTAAAGTGGTATGGCCTGGAATATTAAAAATTTACACAGGATCCTTCACATTCTTAGTCTATGTTAGTGGATTTCTATCTTTGAAGGTCGACTTCTTCTCCATGTCCTTTTCCATAAATCTCTTTTTAAGTTGACTCCTAGATTTGTTTAGATCAAAAGTGATGCATCATACTATGATGTAGTCTGAGCTGCCAAGAGCTGCAGGTCCATTAGGTTTTCTTTGTGGGTCAGTTTGAACAAAGAGTGTAATGGATGTGTGGAAATTTAATCATTCTGCCCATGGTTTATAGTTTTCATTCCAAATGTGATTTTGTTTGACAAGATAATAGAGGGACAATTGAAGTATTTGAAATTGTACAAATGGAAGTGGGAATATTGGCATCAAGCAAACTTATATGGATGCAAAGTTAAATCTAAAGGAAAGCAAAGTTTATTTCTGGTGGACTTAAATGCAAAAGAACAAGGTTAAAGACATGGACAATTTTGTCGATCTCTTGAATGTAAGCATGACTTGGGTTCATGAAATTTTTAGCTACAGAAATCAGAGGGTTATCGTAAATATTGAGCTTGGGCCATTATTCTTGATGTGATTAAAGCGAAAGAGGACTACTGAGGCTTTTTGTTAGCAAAATTAAGCCCAAATCAAGCCTTTGAGTTCTCGCTCAAGTGGTAAAGGGTTGCGGTGGAGTTATGGGAGGTTCCAAGTTGTTATTCGTGTAGCAAATAATGATAAGATCATGAGAAAAACAAGGTTAAGAGTGCACACACACACAAATTATGTGATTCTAGAGGTGCCTACATCCAGGAACGATTAACCTAAGCTTCACTATCACCAATTAGGGTTACATAAGTATTTATAATAACTTGAGTATGAAAAAATTACAAAAACACCCTTATACCATGTATTGCACCACAGGGACGAAGCTCCCACACCCCAACCTATTAGTTTGTTGTACTTGGCTATTTTTAATGAAAAATCGAGCTGAGTTATTCTCTATTTTCCAGAAGTTCCATGCTGAAATTCGAACTCAATTTAATACTTCAATTCATATCCTATGAAGTCATAATGTCAAAGAATATCTTTTCGACCATTCCTTTACGTCCTCACATGGATTCTTCACATTCTCAGGCTTACACCTCAACAAAATGGGAGTGGTCGAGCGCGAAGAACCATCATTTAGTTGAAACCACTCGCACTTTTCTACTCCATCATAAGGTTCTCAACGTTTTGGGAATGTTATCTTTAGCCGCTGTTACTTGATTAATCGTATGCCATCATTCGCCTTACATGATAAAATCCCCATTCCATTCTTTTTCCAAACCAACCTCTTTCCATTTCCTCGTGTCTTTGGTCGGTTTGTTTCGTCTATGGTTCTTACTCCCCGACAAGGACAAGCTTTCTCAAATTAAAGCCAATGGCGTATGTCATCCCCGCTTTTTTATCCACTGGCAAAGCGTGCGCTCCTCCCAACATTTATGATCCAGACATATGCTCGCAAGATGTCCTCAAAATCTGTGATATCTTCCGAATCGAATTCATCCGTCTGAGACAACACAGGCTCACCAATCGTGGTCCCCATGGCCTTCGAAGCTCTCTCCAAAAGTGCGCCAGAATCTCTTGCCCTATGCGACACTACGATACTAAGACTTCATGTAGCCGACTATCTCTCAGATATATAACCGGCAGAATTTCTCCAATGTGAGGTCATCCGCACCGCTAAGAAGTGTGCCGACTTCGTGAGCCGATCCACTATCACCCATACCGTGATCATGCTGCCTCCGCGCAAGGGTCGCGGGCGCGGGTCAAAATCCATCTCGGGACGTTGCTCCCACTTCCACCGCCCACCTCCAATGGCTATTAAAGATCCTCGTCGCTTCTCGACATCACTTTATCCGCCGACATGTGAGACATCGTCGAACAAAGTCTCCGCCGTTGTCTCTTCATCCCATTCCAAGAGCACTTCAATACCGAAGATCACGGTGCATCTGTACACCCGATGACAAGAATCGAGCAAAGTGAAACTCCCCGAGGATCTCTTCTCTCAAATCATTAACCGGGACCACCTCCCGCCCTCTATATCGGCGACTACCATCCGTGGTGGGATGGTCTAACCGCCACCCATACCTGCATCACTATATCCGTCCCCGATGGACACCATCTTCGCCCCGTCCCCCGAGACTCAATCACTGGCTCTGAATAGGACAGATAGCTACTAAACTCCTAACGTACCGGGAAGCTTACTGGGCTATACTGCAGTTCAAACTGTCCTAGCTTTCTAAGATTCGCCACTCCCGTGTGAAGCTATACGCTAATGCTCCAGATTCTAATCGAGCGATAAGCCACCACATTTGCCTTACTGTGTGGTGGTAATGCAAAGTGAAGTCATAGTCCTAAGAACTCCATCCACCGCCGCCTCATATCAGGTCTCACGCATGAAGATATACTTCGACTTTTGTGGTCTCGAAAGTACACCCTCGACCGCCGCCATATAAATAGTGGCCGCTAACTCATCGTGTGAGGTAATCGCTTCATGATTCTTTAACCGGGCGTGAACCATAAGCTACCACCCTAACGGGATCGCATCAAACACATCCTACCCAAATTCAGGTGCATCAATACACCGGTACTCGCTCTCTCTCTGACTATCGAATAGAGTCGGCAAGCTCTTCTTTCAACTCCCGAATGCCTTCTTCCATAGGTCATTCCACTCAAACTTACCTCCTTCCCGGTTAGTTTCATATCGTAGCCGTAGCTCCGAGAAATCCTCTATGAACCTCCGTAGCATCTACCAATCCCAAGAAACCGATTCAAGACCCGACGCCTTCTCCTAGCCTAATCACAAATTTCAACCTTCGGGGTCCACCGACACCCGAGGCCGACACACAATGTGCCCCAAGAATCTCACCTTAGTAAGCCAAAACTCGCACTTACTGAACTTGACGTACAACTGATGATCTCTCAAAAGCTGCAGAATGACCCTTAGATGATCCTCATGCTCCCTCTCAAACTGGGAGTAGATCAGAATGTCATCTACGAACACCACGACAAACTGATCCGTATAGGGTCAATAATTCATGATGATCCATGAACGCCGCCGCGATTCGCCAATCCAGCGGTATCACTGAACTTAAAGTTCCCATTATCGCTGGCCCTAAACGCCGTTTTAGGGATATCCGCCCTAACCCTCACAAATTCCATGGTAACCAAGCAGACAGTCTATCTCGGGAGCAGACTCGCACTCTCTCATAAATCAAGTTAAACAAATCATCAATCCCCAAGAACGGATACCGATTCTCGATCAGAACCCTATTCAACCTGTTTGCAGTCAAATTGGCTAATAAGGGTCTGCTTTTCTTTTTTTGCAACAACCGAGCGCCCCATGGTGAAGTGCTCGACCGAATAAAGCTCCTCGTCCAGAACTCCCAGAATGTTGACCTGAGTTCAGAATCTCAACCTAAGTGCCATCCTATGAGTCATGTGACGGGCAACGTGCCGTGGTAACCTACAGCTCACATCCCTCTACTGAGGTAATCCCTGCAGCCTCATCCCGAAAAATATCCTCAGACTGTGACACTACTCGCTGCACTCTAAGTCCGACCCCACCTGTCTCTCCGTGGTAGTGCCGTTAGCCAACTCATCAACCGTCCGTGCCATCCGGAATCGTACACCTGGCCCGGGGGCAAGACATCAGGTTGTCTCGAAACGCAACATGAGTACCGCTTTGTGTGTAGCGGTAACCTCCTACGCCGTTAATCATGACGACTCCCAGATGCCGGGCCAACCCGCCCATCCCAAGGATGACGTCGAACTCTGACATGTCCATGACCCTTAGGTCCACTGTGAGCAGAATCCCAGAGATCTCTAGCTCGCAAACTCGACATATCATATCTATACTCACCCTAATCCCTAGGGGAGAACTCACATACAGGGGCTCCTCCAAGGTCTCAACCTCTAGACCCAACTCTCTCACGACTGATGCAACGATGAATGAATGCGATGCACCATAATCAAATAATATCTTTGCCCATAGGCGAGATAGCCAGAACCGCATCTCCGTATGACTTAGTTGATCTCAGGACTCACCTTGCAGGCTGATGGCGTGAGACACGCCCTCGGATCCCCGATGTCCCGCGACCAGGCCCCGTCCTCGGCTCGACCTACTTCCGCCCCTCCGTCCGCCCGCGTAATGGAGGCGCCCGTGGCAAAGCACTCGGGATCGTACCGGTTCCTCCGACCCACTGCAGTGTGGGAGGATTAAACTCCAGGTCCGTGTCGGGTCCCATGGAATACCGGGACTGCACCGTCCCGAAACCCCGATCCCGCTCCGGGCAATCCCGCATCATATTCTGGGCCGCCGGCAAGGGAAACATGTCACCCATCCTCCGCCTCGGTCAGCCCTAGTCCGACCTCGACCTCGATGGCCACGACGTCATCCCCGAACCACTGAGCGCCAGGTCCGCCTTTCTCGAATAAGAAGGTTGATCCTCTCTCTTCTCACTAGTACCCGTAGCTCGGATACCCCTTATATCCTCTATCTCTCTCTCTATGGTCAAAGCCATCTCGACCATGGAGTCCATGTCCTGTAGGCGGAGTCCTACAATCTTGCCCCGAATGGACAACTTCACCCATTCTCAAATCTCCTCACCTTGGCCACATTTGTGGCCACGTAGTCATTAGCAAAACAGGCTAACTCAATAAACTTAAATTTGACGACTCATCATAGTTATAGCTCCCCGCTCAAATTAGAACTCGGGCCTTTTGTAATGTCTAGCAGTTGGCCTAAAATACTTGCCCATGAAGAGCTCATGGAACTCGGGCCCAAGTTATCGCTCTAATTCCCTAGAGGTTCAACCCGGGCCCCACCACTGGGACTCACCTTCTAGCCGAATGCATCTGGGCCTGATTCTTGGCCGCACCGGGAGGTGGCCATCCATGGTCAATACCTTCTCACCCGCTCGGGAACTAACAATGGTCCGCCACCATCGGATCTCCTCCCGTAAATGCTCTGAGGGTGATGTGACTTAAACCTCCGTGAGGTTACTCGACTCACCCTAGCTACCGCCGCCACCGCACTAGCCCGTGCAGCAAGAATCGCAATCCCACGCCTCGAAGGCCCACTGTCAAAACCGGTGGTATGGCTAACACCGTGGGACGACCTTCTACGCCCTCGCCCTCGGCTCACATCTACACATGTCAATGGCAACAAAATTCATCAAATTATATCTCGACTAATCTAAGAGGTACATGCCAAACTAATAATGTAATTAACACATGAACTAACTGCTCATCATCCTTTCGTTGGTGCTAATTGTCAACCACTCATTCCATTCATTTTACTTGAATTTTTTTCATGTTCATTTGAATTTCCGAACCCCTAAGGTTATGTTTCTCAACCCTAGTGTTCCGTATACAATTTACCATGTATATATATATATATATATATATATATTTTTTTTTTTTTTTTTCACATAATTCAATCACACATGTTAAGCACAAACATGCATGCAACACACCTCAATCAATAAAATGCACAATGAATGCATGATCTAACCCGTTTCCCACCGAGTCCTAGGTATTGACGTACCTAAACGTTGGTGCCAAATTGTAAATTTTGGATACCAAACTCGAGCTCCCTAGGTATTCGTATACCCAGTTCTAATATCGTCGCGACGCCCAAACCCGGGTCATTTTGTACTTTTTTTTTTTTTTTAACGTTGTCCATGAACAATGTTCGTGGTACAGCGGTCCATGAACAAGGACTCCAAAATGTAGCTGGGCACGCACGCTGCACCGTGAGCGCCTCCTGGTCATGCAGATAGCGCGCCGCACACTACGCTCTCGTCATGCGCAAGACCGCGCTACCGTCGCGCTCGGGTGCACGCCATCGCAGAACACCGCCGAGCGCCCGCCCCGCCGCGACACTGCAGGGCCGTGGTCGCTGACACCAAACGGCCAGCCCCCGCGGCAAAGAAATTTTCACGCTACGTAATTCTTATATTCTCATCGCGGCCAGAGATATATCCCGTCATATACCGCTTTCCCATGTCGCGAAGGCCTCCTCGCCTGTCCAAACCCGCCGCTAACACCACTAATCTGCCGCTGACCCAAAGGTCCGCAGGGGCTCACATGATAGACCCCGCCGCCACCTCGCCGCCCGGGGCCCCAGCCTCGAACCTTTGTCGCCACGGCACGTAAATCCCGCCGCGACACGGCCGATGATTTTCTGCCGTGGGCGCCAGGCTAGCCGGCTGGCGTCGCGCACGCCCCGGCTATCCACTCAGCCCGCCGCGCACGCACAGCCTGGCCATGCGTCGTCTACGCGCCCGTCACGGCAAGTGAGCAACCTGTCGCGTACGCCCGGCTCGCCGAGATAAACTTTTCACGCGACCGAGGCTCCCAACGGGGCAAGAGCTCCATTCTCCGGGCCTCCCAGACCCATTTTTTTTTTTTTTTTTTTTTTTTTTTTCAACACACTGTAAAATTAATGGAAATTAGCCTTATTACTACAAAGGCCATTTGAACCTGGAAAACCTTCCAAAATGTATTTATCATACAAAAAAAGAGTGTAATTATGACTCTTTGTTCTTTACACATTACAAAAACTGGGTTTTTCTACGCAGAAATTTACATTATACAAAATCAAGCCAGATTTGGCCCTTTTTCCTTCACAACTGAGGTCTTGGAGGAGCTTCATCGCCCGTTGTACCTCCAACACCTGAAATGGTTACTCCCTCAACGGGGTGAGCAATGCCCAGTAGTTTAATTTTCCTACATGGGTTACTCCCCACCTAAGTGCTCATGCAATGGCAATCAAACAAACATTCAAGTAAATCATGCATATTCTTACTTGAATGTCTACGTGCCCCATCCCATGCCTTGAGTCCTCACCGACTCTCTCACACATGCAATTTTCCATGTATGATACATCATTTTCAACAAAAGTATTTGTTTTAGTTTGTGGACAACCCTCCGATATTACTAGTGGACCTACTCCGATAAATAATCATTGGTCAACCCTTTGAAATCATGTCATGCTCTCACACCCATTGTTCTATGGTGTCCCCGTGCATGCCATTTCATAACAATTCATGTTAATATATCATACATGCATATACTAACAAAATTTATGCACAATCAACATGTTATTCACTCATAGCAATAACACAAACATCACACAAAGCCATATGAACAATCCACACTCGCCCCGTGGACTCCCCAAAGACCATTCTGTGGATTTTCATCACTTAGTCCCACCACTGGACTCAAATGCACGAATCTCTTAGGGCCCTAAACATCCCTTAACCATTCATGGCTCCTTAGCCAAAGATTAAACCAAGTAGGAAAAAATCCTTTCTACCCTTGAGCTCATTTCTCAAAACTCCCTATTCCTAAGGCCTTGATGCGAAGCCTAGTCACGAGGATAAACTCTCCCTCTGTCAAACAGAATCACGGTCTCGATCGTCGAAAATTTAGAGAGTAGCGTAGCTTCTCTCTGGCAACTCTCTTTCTCTTTTCTTTTTCCTTCCCTTTTTTTTTTCCTCCCTCTCAACCGGCCGTTGTCGGGGTCAAGTGAGACGTCCTCCACTCGCCACTCACACCTCTCTTAGCCGCCGATTCGGACATCCCTATCCCTTTATCCATCCACTCGATTCTCATCCAATCCTACGGGTGACACATGTCTCATTACGGCCCTGTTCTTGAGCTCTCATTGCTCATCCTACGCTTGACACGTGGTGCACCATTATCCACTCTTCATGTGCCAAGTGTCCCGTACTACCCTTGGTTCTCGAAAAAACGTGAAATCTCGACCATCCCGGAATTCTACGAAATTTGACGTGGTGGCTAGATTTCATGAGACGATTTCAACGGTGAAGCTCGTTTTGTCATCTGAGCTCTAAAAAAATTCCAGATTTTGACCGAAATTTCCGTTTTACCCTTTCTCATAAAATTTGGATTTTCTAGGGTTTTACATTGTCTGTCTTGAAAGCATTCATTATACATTCTTTCATAAATACTTGAGCAGTCGTAATTTTCATAAAATATCTTTAGTGTTGTTGGGATCAAGCCATGATATTTGCAATTTTTTTGTTGTTCATCACCGTGTCATTCTTTCTAGTTATATATGTTATACCTAATAAACTGGGCTGCATTCAAATATGTGCTACTCATATCTTGCAGAACTCTATCCATGAAGTTCTAGTTTGAAGTTTTCAACTAGCATTTTCATTGCGAAGTCTTTCTCTTATGGATGAAGGTAAACTTCAATGCAATTATTTTACATAAAATCCTATTATTTCTGTATGGAATAAGATTGAAACTTTTGTTAATTACTTTGGTTTTTGAAGAATCTTAGTCATCCCAAGAGAAAGAAATGATTGTAGAGTTCAATAATATCTTCATGTGTGATTGTAGCTACTTTATGATGTAATATTATATTTCATGAACCATTTTCCTGAAAGTAATGATGATATATCTTCTAAGAAGGAAAAGGAGAGAGATTTTCATTCCAAAAGCTGAGAGATCATGTGTTGGAATGACTGAAGGCAGTTGCATTAGTCTGAATCTTAAACTCCAACAACCCATCCTTTTTCAACACCCTATACACATAATAAATGAGCAACTCATAGCTAGTATAAAGGATTTTGTGGCTTGTGCCAGTTAGAAATTACCATGTAATACTTGATAACATTATGTCTACTTGAGTTGTTTCTTCTGTTTTGATAGGCATTTTTTAAAATAAGTTTTTCTTTGAAAGGGAAAAAAATGCTTATTTTTTAAATCTTATATCTGGATATGAACACTGGGTCATTATTCTTAGATTATATTGACTTCTTAGTGGTAGAATTTAGAATTAAAAGCATAAAATAATTCAGTAATCAAAGTTCCATTTCAAAGGTATTCCCTTAGTCTTGAATTCACTTTCAAGGAATTTTGGGTAGTCTTGAAAATCTATTATTATCAAGTTGGATGAGTTATAGGGATGCATAGATATAGATAGAGAGATAGATAAATATAGGGAGAGAGAGAAGGGAGACAGAGTGATCGATAGAGAGGGAGAGAGAGTGTGTTTTTACATTAAGGATACATTTTCCTTTCAGAATTCATTGGACCTAAATAGCTTGATTTATTTTTTCTTTTCAGGGGTAAGCTTGCCTACTAAAATGATAATGAATACTGCCTTGTCATATGTCAGTAAATGGTCATGTCTACTCTCCAGTTCAATATATTATTCCATTTATTTTCAGGGCCTTTGGTACCCAGCACGTCGCAGATCCCTTTACCTTGGCAATATCCATGATTATCTTTTCCTCAAAGGCCTACAATATCCTTCCTCTTGTTCCTTGTGCTGAGGCTGCACTTTTGGACAAAATGGTACATCACTCATTGGTTTCCTGATAGCACTTGTTCACATTGTATATCACTTTAGTGAGGAGGGCCTGGGCTTCAGCTTCCTTTTCGTTTGTAAGCTCACATGTGACTGGTGGCATAAAAGCAAACTGATAGCTCTTGATGGAATCTGATAATTATGGTTTCTTTTGAGAGCTTCATGCTAACTTATCATTTTCTTGATTAAATTTCACATTTCCTTCAATATTTTGCTTCATTCCTGTTGCAGGTTGATCCATTTTTGCAGGCTGTTAACCCTGGATCTGTCCGTGCTTCAAAGGCTTATGGATCTAAATACAATAGATTACAAAACAGTACTCAAAATATAACATTTTTGTCAAATATATGAGATAAATAGATATCACAAAAATTAAAACCAAATTTAAGCCAGAGGTAGCTGCTCCTCTGGTTCTTCTTCCATATTGTTTGTGTTGTTTTGAGGATATTTAAACATGTCAAAGTCAAAAGCAGGTTGATTCCAATAGCATGCTATCTTCAAAAGGAACAAGATCCAAATACCAAGAAGAAACCCTCTAAAATATGGCGTTAGGATTTGAAATAAACAAGCTTCTGCTAGTGTTCCACTCAAGAATATAACGTGCTCCAAAATCATAAGGATGCTGACATATTTTTCATCTTCACTCTGATGGGGCCATATCGCAAGTAAGATTTCATAAGCAATAAATACCTTGAACATTATAAATGTTGCAAATAAGTATATTCGCAGAGCTATGAGAGATATTATCGTGGTCATACTCTCATATGATTTTGGGTCCAATTGTCCTTGGAATCAGTATGTTATCTGCTCTACATTACATTTCTTCATTGACATTGCTTTTGATAAGGAAATGTGGAATGATCTGAGGATGGGATGGGGGTTGGGTTAGGTTTTGGCGTGGTTTAGGGTTGTTCTCTTAGTTCAGTTATTGAGGAGAACATGGGATTGATGATTAGTGCTCTGTTCTGGAGGATGGGGGTTACATTTCTTTTTTTTTTGAAACATGATAATCCAGAATTTTGAATATCTTTAGATAAAATGAATTTATTTATTTTGATTATTCTTGTTTTCTTGAGTTTTTTTAAGGAGAAAAACTTTTAGATAAATTAATTTGAATTAATTTTGCATGAGGAAGAATTAAATTATATTTTTAACAAGATTATTAAAAAGATAAATTGCGTATTTTAATAAGACTTATCTCTCTAACTGGATACATGTTAAGTAAATATATGTAATTTTAATTTATATTAATATGAATTAAATTATATTTAACAAGAATTATTCTTTAATGGATACTTATTAAATAGGTATATAATTTAATTTATTTATAAATGATGGATTTAATAAGACGTGTTGTTGTTTTAAGATATTTAAATTATTAAATTAAAGTGAATAACTTCTACATGTACCAAGAAAATTATAAGTGGTATGTTTAAGTAATGCTTATTCTAGAATTAGTTTCATCATAGAAATTTACTAAATAGAGAAATTTAGATATCAAATTTGCTTGAATTTTAAGAATAAGTCGACGATGACATGATCTTTCAAAACACTCAAGTTTTTAAAATAATCGAGTGAGAGAAGGTTTAGCTAAGCCTAATGACCTTCCAATCGAAGTATCTCTGGGATCCATGCTTGGCTCAAATCTTCTTAAAATGGACAACAGAGTGATCCTAGTTAGTAGACTCCCTTAAGGCGGTTAACAATATTTTAAGCAAACAATCGGCCTAAAGTTGAGGTAACTTGAAGAAAATAATAAACTATGTACAATAGTCCCTATTTATCTTATCAAGAAGCTAAGTCAATCACCTAGTCAAAGGATAAATGACTTTTGAGATTGATTAGATTAGATTATATATCTTATTAACTTTGAGAAGCTAGCCCTACCCAAAAGTAAGATAAAGCTCGCTTGAAAGTTAATTTATCCCTAATTGATGTGTGTAATTTTGAGTGTTATATTATATGCTATCAATGAAAATTATGTAAGGAGCTTCTAAAAAACACACAATATTATAAATTAAATTTTACATAATTATGAAAATATAAGTTCAATATTTTTATTACGGGTTTGATATAAATTTTTCAAAACACACATAATATAAATTTCTTTAAATGACATCAATTAATATAAAAAAAATAGGGTAATTTAAAAAGTGTAAGAATAGGTTTATAATTTTAAAGAAATACTAAAAAAATTAATATAATTATTATAAAATATGAACATAAATTAAAAAGATAGATAAAATAGTCAATTTTAATTATAAGTTAATAAATCATTATATTGAAAAAAGGTTAAAAATCTTATGAAACATTTATGATTTCGCCTTGGTCGACTCTTTTTGCTTTAGATTCGTGAATACTAAGGGCGCCTTGCTTGGTTTTAAAAAGGAGGTTTTGTTTGGTTTTAAAAACCAATAAATCAAATTATTTATCACATTTTCTAGCATTTACTTGCATACATGTAATTAATTAAACAAGTATTAATGATTAAAGGAAGAATGATAGACACTAAAATGGTCAAATATTTTGAATAAAAATATCAGTATAATAGTTATATTCATAAAATTCTTACAAGAAATTTATTGTAATTATAATCATAAATTAAAGAAATATGTACGTATTAAATAACCTAAAGTATACAAGAATTCAAAACATGGGTTTAATCCATGTAGAATACATTGAGATAAATTATATGCATTGTTGCTCCAAAACTCATCTTCATCTGAATGGTACTTTTTGGTATCAAGCGAATAGAATACCATGTATTTGCCTTGAAACTTTGGAAAGTAGATCGTTGCTCATTCCTCTAAAACTTGTTGCGTTTTGCTCCATGATCCATTATAACTAAGATACAATATCTTATTATCCAAATTCAACATGTTTATCTCGATTCCAATCCATTTAGAGGAATGAAGTTTAAAGGCAACATGTCCTTCTTTACCAATCATAGTGATATTAATACCTCCATCACTTTCGATTAGAAAGATTCACGATTTTTGATTTACGTGAAAATGGGTTCCGCAAATTCTAAAAGTAGTTTGTGGTCTTAGATCAAAATTGCCACATTTCCATTGACATCTAAGATGAAGCATTCCCTCGTTATGAAAAATCGGATTGCAATCGGACATACAAACAAGCATAACTTTTTGTAAAGCTCATCCACAATAGTCCAATTGTTTTCTCCTGGTTTAATTATGTAAATTCAAGCATATATATACATAATTCTTAGTTCAACAACAAAGCAATTTTAATCGATTGGGGGAGAAGAGAAAATAAATTTAGTGGTTGGTAAAAGTTCTGATGATAACTCAGGAAGGTTAGTTCTCACTTTTGTAAAAATATTAAAGAAAAGGATAGTTGGTTTAGATACTAATGATGATCCCATAAGTAGCCAACCAAAATTGGAGCATAAGATGTTACCGGTTGGAAGTCGATTGATAGGCATGTGATAAGTGTTGTATATGGGATCAAATAGATAATATTGATCTTTTTGAACGAGAAGCAAAAGTGGAGATCGATGTTGTTTATGAAAAGCAACAACAAAACGCCATGATTTACATGTGGCACGAAAAGTAATATGATCTTGATAAGGCAGATGCGATAATATCATCACCATAAAGTTCTAATGGAAGATCGGCAAAGTTTGCCTTTTCTTTCATCATATGTAATTCTTTTCTCATTGACTTCCGTTGTTATTGTATATCTAAGAAAAAAAGAAGGAATGCAATAAATATTTCAAATTGAGTTAAGATTATTGAATAAAAGTTAGAAGTTGTTTATACTTAAACTTTAATTTTAAGGTTACTTTAAACTAAGTAATTCCATAAAATCAAAAAATAAAAATAAAAATCAAAGATAATAAGTGATGATGCTTTTCAGCAGGGCGAGAATTTGGAGCGTGTGAGGGTTGTTAGAGCTGAACCAAGGCGTGACGAATTTGAGCGGAGGGGATCTTGGATGCGTGCGGGCTATGGAAAGGTTCTTCAATCTTGCGTCGTGAGGCTCGATCGGACCTCTCACCAAAAATCAAGAAGTAGGGGGGTCGGCGAGGGCTTCGCCCGTGGCCGCTCCGATGCCAAAGTCAGTTTCTCTTTGAGAGAATTTAAGGGGCGGGTATGTTGCTTCTGAGAATATGTAGCATAATTGGTGTCTGTGTAAGAATGAGCGTACCTTTCACAATTGGGGTGTCCATGTATTTATAGTAGATGTTTGATCAGTTGGATAATGGTAGGGCACATTCGTTGGATGATTTTCTTGTTATCCGTATCGGATTTGGTAATGGATTTAGAAAGAGTATTTTATTTGGGATAATCTACCTTCCTTATAGGGCAGAACCAACTGGCGATGATCTGTTATTATTTTTGATAGGATTTGAATGGATGGAAAATATATCGTTTATTTTGTCTTGTGAGAAATATGTGGATTAATTTGTTTAGGTATTGACCTTCTAATTTACCTAGATCATGCTTGGGCCTATCAGAGTCGGACCTCGGCTTTGAAATTTTGGTATGGGAGGGCACAGGTATTGCACAGACCCACCATTCCTTTGGGCCTTGCAAGTGGGCTTTTGGGCCCATTTCTTTATCCCCATCAATAAGAAAATAGAAGAACAATCAAATAAGCAAATTGTGGATGACCTTCTATTAAATCTAGTTTGATTATTGTAGATGAGTTCGGTCTTTATGTGAAATCTTAAAAAAAAAAAAAACTCAAAGAGAAAAATAAAATTTAGGTTTCATATTATGAACACATTTTAAAATATACACAATATAAAATATAATTAATGAGAGAAATAAAAAGGGGGAAAATCAAGTTACTTAAATAATTTCTATTAGGGTTGAAGTTATTTAGGTTTAATTTACCCTCTTTTGTAACCAAAGTTTATTTAAATTTCATACGAATTCTAAAGTTACTCGTCATAAGTTGTAAAAAATGAAATAACAAATAAAACAAAAATCCTTTCTAAATAACATATCTCACGTCTCTCCAAGAATAATAATTTCCAAATAGAAGTTAAAGGTATATTTTATAGAAACATAAGTAGAAATAAAAAGAAATGCGATGCAAGTAAATAGAAGTAAAAAAAAAAATATAGAAATAGAAACTTTTCCTATTCCTCATACATTGGGTAAAAACTTCTCTTTATTTCATCATGCTTTTATTATTTAGTTAATGAGATCTAAATCTAGGTCATTAAATTAAGGACGAAAGGTAGCGTAAACATGAAGGTTTTATTTTTAATACAGTATAGTTTTAAGGTAATAAACTCTTCTCAATAAGATACTCTTTTCATGTTCTATGCCTATTTAAAATGATGAGTCCATTTGAGCTAAACATAACGAACAAACTTAAAGTATTTAAATTATAATGTTTGTGTATTTAAATAATAGTATTTAATGAATCTTCTTCCACATCATCTATAAGATTAAAGATAATAATATAATTTTATTAAAGCTATTATCATTCTAATTAGTCAATTTTGGCTAATGAGACTTGACTCATTATTGAATATGTATGTGTGATGGTTGAGGTCTCTTATAGCTTAACTAATGGTCTCAAGTTCGAGTTTTACAAATACAACCGTGTTATATGATAAAGTTTTACCGTCCGTTAAAGACACCTTATGATCTCACAAAAAAATGAGACATGACTTAGTGATTAAAGAGTTGGGTAAGGCATAAGAAATAACCATATTCGAGTTTCCATACAAATAGAGTCTCCATAATAAAAATTAATAGATGTGAAACTCAAAAGAAAACCAAATCAAGAATAAAACAATATTTTTATTTTAAATTTTAAATTGTATTTACTCTAATTTTATTGTAACTTCTCTTTCGAATGTATTATTTGAAATGTACATTGAGTTTTTATACCCAACATCAAATAGTTACTGGTAGTAAATCCATTATTTATTTATCAATTTAATTTTTTCTCTAATTTTAATATTTATCCTACATAACCATTTTTTTCAATATTGTAATTATTTTTTTACTTCTTATTTAATTTTGAAAAAAAAAAAAAATTTACTGATTCCAATTTTTAAAAACCGTTTTATATTCTCAAAAACAAGAATAACGAGAAAAATAAAAGAACATCGTTGGTTCTAATTTTTTTGGCTATGAAAACATAAAAACAAATAAAATACTAAATTTAATAAATAAAATTTTTCAAAAACATTATTTTAGTGTTTTTATTTTATTTATAAATTATTTTCAGAAACGTTTTTAAAGTAATAATCAGACATGCCTAAATAATCCCGGTAATCACTTTGATGGGATGCGACTACTTGTTGGGTTTATATCAGCGTAGTCTTTCCACTCTATCGTGACGATTTGCATTAGAATTACAACAGCAATGTATCTATTTATTAGCGATTGAAGTTTCCCTAATTCTCAAATGCTTCAAACATAGATACCAATTTAAGTAAAATAATAAATTTAAACACCAAAAATATTTAATTGCAAATAAACATAACTTTAAAGAAAAACTTAATTTCAAAACTTATCAACAACTTTTAGAATTGCAAATAGTAAATCAAATTAGGAAATGAATATTTTCCTCCTGATTTTTGCATTAGCCATTTCAAAAAGTTTACCAACTTCTTACCTCTCATATCTAACAAATTTTCTCAAAAAATAAAAAATAAAAATGAAACAATAAAAAATAATTTAAAAGAAATTATTAATAAAATACTAAATTATTATTCATTGAATTTTAATTTTAAAATTTACTTAAATAATTCTTTAACACTGATGAAATTATTAGGGGTGAAATTAATAAAAATTAAAAAAATTAAATCAAGAATCAGCGAGTATTCTTATATTTGAACTGTATTTAGTATTTACTCTAATTCTATTGAAAATCAAAGCTTGAGAGCAAGTTAAGAGATAAACATAAATAAATAAAATAAAATAACATAACATAGAGTAAACTAAACAAATAATTTATAATCATTAATTAAAATTGAAAATAATGAAGTTAATTTTTGAAGGAATGTTTCAATCTATTGATTTAAAAATAATTACAAATAAGGCATAAATAATATAAAATACATGTTAGTAAAACTTTATAGAAAATAATTATGTTTAAAGTATGATTTATCTAGATATTTTTATAATAAACTGTAAGTACTAAATTAATGCCCTAATTACTATTAGAATAGATAGACTAAGGTGGTGTTTGTTTTATTTACATAATCTTTACGAATCGGACTTTTTGAGTTTAATGTGAATAGTCAGCAATAGCGTAAGTATTAAATTGTTGTTTTTAACGTTGGGTAGCAAGTAGAGAATGACAAGCAGTCTGGATTATTTCGATGTCGCCACTGCCGCTCTTAATGGGATGAGTTTGTTTTAGTTGTAATCTAGTTTTTAGTAGGTTTGAGTTTATTTTCTCAAATCGAGAAGCAGTTAGGGACATGTTAGGTATTGTTACTCTGTGCCTTGGGTATACTTTAAAATAATTTTTATTATTTTATTTTATACTTTAATATAAATAATAATAATAATTAGAATGTTTTAATAAATAATTTATAAAAATTTATAATATTTTTATTTTTTATGAAATATATTAATTTTAATATAATAAAAATAAAAAAACAAATATAAAAAAATAAAAAATAAAAACAAAAATCAAAAGTAAATGAGACGGGTTTGAAAATTTTCTCATCCTCTTCCTGTCCCATTTAATTTTTTAAATGAGATAAGTTTGAGAATTAAAAAAATAAACGAGTCGGGTCGGGATGAGGCTGCTTCATCCCGAGAAGCTAGCCAGTTATTATCGGTAGTAGTGTGTATTGCTAGCCTTTTTCCTTATTGGGTAACGATGAAGTTTTTCTTATTTTAGTGGAAAATGATTTTTAAATGAAAAAATAAATATTTTCGCTTTTTTATTCAAAGAAATTTTTAAAATTTGAAAAATTTTTAAAAACAAACGAAGCAATGTTGAAAGGCGAATAAGCTTGAAGTATTAAGTCAAAAAATAAACACCACCCAACATAATACTTATAATTTATTAAGACGGTATCTAAGTTAATATCTTACAATTTTTTATTTATAAAAACCATAGTATTTTTATATTTTTTTATATATGTTTTTTATGATTATTCCTAAACTAATGGAGTCAAAAGAAAATTTTTCTCATATTTAAATAGTTGGGAGTCGGATGTGAGGCGAGGTGGCATCGACTGTCACTAGAGTTATGATTCGACATTTGGGGTTTGGATATATTGAAAATTTTAAGGGTATTTTTGGAAATAAAGATATGAGATATAGGTTTTAATTACACATTACCGGCCGAATATCGTGCCGGGATCGTCCCCGTAGCTTTTCGCCGGTGGGTTTAGATTCTGTCCCGAGATAGCCATTTTCTTGTTTTATTGTGTCGAATGCGGTAATAAGTCTTATTGCCTTCTGTTTGGTTGGATTCATCTTTTCTTTTTCTTAGCAAGTGACGAAATACCCTTATTATATTTATCAATTTACACAAATGACCTTTAAGATATGGTTACAAAAATAAGTTCAAGCCAGATTCAGGCGGTTTTGGTCGCTCATCGGCGGTCGTTTTTACCCTAATTGTTGTTGGGTTTTGGGCTCCCTTCCTATGTAGAGTAAAAGCCCAATATTGTGAGGGCTCACTTATCTCACTTATTTAAGTGGAGGGGTCGATTAGGCGCGCGAGAGTATTGCTCATTTTTGTGAAATATAGCGACAAAGAAGAGGAAAAGAAAAGCTTTGTGATTTTCGCGCATCCGCAGTTGTTTTTCAGATTACAGCGCGGGTTCGTTCGCCCGTTGGATCGGGCTTATTTTTTGGACAGCAGGTTCGGAAAATGTGATACTTTATTGCAATGCGGTTGGATCGTCATCTGATATACGGCGGGAGATAAGTGCTTAGCGGAGTTTATATTACGCTTTTGGGGTCTTTCTTTTTCTTCTTATTTTGCATTGGAAGCGTTGGTGTTTGATTATAGATTGTTGGCTATAGCATTTTTGGTGCACTTATTGGAACTCTCTTGGCCTCATTGATCATAGTGGAGCTATTTCTTGCAGTGCAGACGTGACTTAGTGGTTTTACCTTACTTTAAGGGGTTTTCCACGTTAAACAAGTGTGTCTCTTGTGTGCTATTGATTTGTTTTTTGCGCTATATTTTTATTGGTCCTCCTCGCTAAGTTCTTGCAAGTAAGGAGAATTTAATTGTGCTACCTTGCACTCATTATTCGAGTTTGTTATTGTGTTGGTAGGTTTTCCCTATGAGTGGTATCAGAGCCAAGTTGTGAGTGATTGTTTCTACTTGCTTGAAAGATGGAGGCACATATGAAAATGGTATCTTTGAATGGAGCAAACTATCCTTTATTGGAAGGGAGTGAATGAAGGACTTGCTATTTGTAGAAGAATATGCATATTCTGTCTTGTGCCTGAAGCCAGGAGTCATTAATGATGAAGAGTGGGGTTTTGAGCATGAGGCGTATGCGGTTTATCGAACTTTTTGTAGATGAACCATTTATAATCTTATTGCTCATAGGATTTATCTGGGAGAACTATGTAGCAAACACTTGAATGTATCTGGCTTCATCGAGGAGACGACAAATTGTACTTGTTGAGATTTTGTTGAATTGAAGTACAAGGATGGAACTTCCATTCTGCGAGCACTGAGTGAATTTCAGGGCGTTGTGATCGGGATGTCGGTGCCGAATCAAGTTTGATGATGATGTGTTGGGACTATTTCTATTAATAACTCTACTTTTTGGTCGTGACAGGAGACATTTCGAGTTTCCATGATTAGTCTTGCCCCGAATGGCATTGTTCCCTTGCCACCAAATGGCAAAGACCGGTGCTCTTAATGAAGAGATGAGAAGGAAGGCGCAGGTATTTCTCATTCGAGAGGTGTATTGCGCGGGGAGAAGCCAAGGAGTTGAAGGTGGTAGAGACGAGAGGCGGGAGCTAGTCGGATCTCGGGCCTGGAATGTGGGTGCCATTGACCCCAGTGTGCAAAATGGGGCACATCAAAGGAGGCCCATTTTCTATGGAAGAAAGAGAGTAAAGACAAAGGTGCAGAAAGAAGGATCATGATGATCGGCGGTTGTGTGACTATTGCGCCACCGGTGATGATCGCTGTTATTCTCCATGACCCACAATTCTGTTTTGTATCGGTGAGAGCATGTGGTTAATTGATAGTGGTCTTTACCTTTATATTACACCCGGGAAGGAGTTCTTCACATCTTACACTCCGGTGGTTTGGGTTTGAAAGATGGAGTAATGATACAAGAAACCGTGTCAAAGGTTATTAAGGGTTAGTGATACGTTTGCAAACCAACATGGGAATCTGATTGCTACTAGAGGTCGAACATACTCCGGATGTCGCTTTAATTTGATCTGTGCGGGTACTTGATGATGCGGTTATGATAACCACTTTAGTTACGGAAAGTGGTAAGGATAACTAGTTGTGTGGAAAAAGAGCTGGAAGAGTTGAAGTTAGCAGTGAATAGCTTTGGTTGTAGTATTGGTCTGAATGCTATGGATATAGAGGCTTCTTTGTGTAGAGGCTTTAGTCATATCGGTGAGAAGGGTTGAATTGTCTGGCGAAGGACATGCCCGGGTTTGAAGAATGTAGATTTGGAGAAATGTTCTCATTGCCACATGATTGGTAAGCAAACGGAGTATCCTTGAAGCGTCCTCCTCGAGAAAATCGACTTGCTTGAATTGGTGCATTGGATGTTTGTGGCCCTTTGAAGGGGAAATCAGCTGAGTAGGTACACTTTATTTTTGTTACATTTATTATTGATTATTCGAAAACTTTGGGTCTATGCTTTGAAGTCAAAGACCCAAGTGTTGGAAAGAGTTGAAGTTTCATGCCTCGAGTTGAGGAAGCGTTCGGGCAAGGCCGAAATGCATCGCGTCGCGACAATGGTGGTGAAGTATTGTGGACCTTTTTGATATCGCATGTGACATGGCATTGCACATGAAGAAGCCTCCCTAAAACTCCTGTTGAATGGTTTGTGAGAGGAGGATGAACGAGTTGATTGAGAGAGTGAGGTGTATGCTCTGGCCCAAGTTACAAGCTGCACTTAAAGGGTGAGCCTTACTTGTACACGCGGTGCCGCATTGATCTTAGTCCTATTTGTTGCTTTGAACCAGTGAGGTGCAGGCAAAATTTGGTTAGCGAATGAAGTATGATCACTTAAGGGTTTTGTTCACGAGAGTTTTGTGCATATTCAAGGATGAAAAGATCCAGGATTGGATGCAAAGTCAAGGCAATGCATATTCTGTTAGCTATGGTGAGGATGGGTGGTTCACGGTTCTAGATCCTGTGAGGAAAGAAGCTTGTTAGGAAGTCGTGATGTGAAATTCATGGAAGATCAAACCATTGAAGACATTGATAAGGCAGAATGCACCACGAGAAGGCGATAAGGCGTGGCGGTTTTTGAACTTTGTTCGGTCGCTGATGGAATCTGAATCGATGTGCTCGAGAATGATGTGGTGATCGGCAACTTTGCATATGAAGTAGATGTTCACATTGATGATGATGAAGAGGAGCATGACATGTCCCGCGAAGATGAAAATTGAGTCTTCACCAAGACCACCTCAAGTTCAACTCGGGAGATCGATAGGAAATGACCTTCAGGTATTCTCGATGGTGGATCTGATTCTAACAGATGATGAAGAACTTTGGGAGTGCTTTCTGAGAGCCATGGGCCCGGTGAAAAGAAAAAAAGTGGTTGGATACAATGTAGGATGAGGATAGAAATCCTTACATGATAATCACACTTTTGATTTAGTGAAGTTGCCTAAGGTAAGAGGGCATGAATCTTGGTGGATCTATAGGGTGGAAACTTGTAAAGTAACACTATATCTAAAGGTATAAAGCAGATTAGTGGTGAAGGGCTTTAGATCAAGGAGAGGGTGTTGATTTTAATGAGATTTTCCTCACTGTGGTAAAATCATCATTCGACGTATTGAGTTTGGGCTACTCTTGATTTGGAGAGTAGAGAACATTGGATGTAAGAAAGTAAACTTTTCTCATGGTGATTTGGAAGAAGAATCTATATGAAACAACTTTGATGGGTTTCATGTTGAAGGAAGAAGACCATGTGTAGGCAAGAAAGAGCCTATATGGTTTGAAGAGACTCAGGAGTGAGTGAACGTCTGAAGTTTGGAGTCTATTATGTGTGAGCAAGGCTATATAAGCTATCATTATTGTATGTTTGTGAAAGTTTCTAATGACTTCATTATCTGTTATTATATGTTGATGACATGCTTATTGTTGGGAAAATGTTTCCATGATTGACGGGTTAAAGGAGCAATTGGAAGTGGTACCATGAAGGCGTGAGATGCTAAGCAGTTCTTGGTATAAAATCATCTCAGTGACGAAAGAGAAAAGAAGTTGTAGGCTGTAAAAATTTTTCACATTAAAGTGTTGGAGATTCCATGGGGAAAAGGCCAAGGTGTTAAACACTCCCTCTTGCTACTCATTTAAGTCATTTGAGTTCTTCTAACAGTCATCAGTGAAGATAAGTATATACAACAGTTCCTTATGCAAATCTGCCAGTGGGAAGTTTGTTATAATGGATGTACCTGAGAGACCGGATAGCACATCTTTGTTGATGATCAACAGATTTTGTCAAACCGGGTAGAGGAGCATTGGAATCTTAGCAAAAAGAAAGGAAAAGAGAATTAAGAAGTTTATTTTTTTTTTTTTTTTTTTTTTTGAGGTATCTTGAGAGTGTGTTAATGTGATGCTGTTTTGGTGATGATAAACTTACTATGGTGGGATACTCGGACTCGGATATGGTTGGAGACATTGATTCCGAAGTCCACTTGGGTTATGGTCGAGACTACGGGGGCGTGACTTGGCGGAGTCCGGGTTGCATAGGTGTGTAACTTTATGCTCTGAGGAGCGGAATTTATTGTAAAGCTAGGAAACTATGCGAGTTCTTATGGGTGAAGAAATTCTTGCGGGAGCTTGGTATTGAGCTGAGATAAATATCTACTATTTGTGGATAGTCAGTGCTATTATCTGGTAAGAACTCGACCTTTTCATTCAACAGGATCTAGCACATTGACATGAGGGTATCATTGGATCTACGGGATGCTTTGGATGCTAAGTTAGAAATTTGGCTAAAATTCATCTGATGATAATGGTGTGATATGATAGTAGAAAGCATTCTCAGAGAGGGAAGTTTGAAGTTTGTTGTGAGATCGCCCGGTTTGGCGGTCATCCTATAGTTGTGAGGGGAGATTTGTTTTGGGCTCCCTTCCTATGTGGAGTAAAAGCCCAGCATTGTGAAATTACTTGTCTCGCTTATTTAAGTGGAGAGGGGATTAGAGACCTGAGAGTGTGTGCTCATTTTGTGAGAAATATAGCAGCAAAAGAGAGAGAAGAGGAAAAGAAAAGCTTTGTGATTTTCGCACATCCACCAGAGACTGTTTTTCATATTACAACTGCAGATTCGTTCACCGTTGGATCGGGCTGATTTTTGGACAGCAGGTTCGGAAGCGTATTCGTGCATGCGGTTGGATCGTCAATACAATATCTAAGCGGGGAGATAGGGTGCGCGAGTTTATATTTTGCTTTTGGGTCTTTCTTTTTCTTCTTATTTTGCATTGGAAGCATTGGTGTTTGATTCTAGATTGTTGGTATAGCACATTTTTTGGTGCACTTATTGAAACTCTCTTGTACCTCCCCAGTGATCATAATGGAGCTATTTCTTTTTAGTGCAGACGACCGTGGTTTTACCCTTACTTTAGGGGTTTTCCACGTTAAACATTGAAAATAATCTCTTATTGTCTTATTGATTTACATTTTGCGCTATATTTTTATTGGTCCTCCTCATAAGTTCTTGCAAGTAAAGGAGAATTTAATTGTCTTCACGCTTTTTGGCTACATTTTCAAGTTTGTTATTATGTTGTAGGTTTTCCCACATCAATTGTCTCATGTTGGAATTGCAGAAAACACCCTCCCTAAACGGATTAGGTATATAATCCGTCGTCCTCTTTCTTTACCATATTGGGTGGAATTTTTTAGAGGGCTTGCTTAGTTCTTTCTTTAAGATTAGCTCTCGCCGATCGGTATTGGTATGCATTGCAAAGTGCATGATCTTTACTGGTTGTTCAAAAATTCTCCTTCATCCCATTTTCTATGTCTGTTAATTTTTAGAAATTTATCATACCCATCAATTTTTTTTTTAAAGGAAATCTTTGACATTTGTACATGATCACCTCCATCTCCAGGACGAAGAAGGAAGAACAATAAACGGCATAACTTGAAAAACTTGCATATGTGAGAATTCATTGCCATGTTTTTTCCTTTGTTTCTTTCAGAAAGAATCATCCACCATAATTCCTAGTTAGAAAAAGTTACAAAGAGATGAGTTTACAAAGGCTATTATAGATGTCAGGGCTTGAGATATTAGGAGTTTTATGAGATATTTTCTCGGTGTTGTGGATATCCTATGATTTTGTAATTTTTCCTAGTCGTTGGAATACGTTGATACTCCAATATTTTTAGAATAGTGAAAAATTCTCTCTCATCTACGAATGTATATAGGAATGATTGGCCGAACCATGTTAAAACCTCTCGTGTATTTTTATGTTGATTTTTTTATCTTTGTGTTCTTAAATTCATATTCTCGTCCATCAAAGCTTGAGCGATTCATAACAATTAGAATAATAATAATATGTATGTAAATCATAACAAATTTTACCATTATAACCCACACTCAATTGAGTGCATCATAGGGGGGTTGAAACGCTATAATATCATAGGTTGGCCCGATTTTTAAATTGAATTTGGCAAATTTATGGCCGAATAAAGCAGGCCAAACTAATCCATTTCATTTTGACATGTGGCCCATTAATAGGTTTAGTCAAGGTTGGTTCGATTGCCCAATTGACCTGGAAATGCGTATTGTGCTTTTAAGTAGCGAGCATTAATTAAGATTATTTACAAAATTTGATATTTTGGCTCTTAATATGGAAGTCAAATATTTGTTTTAGTATTTAACTTTTAATTTTAAATGTTGAGGTTAAATTTTTGTTAATATGGAATTTTGGACATGGTACTGATGTTTTCTAGAAAGCTGCATATTTAGTTTGAACAAGTATTTGGTAATTGAATAAAATCCAAGAAAAGAAGATTTATCATAACCCTAGGGCTTGATAATAAGTCCCTTTTCTGCTCCAATTACCTGTGAGAACAGGGGAGGGGAGACAGTGAGAGGGAAGGTGATGCATCCAACGGTTAAGAAGCCGTCATCTTCCTCCAATGGAGCGATCAGAGTTGTACGAGGAGTAATGTATATGTATTATATAGCATGTAAAGATGGGATATTATCCAAACAACATTTATTACCAAGCTAAAAAAAAGTCTTTTAAGGAAACATCTTTCTTCTCTAATTTGACTTGGAAAAACTCATAATTCAAGTAAAAAATACCATTTGAATTCGATAGAAAATTAGGAAAAAAAAAAAGTCTTTAAGGAAACATCTTTCTTCTTTAATTTGACTTGGAAAAACTCATAATTAAAGTAACAAAATACCATTTGAATTCCTTGATTGATTGATAGAAAATTGGGACTGATATTTTTCTTTTAGTGAGTTGAAAAATATCCCTCTTATCTCAATGGTTTTTGTGCTTCTTCTGTTCTGTGCTTCACCATTACACATTTCTCCCTTAACCTACCTACCATTCTTTTAGGTATATAACCTCCACCGGTCTCCATACTTCTGGGATCGCCCCGAGGAATTTGAACCAGAGAGGTTTCTTGTTCCAAGAAACAACAACATTGAAGGATGGTGCAGCCCGATCCGTCGAGCCACGGAGCGTTAGTACCTAATGAGGTTACTACTACTAACCACTCTTTTCAGTTTTGTCCCAAAATAACTTTTTTTTAAATAGTGCTCAAACTAGTGCTTAAAACCGTGGTGGTATTACGGTTTTTAATTTTGTTAGGAAAAATGTGTTGGCATTATCTTAGGCAAAACTGTGTTACATGTTTAAGTCATTTAACTAATAGTATAAAGGCGATCCCAGAAGTATGCTTCACCATTACACATTTCTCCCTTAACCTACCTACCATTCTTTCAGGTATATAACCTCCACCGGTCTCCATACTTCTGGGATCGCCTCGAGGAATTTGAACCAGAGGTTTCTTGTTCCTAGAAACAACAACATTAAAGGATGGTCTGGCTTCAATCCGTCGCGGAGCCCCGGAGCGTTGTACCCCAATGAGGTTACTACTACTAACCACTCTTTTTCCGAGTTTTGTCCCAAAATAACTTCTTTTTTTTTTTAAATAATGCTCAAACTAGTGCTTAAAACCGTAATTGGTGACTACGGTTTTAATTTTGTTAGGAAAAATGTGTTGGCATAATCTTAGGCAAAACTGTGTTACATGTTTAAGTCATTTAACTAATAGTATAAAGGGGTGTGATAAGGGATGCCACAACGGTTGTCTCACGAGTTAGTGCATCAAGCTGTGTGACAAAACTTATCATATTCAGTCAAATCCGATTTTGGAGCAAATATTTTGTAGATCATGAGACGATACTCTCCTTGATTTTCAAAATGATCTCAAATAGTGGAATCCTTTGTCGAGGAGACACGGCCAGCGGATGTAGGCTTGATGAGACCATGTAATACGTCTCTAGTTTATCTTTTTACATCTTCTACAGTTTTAGTTTCGTGATTAATCGTTGATATATCCTAGTAGAACACTGGTAAAAACAAACGGATTTTCCTTTCAAACTTCAAGCTTAAAACCGTAGTCAATAACTATAGTTTTAACTTTAAAAAATTTTAAAACCGTAGTCATCAACTGAGTTAATGGATGCGAAAAATACCAGATAGTTGCAGACTTCGCCTTCTTACCCTTTGGAGGAGGACCGAGAAAATGTGTTGGAGACCAATTTGCCCTCATGGAGTCAACGATTGCGTTGACTATGTTGCTGCAGAAATTTGTCCATACCAAGAATTGCCTTTGGTGTAGAGTTATTAAGAGATCTGACCTTCATTAGAACACAAGATTTTATTTTTTGACAACAAACCCTAGAGGGTATTTTGGGTAAAAATAATTGAATGGTGTATGATGTTGTTGCTTGTAAGTCAAGTTTTTTATAACACGAATTTGACTCGTTTAATTATAATATTAATTAATATTTGACCCCGATGAATTCATTTAATATGTTATTTATATTAAATATTGATGAATTGATTATAATTTATATTATTTTAAATTACCAAATTAATAAACAAGTTATTTTAAATCTGGAGTGTCTGATAAGGTCAATTCATACTTACAGTGTCTTTAAAATAATTAATTCTAATCAAAACTAAAATATCAACAGCTTTTTGCAAGAAATAAAAAATGTCTTATATAATTTGACAGCAATGAAAGCATAGAGTGTCTCTTCTTGTCTGCATATATCCAGGTCTATATTTTAATGTTATATCGGCAATTTCATCGAACCCGATGAGAATGAAAGGGTATGAAGAACATTTTAGATCAGGTATCGTATTCGGTGTCGGGTTTGGAGATTTTGATTTGGAGATAGAAAGCAGGTCTAAATATATCCTACTAGTCCCCGATCCGTCCAGAATACCCTAATTAAATATATAATATATAAATATAATTAATATTTATTTATATTAAAAAGCCCTAAAATTAAAAACTTGCCGAATTTTAACATTTTCTTTTGATGCTTCTTTTTCTTTAATTGATCATAATAATTTTTGTGCTATTATACGACAAATTATTTTAATATTCATAATTTTTTTAAACCGATTCATTTCACAAATTGGAATAAGGTATTTGGGTAGGAGTATGGATACCCGATCACTCCAATGGATATGGGGATAAGGATAAAATCTAAATCCGACCAAAATTCGACCCATTGCCATCCTTATTCTCATCTCTATCTCTGTATATCGAATATGATTTCCTAGCTATATTAGATTTCTTGATTCTTTGTGGGATTCCAAAAAGACAAATGATTGCTTGAGAATTACCACAGCACATGTGATCGGTTCATTGTGATTTTTCTCTCAGTTAAAATTTCCTCTTATGAGAGGTTAATTTCTAGTAAATCATCTTGAGAATCACTACAATTTTTTCTACCCGCGACCAGAACTTCCCGGTTCCAAAACCTTATAGCGGCAATTTTCAGCCTAAAAACAATAAATCGGGCATAAGCCCGGCAAACGCGATACTTGTAGGAGATATTGAATGTTCCTCGGAGATCCGGTTAGCGTGGTTCCTATCTTTATTGAGTGTTATATGAAGTGTGGGTTTGTGAGTGTAAGGGACAATTAGCTTAATCACATTATTGGTTTTAATAATTGTGCTTTCACAATGTCAGGTTATGTTTTGTTCGGGGTGTCGTCCCGGACCACCCAGATGCTGGTGGTCGGTTTATTATCATGGGAGGTTAGTTAAAATTTTTATTTTAATTAGATTATAGTTTTTAAATTAAAATTTATTTTAATTTTTGTTTTTTTGTTTTTTGTTTTTGTTTTTGTTTTCAACTGTTCGAGAGGAGATGAGGCCAAAAGAGCTAAGCAGCGTGAAGGAATGAAGACTAAACCGGTGGAGCAGCTTGATCTGAAAAAATGAATCTTCTTTAAGTCTTGTGCAAAAATAAATATGTGTATCATTTGCTTAGCTAAAAAATGTATCTAGTACTAGCACTCTTCATATTCATTTTCTGCCCATCCAGGACTAATCTTCAGTTCTTCGGCACGTCGTTACTATTGCAGCTTCTCAGCAGAGACTAAAACAAAAAACAAAAAAACAAAAACAAAAATTTAAATAAATTTTAATTAAAAAACTATAATCTGGTAAAAATAAAATTTTAACAACACTCCTAAATAATCTTGACGGCCCTACCGAGGTGGTTTCAGACCGGTCGCTAAAACGTAAGTGGATGAAAAACATTATGAAAACAATAATGTGATGAAAGCGGGCAATACGCCCTGGCCAACCACGCTGTTTTCCAGCATTTTGAACGTGAATACTGTGCAACCGAATATCACGAAAGAGGCACGTGACTATCTGCTCGGCGTGCTCGTGTTCCTTCCCAGAGATAGAGAAGCGTGTTGAGGACAAAAACCAAAGAGGGAAGAGAGGCCGTAAGGCTTGGAACGGAGTTATATACATAACCTATGGCCACAGTCAAAATCTATGTGTCTACTGGGTTAAAATAAAGCAACGACTACTTAATTTTCCCGGCTAAAGATTGGTGAGAAATTCAGCACCATACATGAATCAGATAACCACGACTAAATGTATTTTTAGTCATGAATTTTTTTGACCCTGCTAAACTTGTGCTACCATATCCCAATTTCCTTGTAGTGAATGACTGACCTTCAAGTTCAGTCTCCTCTCCCTTAGAGCGTGCTAGCGTTTCCACGAGCGAAACATGGCGTATGGACCACCATGAATAACAGCAAGGCGCAGCTTCCAATTCACATCACTAGTTAATTTTGAATCCCCAATCGCCTCAAAACCCTTACGATATGTCATCAAAATCCTTAAAGAAAAATCTTGTTCAAATTCAGCTAATCCGTTTCCACTACTGTTTATGGCCTTCTTTTCACTTGCTTCTACTGCAGATGATTAACTGTTTGTCTCAACAACTAGAAAAAAAAGCCGAGAGTAAAAGGCCTAACCACAAGAATATAGCTTAGACAGCTTAGTGTCCAACTTCCGTTGTAGCTCTACTCATCAAAGCTCATAGAAGCAACCACAGGCTTCAGATATATTCCTGTGAATCTCTCTTACTAATGGCAGAAAAATCATGCTCTTCCTCCAATCTTTTGTCACTTCAGAGAGACAGAAACGAAAATAGCATAATCCCCTCGACTATAGAGGTCCTCTCTCGCTTTCCTCTGTCTTCTAGCCACTGATTATCAAAGATCTGTGCCTGAAATTGCACTTTCCGGGCCTTCAAAATACCACTGGGGCAACACTGACATGGCTCGGTCATCTGGTTCTATCCCTTTAGAATCTCATCAACAAGGGTTATAACCCTATATCTATCACCCTTTCTCCAACAGCTGGACAGAAGAGCTGTGTATGTCACAATATCAGGTTGCAGTCCTCTGTAATCATTTTCATCGCCACAATTCAACAGCATCCTGAAAGTTGTTTGTCTACCCTCCATTTCATTCAGCATTTCCACAGCTTCTTCCAGTTTTCCCAGTTTACAAAGAGCATCCACAACAATATTGTACAAAACCTTGTCAAGGAAAATCCCCGACTCCCTGAACTCCTTAAATTGGTCCACTGCTTCAGAGACCATTCCCATTTCAAACATGCGTTGAAGAATCGAACTAAGTATAACAAAATTTGTTTTGATTCCCTTTGACACCATATCCTTGTGCAGAGCCAGAGCTTGTAGCAAATTCCGAGCCTTGCAATAAGCATGAATTAGGGCACCATATATATACACATCAGGGGCTACCCATTCATTCACCATATCAAATAAAACCTCCACTGCTTCTTTTAATTTCATCTCACTACAAAACCCGTGGATAACTGCTGTATAAGCAAAGGTATCAATTGGCCACTTTGCCGCTCTAAATGCTCTAAGGGCTTCATAACCCAAATCCGACCTCTTATGGGGGCAGCCGCTAATATATGTACTGCAAGTGAAAGCATTGGGGTGCCTCCAACTATATCTCCCTAAACACATCTCGAGCTTCTTCAAAATTGCCCTTCCTACAAAAGTGCCTTCTAATAAAATTCCATAAGTATAATCATTAGGGTTCAATCCCGACACACCTTCGAATGTTCATAAATTGCCAATGCCATATCCACCTTCCCATGTTCAATCAAACTATTCATCAAAAAGTTGCAAGACATTATACGAGGAACAAATCCTCGCCTTTTCAGCTGAAATAGAGCATCAATGGCATCATCAAACATACCAACACTAACATACTCCTTAACTAACATATCAAGCACCCGAATTGACACTCAAAACTTCAAACAAAGCTGTAATATCAAAACCCAAATCTCTCTCCTTTGATCCAACAATTTCTGATAACAAAGACTGCAACTTTCTATCCAAACGCCAACGACACAGAACTCTGATAAAAGCCACATACGTATCAACATTATGCTGAAAACCACTTTCTTTCAATTGGGTAAAAAACGAACACGCGAGATTAGGGTCGTTTTTCTATAGGTATAAACAGCTTGTTCTTCAGAAACGGGGTATTGCGCGGCAGGGCTCAATTGGGCAAGAGCCGAAGCAGAATTAAATCGGCTTAATTGAACGCAGGTGATAAATTTTCTGAAAGAAATCAAACTTGTTGAAGAAACCAACATGAGAATTGAAGCACATGGAAGAAAATATTGGGAGTAGGTGTTAAATAAGGAGAGGTATTTGAAGAAATGAGGAGTGAGGAAGAGAAGATACAGATCTTACTTGATAGTATTTCGGTATAGGGAACAGAGCGAGATGCTGAGAAGAAGCCATTGAAGGAAGCCTGGTTTTCAGCGGTGGGCGAAGTCTGGGGTTTATGCAGATGCAGGAGCAGGAGCAGGAGCTTAAACCCTAGTAATTGGGTCCTAGCCACATAATAGTATGGGGTCACAATTCGTGTTCATGGTTCGTCGGATCGGTCGAAACATAACAAATATGATTTATATTTTATTTAAAATCAAAAATGATTTTTTAAATTAAAAATAGTAATATTTAGTATTTTAAATTTTATTAGTAATGTTTAAGCTATTTGGAAATTTAAATTACTATTTTAAATTTTAAATAGTAATGTTTCATCCTTTATAGTTTTTAATTATTTGTATATTTGGTTATTGTAAATTTGAATCGATAATATTATTTTAACTTCGAAAAAAAAAAATCTATAAGTAACTTAGTAAAACCGAATAAAAAGTTCTACTCTTCTTCCCTTTATTTATTTATTTATTTTACTAAATTCAAATGATTACTTCAGTATATATCTAGAGATTGGTTAGATTAATTTAAATTTATTTATTAAAAGTTATGCTTAGTTTCAAAAATACAAGCCAAAATAAAAAGGAAAGAAAGTAAAAAAATTATTTAAAAATAAAACATGACATAATATTATAAATAAATCAATTGTGTTAATAAATTATTATATTATTTATTTTAATTTTAATATAAAAATTTTAAAAAGTTTTATTTCCTAAAATGACGTACTTTTTTAAAAGAAATGACTTTGTACTTGTGATCTCATCAATATTAATTTTACAATTAGATTTGTCCGCATGTATAGTTTAGTGGTAGAAACGTTGAGGATTTACATCCTAGGAGCAGAGGGGGTTATGTTTAAGTACCGTGAAGATGATTTATTATATTATAATAAATAGTTTAGTTATAAAAAAATTTACGTTAGATTTCAAGTCATTGTCTTTAAATATGTTCATTAGCCGCCAATAAGCTATAACTCAGTTGGTTTAAAGCATTAGGTAAGACATAAGGAGGGAAGGGACCATAATTCAAAACTTTTTGAGAACATATTATTACAATGTTGTAATTCCAACTATATAGTTGTCAAAAAAAAATTATTCATTATCATTTTTAATAATAATAATAATGAGAAATTATGTTAAGGCTCATCTATTCTTGTAAAAAAGTAAAATAGAACTCAGCTCCCTTACATCACACACTGCATGATATGGAAATAATAATAAAAAGGAAAATCTATATATATGATCTTGAATACCAATAAAATAGGAACCAATTGTGGATCAATTAATCCAAACACTATAGAGAAAAAATTTTCGACCGTCAACAACATCTACCTGTGGTTTGGTCTTAAAGTCTTTGTAGGACTTGCTTATAGGAGTGGTGTCTTAACTGAAAAGAACAAATTCATATATAGAGAAAAAAAGATATAGCAAATATAAAATGAAATATAGATAAACAACCGTCAACAATTTTTTAAAGTAATTAATAATTAATAAACCTATAGTCTTTTTTAAAGGGAAAATAAAGCGGGTATGACTTTTAATAATGTTACGTTTTAACAATGTCTTCTCCATTAATTCCATATATTGAACTAAACTCTATTACTACTGTGTTGATGGAACAACTAGGGTATTTTTCACCTATAACTTTATATATGGTCTCAACAACAATAATATTAGTCAACTTCTCATTATAATTATGAAATTGCATTAATTCTTCTTCTTCTTCTTCTTCTTATTATTATTAATATTGAATCTGCACGAGTAGCGAAGTTATAATTAAATAAATCAAATGGTAATATGAAATAAGCTTCTTTGTTGAGATCATTTTCTTCAACTTTGTGCCGATCATAAGTTCAGCATTAATGTACTCATGATATGGTCATGTTCCAATGTTTACAAAATAGTTTGTTTGTGGTAGAATTTTGGGAAAATCCATATTAGGATATACATAATTGGGTCTTTTATGGTTGCTTTTGTGGTAGAATTTTGGGAAAATCCAAATAAAAATATACATAGTTGGGATCTTTTATGGTTTACTTGGGGTCAGACCTTAAAAGGATTTGATAGGAATTTATTTAAGTAAATTAACAAGATGGTTTTAAGCATGAACTCTTATCTATTCATCATGCTTAGATGAATAGGTAGAATGCTCACCGTTTCTAATAGGCACATGACATAAGAAAGAGAGGGTCTTAGGTTCGAATCCCAATGGGACAGTTTACTATCTTGAAATTAAAATGTAAATAGAAAAAACATGAACTCATATCATATATATGAACCTTCTTTATTAAACGAGCAAAATTACCACGACTTTGAAATAAATAAGGGATCTCGACTTAACTGTAGTTAAGCGAACGAATCTTATGATGAAGCAATCTGACTCTCCTAAAAGCTTAAGATAGCGGTTTGGATTTAATATAAATTAGCCGTAGAATTTAATGAATATAAGATGAAAGAGACATCAAATCTGGCCGGATAATGGAAGAGCATGGTGGGGCATGAACCTCTTATCATGGATGTGAAACCACGGAAACTAAGGAAATATTGCGACACGCGTTAGGTTATTTTATATTAGCCGGCCAAGCTATATTTGTGAGCGAGGACATGCGCGCGATGATCCTCACTACGAAAATAATCGATATATCGATATCGTTCTTTGTTTTCTTTATAATCAGAGTTCCCTGTCGAGATATAAGTTCTTTATAATGAGAACTTGGTAAGAGAATTTGAACAACACGTGGGTGGCGGCGGCGATGGAGGTGGTGGTGGTGCCTATGCCACTATGCATATTAGAACCTTGAGTGACTTTAAATCTATAATTCTTCAGCTAGCATACGAAGAAAAATCGCCATCAAGTCTAAAGCCACAATGTCTCGAGGTTCCACGGAGGTTGCACGAGGTGGAGAAATGGCCCATGAGCCCTAAGGTCATGTCGCGAGAATACACAGTAGAAGGTCCATATCGTGGGGGCTTGGACATATCCCTATTTTTTTCAACAATTTCTTTTCACAAAAGTCACATTGCGAGTCTTCGAGTTTAGACGTAAGCCAGCATAAATTCGATCGCGAATAAACAATACATATATACATATATATATATATATATATATATATATATATACTATATATATATATATATATATATATATATATTTTTTTTTTCACAAACATGTGATAGGTATAACTTGTAGATGGCTCTAACACATGGCGTCTTTGGTGAAACCTCGTAGTGTCTGTTTTAAATAAAAACTAGCACTTCTACCTCAAAATATAAAGGATTCTTTGCTAATGGTGGAAGGAAGGTATAATAATCCTCAAAGCCCGGTGAAGGACAACAGGGATTTCTTTGCTTAAGCACAAGGTATATACAAAGGAACCAAAGTTCTCCCTTCCCTTCATTGTTCTTGTTCTTTTCCGTCATCGAGCACGAGAATTTTCTTTATTGTCTGAAGAAAAAGCATATGATATATGCGAGGTTGAAAATTTAGAGACGGTAATTAAAACCCCGATTTTATTTTCAAAATACATATAACATCACCATCATCCTCATCGCTTTGAATATAGCAATGAAATGTCTCACGGTCATTTGCGGAGTTTACGAAGAACAAGTTCATCGGAAAATAGAGATCCCAGCTCCCATTTTTTGTTTTTGTTCTTTTGTGATAAACACATAATTTTGTCCCCACTAGTACTAGTACTTGAATATGGTCTTATCCCTAGTTGATAGAACGTTCAAAGTTTAAAAAGGCATGACATTTAGGGAGGGTAGGGGTTCTAGGTTCGGGTCTTAATGGAGACATAGGGACAACTTCTTACATTGTAACAAAATGTTTAGTTGTTAAAAAAAAAAAAAAACGAAGCTAGACATTGTTGGCAGGTAATGATGATTTGATTAAATGGTTATTTGTACAAAATAGGTTATTTTTCAAGAGAAAAATATGAGAAATATTAGATTTAAGAATTTTGGAGTATTTGAGGTTTTTAACCAAATTTTTTTTTAATATGTTTAAGATGTACATTTTAAACATATCTGAAACTAAATAACTAAATACTAATAAATAAATATTGAAAACAAACAACTTAATACTTAATCCTATTAAGTCTTATTTGATTTATATTCAATATTAAATAAGACAAAAGCCACATATGAAGAACTTTTGAGAATCTAATATCCTTAAAATGGTTATTTGTACAAATGAGTTATTTTTTCAGAGAAAACATGAAATGTTATATTTAAGAATTTTGGAATATTTGAGGTTTTAAAACGAATATTTCTTGATTAAGACATTTAAAATTTTAATTTCAAATCTAGCTCTTAATCGATTTTTGCTCTTATTATAGCGAAAATGCAGGTGATTATTTTATGTGGTGCCTTCTCCCATTTGGATCGGTATGGGTTATCATATCGGAGAAATTGCCATCCCATTTACAGGTTTCACTCTAGTTTTCTCGAAAGGTTTGATTTGGGTTTTTTATGCCATTATTTGTATAAATTATGCAAGACAAATAATGGGATGTTTCCGTATGGCAGGTCACATGTATTGCTCAAAATGGAAGATTATTATTGAATCTGACATCATAGTTTATTTTTAATACCCTGAAAATGTAAGTGAGATGGTTAGGGTCATTTTGAAAGCAACTTGAAGGTCGACTTAGAGTCGATGTGGCCGCCCAGGCGGTCCGTTGACTACCATCGGCAAGTGGAATACAAGTGGATGTCGGGTTACTGACGCCCTTGAGAAAATCGGGCGAGTCTCACTGTACGGGGGCCTGCCAGAATCTGAAACTTGTATAAACACTGCATTTACACATCCCGAAGCAGTTGATATAATCCAATGGCCACTTGGGCCCATAAGCTAATACTCGTAAAACGATTATCACTGACTATTGCCAGTTATCTCCGATAATTCCATAGTTGATTACACTTTTATCTGAGCATATATTAACATCTACAAGTCTAATACATGTTGTAATGCAAAACCATCAAAATCATGGTAGCATCTTCAAAATGAATTGTCTTCTCGGCTCCTGTACTGAAATAAGGGGGTCCACGGCGAGGTGAGCTAAAGCTCGATGGGAGAATCACCACTAAATGGTTACTCTCCTAAGTGCATATCTGATGCTCAAGTAAGCAGCGCTCAGTAAATACGATCCCTCTCTGCGAGTATACTGCATGATCGTATGTCACGAGTCCTCATGCAAATACTCTTGCCACCTAAGTCATGTATGAGAAAATAATCATTTCCAAAAACAAAACTTTGATGCTTGAAAATATACTAAAATATTCGGTACAAATATGGGACTACCCTCAGGGTGAATTGGTTGGTGAGCTTCCAGGAAACAGTGTTGGTCATACATCCGTGATCTGATGGCCCATCTCGACCCGATTCTCGAGATATCATCCTGTGAAATTCAACGCAATATATCCGTTTTGAAAATACCTTGTCATGCGCTCACACCTAATTACAGGTTGCAGAGTCGTATGAAAATGCGTTATGGCATTTTCCCGAAACCATTACACAATATGTCCAATATGAATATTTTCAATCAACTACAATTACACGCATGTAGTTCAGCATCAATCATCCTTTTAAATTCAGCTCAAATTGACAAATCTTAATCTACGTCTCGATGGCTTACAAACCTGATTTAATTCCATATAATTGTGTCATTTTGATAACACATTCGACGATAGCCCATTAATTCTTAAATCGACCAACTCTCCAAATTAATTTCTACATATCAAGCCATTCAATTCACACAATTTCAATGCCAGCTCCACATGGTATTTATGGCCGTTTCACCTGGCTCCAAGATTTATTTTTGCAGTCCGGAACCCGTACTGATAAAAAATTTGTCACGGGCGGCCAGCATCCCATTTCGGTTTCACTTTTGGGCAAGAATTTCTTACCATTTGGATATACTCACGAAAATAAATTTAATCGTAAATTCAATGCAATAAGCCACATCGGTTTAAGGCTTCACGGATTGTCGATTGTATTTTCCATAATTCGGTCCATGTTTTGGGGCTAGATCAGCGGCTCATTCGGCATTTTCCATACAAATACATGGATTTAAACAACATTTAATTTAAAGACCCAAGCAGTACTAATTTATGAGCGATCCACGGATGAAAAGTGAAAAAATCCCAATTTAACGGTCGTCCATGTTTGAGGCCGTCAGCTTATTTCTCGACCTCAAACCAAAGCATTAAACAGCTTAAAAATGGGAATAAAGCGAGTAGGGAGAAACCCACCTCTTGAGTTTGTCAAAACTCGCAAATCAAGATCATGATCTTACTTACTTTCATGATAGAGCGTTTTATACTCACCGAAGTCATGACCCCGATTCGGATCGTGTGCCAACCTGAGAGAAGTCTTCTCTACTATAAAACCCTCTCGAAATAAAAATTTGTGGATTACTAAATTGAATTTCACGTTTTTACTCTTGACATTTTGAAGGAGATCGACGCTATCCAATGATTTTGTCATTTAGTGACAGTAAATCAATGGTAATTATGTCCGCTCTTCGGTTGATGACCGTAGTCTAGTAGTCGGGTTTTCATCATTTATACACTCATACCGCCCCCTTAGTGCATGAGTACATATTATATCATGACTTTTCGTCGCGTCAGCCGTTTCTGACACAGCAACGATCTCAGCGTCTCTTGGAAACTCCGTATCTCAGTGAGTGCAGATTTTCGTCTTAGCAGATTTCGTGAGGCGATTCGGTCGCGATCCATTCGTCATCCGAGATCTAGAGAATTAATTACGGATTTTAGTAATTACAATTTTATGTCAAAATTACGATTTCTTATTCAGGAAATTGGAATTTCTGAATTCTTCTGGCACGAGAATGTAGTTGTGTTATGTCTTTAGAGTTTTATGCGCTGTGGTTCATCAAGCTCAAACAAGAAATTAGTCTGATTGTGATATGACATAAAAACACCTTATGATCTCAAAAAAAAAAAAAAAAAGTTTATTTGATAATGGATGTGTGAATCGCTCAATATAGGAAGATGGATGTATCTTGGGAAATCTCGAGCACCTTGTTAGGTGAGAAAAACTAGCACTTCAACATCGAAATATGAGGAGGATTCTTTGCTAATGGCGGAAAATTATTCTCAAACAGTGGCTCAAAGAGCTATATACAAAGAATATAGAACTTTCCCTTTTTCAACTTTATTTTGCATCCAGGTTGTTTATTCTTTTCCCGTCATCCAAACACAAGGATATTGGTTCTTGGCATGAGAGAAAAAAAATCATATGATATATTTAGGGGGTTGAGAATTTGAGACAGTAACATCCCCACATTTTTAGCAAAATACATCTAGCATCATCATTGTTTCGCAAAAAAAATGTCTGCCGATCATTTGCAGTTCTTGAAGAATAAGTTCATTCAGGACTTGGAGGAGGCGGAAGAGGAACGCTACCGGGAAAATGAGAGTCCCCCTTCTCTCATTTTCTAGGGATTAAAGGTGTGTTGGAAGCAAAGGAGATAACCTCATCCATGCCCATATGTTTGAAGAATTGTCTCTATGACGCCGTGAGCGTGTTAGAAGAGTGTGTGGTGTTGTCGGAGAAGCGTGAACCACGAAGGGCGATCGGTGATCACCGCCGCTGACATTGGTTTATGCACAAAACCAGAAGGATGTTACTTCGAATACAGAGAAAGCTGGCCGGTACAGCTGAAATGGGGGCAAGTACTTCATCATCCTCTACCTCCTTAGTTCCCGTTATTGAAAGACCATTCCTCCTGAATAGAGACGATGAAATTGCATATTATAATTTTAGGCAACAAAAAACCAAAATTTTAGATGGACTCCAGAATAGAGGGAAAGGATTTCAGGAAATTGTAATATTGGGGATTGGAGGGTCTGGTAAAACCCTGCCCTTGCCCAGTGGTTTCTTGTAGTCACCTGGCAGCTTCCTCCTCGCCCTGAGTTGTGGGACATCAAGATATGGATACACTTATTAGAGAAACTGAGTAGTGGAGATGTTGTAGAGTTGAAGGAGATAATAAAGGATATGTTGAAACAGTGTAAGGAAGGAGCAACATTGGCGGATGATGAAGATCTTAACGAAGATAAGCTATTGGATGATGAAGATCTTAACGAAGATGAGCCGTTGGATGATGAAGATCTTAGTGAAGATGAGCTGTTGGAGATTCTTGGGAATGCTTTGAAGGGCAAAAAGTATTTGATTGTGTTTGATGGCATATGGGACGTCAACATCCACTGGTATTTGAAGTTGAAGCAGAAGCTCAAGTCTGTAAGTAGTTGATTGCCATGGTTATGGTCATGTCATCATCACAACCCGACTCCCTCACAAAGCAAGAATGATGGTGGGCCCTCGCAATTTGTACCACATACAACCTTTAACTCCCTCATATGTGGAGAAGATATGGGGACTCCGTTACGGAATTTTATCTTATAGGCTGGAAATATATAGGCCAAAAATGAAGGATGAGATTGTAGAGCGTTGTGATGGCCTCCCATTAGCATTGAACATATTGGCAGGGCGATTGACAAGCCGGATCTGGCATCAGAGAATAATGTCTCCCAGCATATATGTTATTTTTTGAAACATTTGTTTTAAAGCTTTCATAATTGTATTCTTTTCATTATAGAAATATATAAATTGTTTAGGCAAATTTGTTATATTAGAAATAGTAAAGTTTTCTTTATTTTTTTCTTTTTATGGTCTACATCTTCACTTTAGAAAACAATGTTGTAGCATTCCGGTCTTTATAATCTTCCCACCCTTTTTATAAATTGAGTCAAGTCTCAAGGTTGTATTAAATGTTTTACAAGCCCAGAGATAAATTTGACTTGAAGCTAGGTTCACGGTTTAATGGTCGGACGGTGATATAATAAATGGTATATTTTATTAAAATCAAAAATAATTTTTAAATTAAAAATAATAATATTTATTTCATTATTTATATAAATATTTAGTATTTTAAATTTTATTAGATAAAATATAAATATCAAATATTGAAAATGGGAAAAGGATTATATATATATGTTTTAATATATAACACCGTAAAGTTTTCTTAAATTTAAAATATTTAATTAGCATAATAATATTTAAATTAAAAATCTATTATCATTTATATACATATTTTAATATTTTAATTTTAGTAAATAAAATCTCAGGCTGAAAGTGGAAAAACATTGAAATATATATTACATCATTAATTTATTAAACATGTAAGGTGTAATTTGATGGTGAACGTATCTCAGTAAAACCATGCTCCAGCGTTTGAGTGTGTATTTATGTTACTATTGGATTTTTAATGATATTTGTTCTGCTCATTAATAATTGTCCCATAGGTGAGACAAAGCTTAAAAAACCTTTAAAGTAGCTTACTTCAAAAACGGGATAAAAACCAAACCTTTAAAATAGCGTAGTTCAAAGCAGGATAACAACCAAATCAGGGTTGTGAAATTGGGTTGTTGGAAAGCATATCACTCCACGTGAATGTATCAATTGCTTGAAATATAGTCTTGATTTGAATCGAAAAGCCCACCATGGACCGGTTTTTACAACATTGGCTGTATTCTTATTTATTAAGGTTAAAGATATGTTCAATTTTTTTATAATTTATAGTCTAATAAAGAAAATAAAATAATAATTGCTTTCAAAATCATATTTGTAAATACTCATGTTCTTTATATTTATACATATATTTTAAAAAGTATATCATAGATCCATAAGTTCATTCTTTTAAAATTATAATAATTGTAGAAAAAAAATTGAAAATTTCAAAGTACTAGTGTTTGGTTTTTATTTTTTTGTAAACTCACTTCTTTTTAAAGTAACATAAAAACATATTAAAAAATATATATTCAAAATATGCTAGGATATATGATTTTTATTTTTTAAATAATAATAATGACTAAAAAAATAATAGTAAAAGGCTAAACCAATAGGATTTCTTAATTTAAATCTTTTAATAATATCATTAAAACTGCTACAGGGTTTTTCCTTTTAGACCGCAAGGACCACTCGATAGACACGGATATCTTCCTTCGATCGTATTGATCAACTGTGAAGATGATGCTATATTGGGAAATGACTTGTTGCTGTCATGTCGTTCCTTCTTATTCGATGATGATATGGTAAGATTTTAAAGCATAACGATTTATATCATGAGTCATGACAAAAGTTTAATTAAATTGCTTTCTCGTTTTCAGGTGATTGATGTATCAAAGCTCCTTCTTCAAGATATATTCAACCTAGTCAATGACGCTATAAAAACTGTGCAACGGGGAATAGTAATTGTAAGTTGAATTGTAGTCACTATTTATATACATTTTTATTAGAGAAAATTAGTATTAAAATCCTCATTTTTCATGACTTTTACGTTTAAATTTTGAACAAAAAGTTTGCTTTTAATTAGTAGCTTTCATAAATTTATTTTTAATCGACTTTCGTTTAATTATAGTTACAGCGTCAAACGATGTTGTTTGTTATTGGACATGGTAGAGCTTTGGAGTCTTATAAGGATATAAAAACAAAATTCATAAGAAGTTGTTATATTTAAAAAGCAAACTTTATTCGAACTAAGTACAAAGTTGGGATTTTATCTGATTTTCCCTTTTTATTATATCGTACCTATTCATTTGATTTAGTTTGACATCATGTATATATATCAGATTTGGAGTGGGAATGCAAAGGCTAATCAACTCATGCAAGTAATCATACAATGTGATTCCTACCCACCAATTCTCTTAATGCCTTTGGGGTCTAAAGCCGGTACTTCCTTCTCACTTGGATGGGTATGTAAAATATTACTCTTCTTAAAATAAAATTCACCCACATACCATATTATTTTATTCCAATTGTATATTTTTCATTTTAATATTACTTGTCTCAGTTTAATTATTTTTAGCTCTCCTTTACAGGAAAGTTCTATTTCTACTTCTCAATTCAATTCACATATGTTTTCTTCTTCTTGTTTTTTAAATTTAGTTTTATCTTTATATATAGAGGAATAGGGATAGGGATAGAGCATTTAGTTTCTAAATATATGAAATGGAAATTCCATAAAGGGTCAATCATAGGAAATGAAAATAAAAGTGGGTCCCAATTTTTCCTTGGATTTGATATCATAAAATTCTAAATTACTTAAAATCAAAAACTACCCAAAATATTGCAATTGAATTTCAAAATTTCAAAATTAATTATTAAATCCTTAGTGTACATAAACCTAACACTAAAAAAATTATTTTTAGTTGATATTTGAAAATTATACTTAATAAAAATTTATTTTTTAAGGTTATGTTCAATTGAGATTTCTTTAAATCTAAAATCTTTTTATTTTGAAATATAATAAAACTATAAGTTATAATAAAATATATTAAATTTATTTAAAGATCTAATTTATCATTAAAGAAGTTAATTTAAATTCCAAAATTCATGAATATATTTTTAAATATTTAATAAAAAATTAAATTTATAATAAATAAATTACGTACACTATTTTTATTTATTTATATATAAACTATTTATTGTATATAATATAATTTTTCTATTGTGTTTTACCTTTGTCATATATATATATATATATATATATATATATATATATATATATATATATATATATATATATATATATATATACTCTGCTAATAACAATAACATGCCATGTACTTTCTCAAACTTTTAATTTTTTTTACCAAAAATAATTTTCTTCATAAATTTTAAACATTTTTAAGACCCAGACATGTGGCTCTACGATGCGGGGTCAGATTATTCTACTTGTCAACCGTGGAATACGAGTGAATGTCGGGTGACCCGACATTTTTCGAAAATCGATCTCACTTTATCAGGAATCACGATACAAAACCTGCATAAACACATCGTGTTATAACAATAACATGAGTCGCAGCCGCCCAGGCCCCATGAACAATACCGTAAAACACCCATATATCAGTATATCCGTAGTTTGAGAGTTCAAATTTTCTTCTTATTCAACATATATTAAAATTAAAATAATTAATACATGTAATACTTCATAACCCAGCCCTGATCAGGCTTTCTTCTAAACCAGTCTGGGACCGGCGAATCCTCATACGTTCCACATTTTTGTAAATAGTATCCCTCGGCAGGGTGGTTAATCTTTCGATGAAATCATACTAAGTGACTACTCTCCACCTAAGTGCAATACGTGCTCGAAATACTTTTATTCGAGTAATCGTGATCCACACTTGGATAATACAGCTAATAAATACCGTGCAGGGTCCTCGAACTCACGCCAACAGCTGAAGCCTCATTATGAAATTATTATGTTTGTTTGTTGTTGGACAGCCTCAGATGTGTATATCAATTGGGCCGTCTCACGGCGATTGATGTGTTATGGACTACCCTCAGTGTATATCGATTGGGTGAGTCTTCGACCGATTGATATTTTTAGTATGGACTACCCTCCGTCATTTTGGTTTCAAATGACCTCGAAATCGTTTATCTAGACTAAATGCAAATGCGCTCATCCTACTAGTCTTAGGGTGTCGGTGCATGAAATCATGATGCGATTCCATTACGATCTATAGCATGCAAATATATAAACATGCATATATTCACATAAAAATTCGTACACAATCATGTTATACCAATTCTCATTTCATCCTCAAAATTAGCTCGCGTGGTGCCAGTGAAACCACGAGCAATTCTACTTGAATTACTCGTCAGCAGTAATTCCACAAAATTTATTTTGTGTACACAATCTCGGGGGAATAGTGAAACCCCTCGATACTATTTAGAAAAATCCTGTCATTCGGTTCACTTTGTGAACCGAATTTCACCGACGTTCCGACCTTTTCATATCAAAATACATTTTAATGCATAATTTCAACACCAGCGACCCACTAAATTTACGAATTTGTCATGGGCCAGTTAAAAATCTCAAAAAATTCCAACGATTCGATTTTGAGTTTTGGAAGCCCGAGTCAACGGCCCTCATGGCGCCATTCGGCTCGAACATCGACAAATGCCCAAGAATGAATAAAACCCCAGTAGGGAGAAACCGCACCTCTCGGAGTTTGAGGAAAATCATAAATCCGGTACCCATGCGAAACCTCTCCGTACATTAGAACAACTTTCCTTTTTATTCACAGCGCATCACCAGTTGGATCGTTGCGATATTTTAGAGAGAAGCTAGATAATCTCTCTCTAAAAATCAATTTTTTTGGCTACTGGTTCTCATCCTCTTTCAATTCCCCTTTTTTTGCCTTTTTTCATTTTTGAAGAGACGATTCTATTGGACATTTTGTCCTTTAGTGTAATTTAAACTTTAGTATCTAAATTATGTCGGCACCCGGTTTGACATTCGGCGTATCACCGGTCATCAGTTTAAACCAGTTTATTCTCATGCCACTTATGGCACATGAGTACATGTTATATCTGACTTTGTCACACATCGGAATATCATTACTACGGCTTTGAAATCACGATGCCTCGGCTTGATGCCGAAGTCAATTGTCTCGAATTAATGAAATTTCGTGCTAGCTAGATTTGTGAGGCGATTCAACGATGAGTAGTTTCATCATCCAGATCTAGAGAATAAGTGCGGATTTTTAGCGAAATTCTGATTTTGTAGCAAGAAATTACGATTTTCTGAATTTTTATTAAATTGGAATTTCTTGGAGTCTTACAAAACATATCTAAATAGTTTTATTAAAACAACTATAATAATAAAATTTAAATGATTGAGCATTGTTTTTAATTATTTACTATTTTATGTGATATTTTTAGGAGTAAAGGAAACTATATGCATTTGTGTATATAAAAAAGTAACAAACATGATGCATTTATGAGGTATATTGATTTTGCGTTTAAATTCTTTATTTAATTCCTAATAAAAATTTTCATCATATAAAATAAAAATAAATTTATAATTAGAAATTATTTGGTTAATTTCATTCTTATAAGTAAATTTTGAAGTTAAAAAAACTATTGAGTGAAGGTTTCTTATCAAGTTTTTTTCTTGGTGCAAAAGTAATCACGGTAAGATTTTAAGTTTACTTTGAAATAGAATTGTGAAGCCCAATCCCAGGGTTCGTTGACAACCCATCGGCAGCGGAAAGATTGGATGTGAATTGTAGACACCACACCATCAGTCTTTAAACCCCGAGAAAATTTAAAATTTTCTGAGTATAAAATTAAATAATAAGTGCAGAAATGGCTCGAAACTAGAAAATTCTAGAGGCTCATTATGATGAAGCAGTTTGCCAGATTGAGTCAGTCTCACGAAAATGAGTAACTTTCAGAGAAAGTTTTGCTAAATTCTAGGTAATTAGAATTCTTTATGAATTTTGAAGTTAGATACAGTAGCAAGAGCGAGATTTTAAAATCTCGAGAGTTAGGAAATGACTTGAGTTAAGTTCATTTTAAAATAAGTTTTGGGACGAAGCGAACTGGGCGGTGTGGAGCAATGACAAAATGGACCCATCAACAAACTTAAAAAGGAAGAAGAGAAAGATGACATTTTTCTCCCCATTTTGGCAATTCTCGATAGTGGGCGTGAGTAGAGAGAGAAAGGGAAGAAACTCCTCCTTTCTAGGATCTACGGAGATCAGGTGGTCGGAATTCATCGAGTCAAGATTTAAAGTTCATCTACTCGACGAGGGCTACGAGTGGAGTGCAGACGACCATAGCGATTTCGTCGAAGATTTCGTGTTTTAGAAAAAGAAAAAGCTAGTGAGAGAAGCTCTACATTCCTCCTCTAAGATTCCACGACGATCTGGCGGTTCGGTTTCCATAGGGCCAAGACTTAAAGTCGGAGTACTGCGTCGGGGAGCAATGCGTGAACTTGTGTCAGAATTTTTGTTGAAGATTAAGTGGAAGTTCGGAAGTAGTGGAGTGCTTTAGGTCTTCGGGACTCCAAAAGTTTAAAGGTCTTTGCTCAAGAGGGTAGAACCTTCCTCTCGGGTTTATTTCTTATCTAAATACTGTTTTGGTCTTGGTTGGGCCCTAAGGGCTGTTTTGATTATGTTCCCGAACCGCAATCGTAATTCTTGATTTGAGTTGTTCTTGTTAAGTTGATTTTAAGTGAGTTTAGGACCGGGTTTTGTACCATGTTTATGGCTAAATTGTAGACTCAATTAAGAGGCGAGGTTTGTTTCAGTGAAAGGTTGTTTCGGGATGAGTTTAGGTAGGAAAAATAGCATGTCTGAGGAGCTTTAAAGGCCCCGGGAATGCGTTCGTGGAGTTTGCATTTGCCTAGTTGCCTTGTTTGTCTGAGCCTCAGCTTCGGACGACCATAACTTTCTAGATCTGAGCTGACATTTTGGTGTTCTTGGACTCTATGGAAATCCCTTTGAGTTTATAATCCATCCATATATAGTTTGATAAAATTTGAACTCATATTTGGTCAGAAATGATGAAAAAGCAGTAGGCCCACCGCTAGTTCCGTGCGTCGATCGCATTCCTCTGAGGCCCTCCAGCCCGGACCGGTCATAACTTTCTCGTCCGAGCTCCGTTTTGGGTGTTCTTAGACTCTATGGAAAGATCTTGGAGTCTAGAATCTGACTATATGCTTTTAAATGGAAATTGGTGCTCAAATAATTGCTGAAAAATTGATTATTACAACAAGTGTGCTAATTGTTGGTTGTGTGGATGTGAGGAGTTGTGTGCTGAAGTGGCCATTGCATGGCAGTTGTGAGCTATATTTAGGTGCATGATATGCCATGAATTAACCTAGGAAATGAGGTCATTTCATTACTTGCCCACGGTAGTGACTTGATGAAATGTTAACATGTGTTTATGTGATTGATTGAAATGACATTTCTTAGTTAAGAGGTGTCATGCTTGGATGTCAATATGTGTGCTCTAACATATTGGGTTTGTGATGTGTTTTCGTGTGGACATGACTATTGCATGACATGTTATAGGCTAGTTTATTGGGCATTATGTTTATATGATGTAGCCTAGGGATTTGAGTATGACATTACTTGTCTAAGTAATTGGTCGAATGATGTTGATGCATGCTTGTTTGATGTGTTGACATGAATGTGATAAATGTTAGTATGGTATGTATAATGTTTAATGAATGTATGGACTTTTGTGTGCATTATACATGAGTGTCCATGGTACCACCGATTAGTAATTAATGCACGGTATAAATTGTCCATGTAGGGTCTTTGCCATTGGGGATGACTTAGAGTCGCGATAAGCGCGATTGCATTGCTGGTACCTGAGGACATCGCATGGTATGGGTGTGAGTGCATAGTCATTGTCATTCACCATCATGGTGAATGGGTTGTGGACTCGTGCTTTTGGGCCGAAGTCGATGGAGATCCACGGTTTTGCATGGTTGACCAATCAACATTGTGTTTAATTGCCGATGGTGAGATGATAAATGGAATGAAATCCAGTTGGAGTCTCTGATTGCATAACATGTTAATACGTGTGTTGGGCAATTTAAGTAGGATAGACACCCTCCCAGTTGAGAAAAACACAGGCTTTGGTTAAACATGACCCCGTCGGTAGGGCAGAGAAAATGTCGTCGGCGTGCGTTCGGAGGCGAGACCCCCCCGAAAATCCATGGCGCGAATGCATATACACACGACGCGGTTCTCGTGACCTTCCGAGACAAAAAACCGGTGGGTATGGGTTTATAAAACAAAAAGCTTTTGTTTTATGAAATAAATGATTTTATAAGGGTCATCAAAAAGCCTTTGGATTTGAAAAAGAAATGAAAATGACTTTATAAAATGATCATTGGATGTGATTCGGAAAAATAAAGGTTTTTATCATGCATGGGGTTCTATCATGTGTGAGGAGAATTCGTGAGGACTTGATACATGGGGCATGATGGTCGCGTCTCATTCATGACAAGTATAGGATTCTGTGCTAGGATTGCATGTCCTAAGTTGGTGTGTGCTTAGTTGTTTGACCATTCATGTGCATTTAGGCGGGGAATAGCCCTTATAGGACTTATCTCTACTAGGCATTAGCTCACCCCGTCGTGAGACCCCCTTTTTAATTACGGGACGTAATGGCCAGGTAAACGGTGCTCCTTAGAGGCCGGGATTATGAAGCGGGCCGGATTGTGGCCTTGATTCATGTTTTGTATATTATATTAGAACATGTTAGTTTTAATATAATATTTTGTATTAAGAGTGATGTGATAACTCTTGGTGGCTTCGGTGATATAGATTGTATTTATATGGATAAATGGGCTCTGCAGTGGCCATTTTTACTCGATATGTGGACCGGTGTGGTCGTTGTATAATGCGGGACGAGGGTTGCCATGAAGTGCACGATTGTATTTTTGGGTGGAAGCTCCCCGTCTGAAAGACTCTGCACGATTTTGTTAAATCCGGGTCTTAGGAAAAAGGGACTCAATGGGTGGTGTCGGGTTGCAGTATCTAAATTCTCTGCGAGGTTGACGGGTTGTCAATGGACCCCACTAGTTAGGTATAGGAGTCCCCTTTTTCGGGACACAGATTTAACGAAAATCGGGCATAGTCTCATTTGTGCAGGGAAGCTCTGCAATACAACTTGTGCGTGCATGTCTACATGGCCAAATATTATACAACGACCTCACCGAATCCCATACAGTAAAAAATAACACGTGGGACCCGTTATCTATCTTTCAAACATATAAGCACATGACTATAAAACCATAGTCCATAAGAGTTTAAATTACATCACTCTTACTCCGCAAACATATATCAAAATTAAGCATTATAATACATGTTTTACAAATATTAATCAAAGCCCATCCAAGCTTTCTTCTGTCGGCCTCTAGTGAGGCGCCGTTTCTACGATCCACTGAATTTGAAAGGGGGTCCCACGACGGGGTGAGCAATGCCAGCCAGTGAAATCCTACGAAATGACTCGCTGGAGTGCATCGATGATCATGCAACAAATAAACATTCCCTCTAGAAGATGTCATCACAGAATGGAAGCGCCTACGTGCTCGTGAATGAGATCGGAGCTCGGCCTTGTAACATGTCCCATGTACCAAGCCCTTCTTAGACTCCTCATAAACTGAGTCCCAAGCGATTCCTCACATGCTTATGCCTAGAGTGAGAAACTCATCATTGGTATTTCAATCAATGGTCCTTTATCCAAAATAAAAGCCTTTTGTTTTATAAATAAAAAACATTGGACAATCTTCGAAACCACTTTAAAACAAAAGCATTGGACAATCCCCGAAACCGCTTCACTCTTTAGGACATTGTCCCTAGACTAAGCCCGCACCATCAACACCATACACAGTGTTGATTCACAACCATGAAGACTGTGGAGCTCTATTAGGCGTTGTCGATGTATCCGGGTCCACCACGTTCACGAGAATGGTGAATGACCATGACCATTACTGCCATTTTACGCGATGTCCCCGTGCATATGAAATGTAATGCAAATGTGTCATTGCCTATTCATACCATGCTACATATATAATGAGTGCTATATGCATATATGCCTACTCATGCATATTAACTCATGCATCAATTGGACATTTATATTACTAAACACATAAATTCCAATTTAAATCATACAATTCATGTCAACATACCTAACACACATACATTGACATCTCTGAGTCATCACCAATCGGTTAATGACCCACTTTATCCTCTAGGTCTAGTGGCGAGCACCATGTCCACAAATAGCCTACAATCAAGCCATGCAATGGCCTCAATCATACACAAACTCATGCATTTCCCTAAGCCTCATGGATAATTATATAAACATGCATGTAATTACCAAACAACATACACAAATTTCAATGTATTAGACAACGCATATCATCACAACCAAGCAATTTGCACACTTGGTGTTACAATCAAATTTTCGAAAAATATGTGGGCACCAAATGCCATTCAAAGGAATATGGCCAGATTCTAGGCTTCGAGGATCTTTCCATAAAGTCTAGAACACCGATTTGGAGTCCCTAACGAAGGAGTTATGCAAGTTTTTAAGCCATGAAGAAAATCCAACAACATTGCGACACCTATAGCGACGGAATCGCATGTATTTCATTATTTTCGGACATAATATGTCAAATTGTATTAAGCTATATATGGATGGATTCTAGACTCAAAGATCTTTCCATAAAGTCCAAGAACATGCAAATCGGAGTTCGGACGAAAAAGTTATGGTAGATCCCGAAGTTGGAGCTTCATGAGCGATGACCTACGCGTGATTTTTTCTTCCTTTTGGTGCTCGAGCACCATCCAAACAACCCACAGGGCTCAACGACCAACGACTCTGATTAGATAAACCTGAGTAGGAAGGTTCCCTACCTCTTGGAGAGAAGATGAAGCTTTTCAAAGACCTGGAAACTCGAAACCCATGGCCTCCCGAATTTTCCGCTCGAATCTCCGATGAAAACTCTTGGTTTTGGTGTCCACGCGTTGCTCTCGACGAGTATCCCGATTTTAAGTCTTGGCCTCGAGACGACCACCACGACTCCATAGATCTTAGAGAAAAGTCGAGCTTCTCTCTCTACGATTTCAAATCACGATTTTTGAAATCTTTCTCCCGAATGAGATTTTCCCCTTTAATACTTTAAGACCTTGAAAACCATCAGCGCCATGTATTCCTCTGATCGATTGTTATAATCTCAAAACCGTCATTTATTTTCAGTTCAATTTATTTTAAATGAACTTAAATCAAGTCATTTCCCGACTTCCGAGATTTTCGTAAAAATATAGATCCGCAGGTCACTTTGGAGACTCACCGTCGGAAAATCGTAAAAATTTCGACTATCTCGGAGGTGTGAAACTTTTGGGTCTACTAGATTTTTCTTGAGAGCGAATCCATTAGGCGCAGTCCGTTTCATCATCTGAGAGAAATAGATAATTTTAGGCTTCCTGGGCTATTCCGGCAATTTTACTAATGTGACATTTTTCAAAAAATTTAAAAATTTTCAGCGTTTTTCATAAATGGTAGTTTAATATATGTACAATGTAAAGTGACCTTTTTTCTTACAGATTGGCTTATAACATGCAAAATTATATTATTAAACATAAATGAATTATTTCAACCTAACAATATAATTTTATTTCGGAACGAATTAATGGCACAATCTCCATGTATAAATAATGTCCAGTTAAATTTAAATTTGTAAATTTAAACCGCTTATTTTAGTATCATACAATCAAATTATATTACCATTTAAAATCAAAGATAAAACCAAATACTTGTCATTTTCATTAATTCCGTATGTAACTATTTTTTAATCAACACCACCTAAATGAAAGGAAAGTAAAACGCATTAAAAAGGAGTAGAAAGAAATGGACTAAGAAACCCATATTTTAACCATATTTCTTCCTTTTCCCCTTTTTTTTTTACCTTCCAATAAGCTAGAATTTATTAAGTTTTAAGCATATTATTCATAGTACATTCTCAAAAATTTAGACTCTTCAATTTTATACTACAGTGTTGTATTTATGGCTATTAGTTCTACCATCCATAAGTTTGGTGATAATATTGTAATATGAAATTCAAAATTAGTTGCCAAAATTCAGCCTTTTGTTTTAAAAATGATAAGTGACCAGAGATTGATTGTTATATTAGAAACATAAAATATTTCCAAGCATGCTCAAAATATTTTATTTTTTATATTAATGGTACTATGGGAAAAATCGTTTAAAATGTTCCATGGTTCATTAAAGATATCTTTCTTTTTTTTTTTTGTGAAAAAATCTTGAATATTTGATGTATTTTAATTTATCCATTTGATGGATTGATCAATATATGTGAAGTACTGAATAATCTAAAGATAAATGAATCCATATATAAACATATAAAAAGACCAATTTAAAATGGTTTGTCAATTATGATTGCATGCATATGTGAAAATAAATTCAACACTAAGATATATAGAGAATTTATCGAGGAAATAAAAGCAATTTTGACTTTTGACCCTCAAAATTGATATTTTAGTTGCAGCAATATCTATACTTGAATTAAGTCTTAATCTCCACTATTTACTTTTCACTCTTTATATTTTCTACTAACTTGATATGTATATTTATAAATAAGTTCATAAATATCAAGACTTGTTATCATAAACATATACTCTTCTCTCTCTCTCTCTCTCTCTCTCTTCTTTATATATATATATATATATATATATATATATATATATATATATATATATATAAGGTATATTTTAATTACATAATGAAAGGTAAATAGAAATCACATGGTACATAATTGGCTACTGTGGTCTTTAGGAGAATGAATTAAGGGAACATTTACCAAGAATGTGCATCGCTTTTTTATATGTAAAATGACATCAATCAAAAGATAGGACAGGTAATGGGTACTTAAATGTATATAATAGAGCATTGCTCAAGATTATGATTATGATTAGATTATTCAGGTTTTTCATTTCATTACACTATTTCATATAAGATGTCAATTGCAAGAAAATAAAAAACTAGATGCCTAATTTTTTAGATGAGGTGTGACAAACCAAAACCAAAATTATGACGCCTAAACCCGGGGTCCATTGACTAATTCAATAACCTCATGTACTCATGAATGCCTACACCCCACATTTTCACTAAAACTCCAGCAAGTCTCCTTGAATGAGTCAATCTAAATACAAACCCCGTACATACCTGTCCCAAATAATGCAATACATCCAATATATCCAATATATCCAATCACATGAGTACGCCACTTGGGCCCACAAACGATACTCATAATATATACTAAACTATGAATCCAACTTGAGTATAACAAAATAGTTACAAGAGTTACAATATTTTCACTCTTATACATATATATTAAAAATTGTAATTCAATACATGTATATATCATCAACTGTGAAAGCTTACAACCCATTTCTTCTTCTCTAATCATCAATCCCTAGGACGAGTCATCCTCCTCGCACGCCCCGGCACTGCAAAAATAATATCCCTCGACAGGCGAGCTAATGCTCAGAGTGGAATCGCCCACGGGCTACTCTCCACCCTGGCAGCAGCAACGTTCCAAAATAAACACACATCCAAGAAATGCATGATCCTACTTTAACGTCTATACGACTCAACTCCCGATCCCGAGTCCTCATCGACTCTCCACACTCGCCTAAGCCTCGTATGAGAATCATTGTTTGTTAGTTTGTGGACAACCCTCCGATGTGTATATCAACAAGAATTCGACGATTGATATTATTTGTTTCCATGATTACCCGATGAATATCAATCGGGCAACCCGACGCATTGATATTATTCGTGGACTACCCTCCCATGTATATCAACGGGCAACTCCTAATTTATCGATATTTTCTATCGGACTATCCTCCGATAATTAACATTTTAGACAACCCTCCGAACCATTTTCTGTACTCATCTCTACGACTCACTCCTATAGTCCTAGGGTGTTCCAAAGGTATACTTTACGCATGTATGCCAATTCCAATACGCCTAATCACATGTAAATATGTAAACATGCACATATCCATATAATATCCAATCACACAATCATGTCATAATTATCATTTTAAACATCAAATTAGCCTACTCAAGACATCAAACACGAGCAATTCAACTCAATCACTCAACTAAACCCATTTTCTACACAAAAAAATATATTTTAGTGAACACTATTTCAGGGAATAGTGAAACCCCCTGGCTACTATTCCCTTTAAAAATCATAATTCATCTAGCTCACTTAGTGAGACCGCACCACGCCATTCCCCGCCTTTCATCAAAGCATGATTTATTACAATATTTCCAAATTTAAAACCTATCAGCCATAAGGCATGCAATGCACTCAATGGTTGTTCAAAATTTATATCAATTCCGGTCCTGGGCTCAGGATCGATCGATCACTCACTGCCTCATACTCGACTCCAAACATTCAGAGTTACTTAAAGAGGGAATAAAAAATCAAGTAGGAGAAACCCCTACCCCTGAGTTTGTCAAATCGCTGGGCCCAGACCCACGCTGGCTCCCTTCCTGACGTAGAGCGCCCTTCTTGTCCCGAAGACTCCGCGACATTTGGACACGCCAGATTTCTAGAGAGAAGGAGGTCCTTCTCTCTCTAAATTCCTCCATTTTCGTTTCTACTGCTCCTCCCCTATTTCCAGCCCCTTTTTGCTTCTTTTGAATTTGAGGAGATGAGTACTATACAACTTGGCCCTTGTGACTTAAACTTTTCCAAAAACGACGCTATGTCCCTCTCTTCCCACTCTTTGACATTCCTACTATCTCGGTCAGTCCATTTTCATTATTTCTACTCATACCACTTATGGCACATGAGCACGTGTTATATGTGACTCTCTGGTCGCATCAAATCGCTTTATTAAGACTCGAAACGCGATGCTCGAAAACGTGTAAATTTCACCGTCTCTTGACCCGACGAAATTTTGATGTTAGCTAGATTTCTCATGAGGATAATCTTAACGTGTGAAACTGTGTTTGGCTATCCCAGATCTAGAGAATAAATTACGAATTTTTAATCGAATTACAATTTCAGAACCGAAATTACGATTTGGGTCTTTTCCGTAAAATCAAATTCTCGAGCCTTATATTCTCCTCCTTAAAATAATTTCGTCGCAAAATTCAGGATGACTGGCACCACTCGCTACATGCATATGCAACGTGCACTCTACTATGTGATGTAAAACAAATATTTAAATCTTAAACGACTAAACCACGACCTTCATCCCCAAACAAGAAGATAGGTGGCCCGCACGCGCCCTCTCGCGCCCCACGCCGACCTCCACTCCATGCGCTCCATAAAGACTTCTCTCACTAAATTTTTACGGTCTCAAGGCCGCAAAACCTGATCACGGCTATCAACAATGCACACTGGTCCCTCCTCGAAGGTCCCATCCGTGTCAATCTCAATCTGTCCTCAATCCATCACATGAGCTGGATCTGGAGTATATTTCCGGAGCATGGAGACGTGAAACACCTCGTGGACACCTGACATGCTGGGCGGTAACGCTAACCGGTACGCAACAGTGCCTATCCTCTCGAGTATCTCGAAAGGTCCAATAAACCTCGGCGATAGCTTCCCGCGCTTGCCGAACCTGACCACTCCTCTCTTAGGCATCACCTTCAAGAAGACGTGATCCCCAACCTCGAACTCTAAGGGTCGACGTCGCACATCAGCAGTTTTCCCGCCGGCTCGAAATGCGGAGAAGACGTCACAGATAAGCCTACCTTCCTGAGGTGTCTCTCGACAACCAGACCAAAGGATGGAGCTTCCTCTCCACCGTCCAACATAATGGTGACTGCGATGGCCCCATACGCTGGGCCTCATACGGTGCCATCCAGATACTACTCGATAACTCGGCGGTCAGAGCGACCCACTAAGGCAATGCCTCCCAGCTACCTTTATGATTCAGACGATGCCTCGCAGCATGTCCCCTCCACCACCAGAGATGGGCCCCTCCCGCACCGACCATCCGTCCCAGGTGGAACAGACTCATAGTCACCGTGTGCCCATAGCCTTTGGAAACTCTTCCAAAATGTGCCAGAAACCCCGGTCTCTATCCGACACTATGGATATCAGAGCTCCACGTGAATTCTGACTATCTCCTTCTAATATATAAATCGGGCAGACCCTCTCCAAGGCGAAGGTCATTCTGACTAAGTAGAAAATGTGCGACTCGTGAGCCTACCCACAATCACCCATACCGCCATGCCTCGTCAGCGTCTCGTGCGGTCACAAGTCCATCGTGATTTGCTCCACTCAGACTCGGGCCACCTCCAATGGTCAAGTGTACTCGCTTCTCGGTGTTCAAATTTAACTCACGACACGTGAGACATCACGCACAGTCCCTACGTGTCTCTTCATTCCGCTTCCAAAGAGACACTCGACACGAAGATTCCGCATAATTGCGGCCACTGGTTCACGATAAATCGAGCAAGCTGGAACTCCCGAGAATCTCCTCAACCCAAGAGAACGTGGGAACCACTAATTCCGGTCCCTCTATACCGAAGACTACCATCCGAGTGGATCTGGCTTCCAAATTTCGTCACGACCCACCGCATCCGGATCCATGACGGACACTATCTCCGTCTTCACACCTGGGATTCAATCACTCGCTTCAACAGAGACGGTGTACCCACTAAACTCCCACGTACCCTAAGTCCTGGGCCACAGTCGAGCCCCAAACCCATTCCCACAGCTCGACGCATCCGCCACTTTCGAGAAGCCATACTAGCCAACGCTCCGTGACTTCCTGACCGAAGTGCATCGCCATCACATCGCCTTACCAGGTGGTAATGCAAAGTGAAGTCATAATCCTCTGCGACCCATCCATTCACGCTGCCTCACGAGGTCCCGTCGCTGAAAATATACTTCGGGATTTGTCCGAAAGGGCCACCCTCGAGCTCGCCAGATAAGTGGCGCCAAATCTTCAAGCAGACTATAGTCACAACTCCATGTCGGTGTGGGGTAATTCTACCGTGGATTCTTCAACTAACCGTAAATCCAAGCTACTACCTTGGCCTCAGATTTCAAAACACATCCTAATCCGCCCTCGAGGTGAACATCACAGCAATACATCAGGTAATTCTTTATCCCCTCTGGTCCGGACTATCAAGATGGAGCCAAGGGTCCTCTTCAACCCGGAATGCCCCTCGCACGCACATCCCACTCGAAACTTAACCCTCCTTCCGGTCAACTCTAGTCATGATGCATTCCGAGAAATCCTCAATGAATCTCTCCCCGTAATACCCAAATTAATCCCAAGAAACTACGTATCTCGAAGATCGACTGCCTCTCCCAACTTCCATCACCGCCGACCTTCTCCTCGGGCCGACCGACACCCGATACCGTACACCACGTGTCCTAAAAATTCACCCCAAGAAGCCGTAATCCACTTATCGAGCTCGGCGCATACCGATGGTCTCTCAATAATCGTAAACGATCCTCAAGGATACTGGCACCTCACTGATCGGGAGTAGATCAAGATGTCATCCACGAAGACCACGACAAACTCCGATCTAAATAGGCTGGAATATCCTACGGATGATCCATGAATGCCGGCCGCGCATTCAAGATCCAAGGGCACACCAAACCCATAGTGCCCATAACGCGTCCCAAACATTTTAGGGATGTTTGTCTTCCTAATCTCCCAAATTGGAGCAACCAAGGCGGTTCATTCAGAAGAGGACTCCGCGCCTCCTCCCAATCGATTAAACAAATCATCAATCCCCGCAATGGTACCGATTCTCGATCGTAACCCCGTTCAACTCCATTAATCAATGCATAGTCGGCTGGTCTTGTCCTTCGCAACAACCGAGCGCCCTGATGGTGGTGCCTGGCCCTACCTGAACCCCTTTGCAGCCAACCCCGTGACCTGACTCAGTCCCACTAATCCGGTGCCATCCCATGCGAGTCATAGAGATAAAGCATAATTGTGGTGTAACTCGACATCAAGTCTACTACACCCTCCATGAGTAGTCTGTAACTCCATCCGAAAAAATGATCCATACATACTCATACTACTCGAGGTGCATCTAAGTCCGGGTCTCTCCTCGTCCTGCAAGGCTCGCACCTAACCCGCCAACTGTCCCCCGACACTGATGATACTGTAGGGGGCAAAATATCATGCGTGTCCCCTTGAAACACCACACGTGCATCACCGTGTATACTGGGAACCTCCTACGCCTCACAACTCACACAACCCTATAAGTCAGGTCACCAATCCATCCCCTGTGATGACATCGAACTCGACATGTCCACGATCCTCAAGTCCATCGTGAGTAGAGTCCCCGAGATCTCTAACTCGCAACCCCTCGACATATCATCCCTATTCTCATCCTAATCCCTATGGAGAACTCACAAAATGGCTCCTTTGCTGTCCCAACCCCAAGCCCCCAACTCTATCACATAACTGATGCAAAGAATGAATGAATGCGACACTGCAATCAAATAACACCCCCGCCCATAGCGTAGATAAAGAAAACGCGCATTCAGATAATCAATCGGGCCGATCACGACTCACCATGCGATGGCGTAGACACGCCCGAACCCCCGATTGCTCCCCGCCGCGGGCCTCTGGTCTTTGCCTCTACCCATACTCACCCCGCCCGCCTGAAACGCGAGGCAGCCCGGTAGCTCCCCCAAAACCGAGACTCGACCTCTCCGCCTGTGACTGCGCCGAGAATCGTGATCAGATCCTCTCCCGTCCCGCGAGCAATCGCACCGCTATTCCAAAACTCTCTAGGATCCCTGGGCCTCCGGGGCAACTCTGCCTCATGTGTCCAAAGCACACAATGAGGAAGACACCATCCGTCTCGCCGACCGGCACCCCTATCCGTCCCCGCCCGATGGCCGCGACTGGAACCCCGTGAACTAGAAGCCCTCCCGCTCTCTTCCTAAACTCGGAAGAAGACTGACCGTCATTCCTTCACAAGCACACTCGCATCCCGAGTGTCTCGAGCATCCCGATCTCTCTCTCTACTTAAGTCGGTATCGTCCTAACCAGGAATCCATATCCCTATAGGCTAAGTCCTACAACTCCGCCCGAATGGGCAACCCCCAATCCATTTCCTCGACCCTCCTCACCGTAGTGGCCACACACCACGGCTGAAACTGGCCAACTCGTGAATCCAGCCACGAGTCCATCACAATCGTCGCCTCGCCCAGCCTAGAACTCCCGAGCCTCGCATGCCCCCAGCCTCGGGAGCACTTACTCCATGAACAGCCCCCCAACTCGCCCCATGCCATGCCCTGTCCCCAAAGGTCCTCGCCATTCCACCACACTCAGTCTCACCCCCACCCTGAACAGCTGTCTAATCTCTGCTCATGGCCGAGGTAATCTCCATGGCCTCTAACACCTTCCCGATCCAGATAAACAATAAGTCCACACTACCCAGATCTCCTCCCCTGAATGCTCTGGAGGACATGCATTTAAACCTCCTAGGCCACAGACCTTCCCGGCTTCACTCGCTTATACTCAAACAGTAAGGAGCAAGAAACAGAATACCTACAACCTCAAGAAAAGCCCGCTGATCAAACACCGGTGGTGTCTGACTAATACCCCGGACGCCTCTACGCCTGTCCTCGACTAGCCAACCGTACGCTTCAATGGTGTTAAATCTCAAATACAGATTCTAAAGCATAAACACAACCCCGACACTATTCATACACATAACTCAGTTGTATACACATTGTCCTTGCATTATTGTAATAAAGATAACTTCAATTTTGCATTTTTAAAATATTGTTTTCTCAACTAAAATTCTTTCATTTATAATTTATTTTTTCAATTTTTTGTTCACTATTCATTTGATTTTTTTTTCAAAATATTTATTTTACTCCATTTTTCTTTCAATTTTACAATCTTAAAACTTAGAAAATTATTTTCTTCATCTAATAACTCAATAACTTTATGAAATTTATTTTCTTCACTTTATCATTTTTTTCATTTATTTGCTGACTGGATATTACAAAAAAAAATTACTTATCCATTTTTTTTTTCATTCTCCAGTACACCTAAATAAATTTATTAAATTTATTTTATCCTAGTTTTCTTCAGTTTTACACATTGTAAAATGAAAACCAAATTTTTTTTTTCTCTACTCATTTTTTTCCCCAGTCAAAAGAGCCTTCCTGTTATATCTACGCACTTAACATCGTGATCTAATACTGTAACTCAAAAACTTTTATGAGTTCAACTATAAAAAATCTATTAAATTTATTTTCCTAAATAAATTTATTATAATTTATTCATTTATTTTCCTTCTAGTTTTTACTTCATCAGAACCTCAAAGTGTTCTAAATACCTTAAAATTTTTATTAAAATTTATTTGTCATCCACAAACCAATAAATTCTAAAATTTATTTCTTATTTTCTTCATCAAGTTTTACACTTTGTAAAACTCTCTTAAAATTTGTTTACAACATAATAAGTGCTAATCACCTACACTCAAACACTGCAATATCACAAACCATGTTATAAACATCATCTACATAACATACAACTCATGCTATACACGCAATCACACATCAAACACCATGCATGCAGATTCTATCTCGTGATTTCCTAGGTAACTTCATACCTAAACCGAACATCAAACCACCTAAGTGGTGATGGTTACCCAACCGGTACCTCAGCATTCGTGATACTCACGCCCCGATACTGCCGTGACGCCCCAACTCCGGGGTCCGACCACTCACAACCCGGACACTCGTGGAATGCTCAAGCACCCGACATTTTTCATTTAAAATCAAGCAGAGTCCCTTGTACGGAGCTCTACCTAAATACAAACCTCGTGATATAATTGTCCCAAAACAATGCAACATATCCAATATATCCACATATCCAATCACATGAGTAATACCGCCTACTGGGGCCTACAAACGATACTCATAATACATACTAACTATGAATCCAACTATATACCAAATAGTTACAAGAGTTACAATATTTTCACTTTATACAATACATATATTAAAATTGCATTTCAATATACGATATATCATCAACCAAAGTTCCACAACCCGACTTTCTTCTAATCTCAATCCCAGGATTCCAGCCAGCCCTCTCGCATGCTCCCGCACTGCAAAATAATATCCTATTGTAGCGAAATAATGCTCAGTAGTGAATCGCCTCCTAAGCGGGCTACTCTCCACCTAAGTGCAAGGTAACACCCAAAATAAACACATCCAAGCAAATGCATGATCCTACTTTAATGTCTACATGACTAACAACTCAGATCCCGAACCATCGATTTCCCACACTCCTCGCCTAAGCCCTCGTATGAGAATTATCGGCTTTGTTAGTTCGTGGACAACCCTCCGTCGTGTGTATATCAATCAGGGAACTTCTGTACGATTGATATTATTTGTTTGTGGATCACTCCTCCATGAATATCAATCAAGTAACTCGATGATTGATATTATTTTGTGGACTACCCCATGTATAATAATCAACCCGACGACGATATTTTTCATTTGACTATCCTCCGATAATTAACATTTTTAGACAACCCTAATCATTTTCTAGACTCCATCTCATGCACTCACTCCTATAGTCCTAGGGTGTTCCAAAGGCATATGGAATGCATGTATGCCAATCTCTAAATACAATTAATCACATGTAAATATGTAAACATGCAATATCCATAATATTTAATCACACAATCATGTCATGTAATTATCATTTCAAACATCAAATTAGCCTACTCAAGCATTAATCAAACACTTGCTAAATTCAACTTGAATCAATTAACCAAACCCATTTTCATACAAAATATATTTTAGTGAACACTATTTCCTGAATAGTGAAACCTCGGTTACTATTCCCTTTAAAAAATCACAATCTACTCTGCTCACTAGTAAGATCAGAATTCACTGGCCATTCCCTACTTTTCATCAAAGCATGATTTATTACAATATTTGGGAATTTAAAAAATCCATTAGCCATGCATATACTACTACTGGCATCTAATGGTTGTTCAAAATTTATATCAATTCGTCCTAAGGTTTAGGATCGATCGACGGCCCCTCACGGCCTCACTGACCAAACATTAGTAAAGTACTTAAAGAGGGAATAAAAATCAAGTAGGAGAAACCCTACCTCTCGGAGTCATCAAAACTCACAACCGGCATCCACGTCAAGCTCCTCTCCGTGCGCTCCTTCTTGTCCCGAAGACTCGCCGACTACGATTGCACGTATTTCTAGAGAAAAGGAGGTCCTTCTCTCTAAATTCCTCCATTTTCGTTTCTATCGCTTCCTCCCCGTTTCCAAACTCCCATTTTTGCTTCTTTTGAATTTGAGGATATGAGCACTATACAACTGTCTCAGGATTTAAACTTTTCCAAAAATGACGTTTATGTCCTCTTTCCCTTTGACATTCTAAGACTATCTCGCCAGTCCATTTTTATTATTTCTATACTCATACCACTTATGGCATGAGTACGTGTTATATGTGACTGTCAGATCGCGCAAATCGCTTTACAGACCCGTGAACGCGATGCTCAAAAACGTAAATTTCGAAGACACTGCCTCTGAATCTCGACGAATTTACGTATAACTAGATTTTGCGAGACGATTCCAACAGTGAAATCCGTTTCATCATCCGAGATCTATAGAATAAATTACGGATTTTTTACCAAAATTACAATTCAGAATCGAAATTACGATTTTGCCTCTTTTCCGTTAAATTGGAATTTCTGCCCTTAAGCAAAAATAGGATAGACAGTTACAATCGATGTGCAACAGAGATATTAAAATGAATATAATTTCCACTATTGATTGAATATTATGATTAATCATATGTTTCCCAAGTTTTTTCTTCCATTTCCTCAAATATTTTCTTTGGTATAGAAAATACTTTTTTCTAGTCAATCATGAAACCAAAGTTTATTCTGGTGGTAACAAATTTTATTCCATACAATTTTTACTAAAACTCAGTAGTTTTGTAGTTTCTCGAAGAAGCTTCCAATTCTTGTTGCCAAGAGTGTTTGAGCTATGTTTTCATCTTCTGGTTTTCTCATTTGCCTTTAAGAAATGTCTCTACTTTCTGAAAATTGATGCATCTGACCTTAACCATACATGACAAATATATACAAAACTAAATCAATAGAAGAGATGTATTCTTTTTAAATAAACTAAGGTTTAAATAAATTTATATATTTAAATAGTAGTTTGTTCCTTTACATGAACTTATTAAAAAAAAAATTGTTGATTTAAATTTACATTATACATTTGATACTTATATTGGAACCTATAAGGTAACTCGATAGCTTACATATACTTTCTCACCATCAAACATCGGATCCTCACTTGAAAGTTTTCTGGACTCATCTAAGAAAACTTCCAATCAACGACTATTAAAGTGATTAATAAGACATGAAATTTTTTCTCTTTTTGAAACAAATGTAAGGTTACTAGAGTTATTGACACTTGATAACTCTGATGTCAAGACATTCTGGCCTAATCGGGTCCATATTGCTTTTAGTCTACTGCAACCTAGCTGATGGAGTCAAGGCAATGTGGAGCTCAGGTTTGTCACGTATATAAGTGAAGAACAAACCCCATCAAGCTAGCTTATATGTCAATTAAAAAGTCAGGTGTTGAGCTGAGGAGGAGAAAATGAGGGCATAGGTCAAGTGTGTGACCTCAAAAGAGAAAGCAGAGAGAGGTTAATCGGGGAGAGGAAGTCACCAGGTAATGACTCTACATGCTATGGGACCGACATGCATGCATGAGGTCGCAATGGGATTGGACAGTGCATGAGGCTTATGTAGAGTTTTAAATCGAGCTGAAAACCCATTGTTTTCTCCCTCTTCTCTCAACTTGTTCGATGCATCAACCTTAATAATTAAAAAGTGGAGCGGATAGAACACAACCTTCAACCGCCAAAACTCTTTTCTTCATCAAGAATGATTATATCTTGTCTTCAGGTAATCTCCAATGACCACAATAAGTTCGGGAGGTGGACAAATCTACTTGAGAGGAATGACTTAGCCTATATGAGAATTGAAGGATGAAGGCCCTATTGGTCCAACAAGGTCTCTCAACTGCCATTGATGAACAAACCATGGTGAAACTCAAGCAATCTAATGAAGATAAGACTGATGACACTAAAGAAAAGGCTCACAATGCCATCTTATTGTCCCTAGGCAATGAAGTGCTCTGAGAGGTATCAATTAAAATAAAAGATTTGGTCATGGGAGAAGCTACAAGACTTGTACATGAAGATGTCCTCGCAACTGTCTCAGATCTCAAGAAATATTATACACACTTCCTTGAAATAGAGAATGACAAGGACTCAAAATCACCCTATGGACTTAACAAGGTGATGTTAGATTTAACTATAGCATTGAGCCAAGATCGAGGAGGAGGATCAGGACCGCCTATTCTTTCTCAACAATCTACCAAAACTTCTATGTATTTTTGTAGAAACTATAATGGATTTAATTATTTGAAGCCTGTGCTAACTCCTCTCTTAGCTCAGTTTAACCTCTCTCAAGTCCAAGCTCCCTCAAGGGAAGATGAGAGAGTACTCCTTATGAGCAAAATAGATTATGCTAATATGGTTGGGAGCATACCGTATGCCATGCTTTATACTATATCGACCTGTATTCCCATAGCATTGGGAGTCGGGTTTGTGGAAAATCCTAGTAAGGTCCATCGCATGCCTCAAGTGGGTAATGTGACGCCCAAACCCGGGTGTCCGCTAGATCACCCACAACCCGTGGAAAATCTATATGTCTCACGCGACTCATACTCCGAGTAAAAATGCCTCGGGGCTCATAAACCAACACTATAAAAAACAAATAGCACAACTATATTCCAATTATCTCCCAATAATTCAATAGTTGATTATACTTTATACAAACATATATTAAAATCTAAAAAATTTAACATATGTTATATCCAAAAGCATCAGCCACAACCCGCTTTCTTCAAAATAGGCCCTAAGATGAGCCGTCTTCGAATGCCCCAGACTAAATGATATTCCCTGATGTGGTGAGCTATCGGGCCTGAAGAGAGTGGAATCACCTCTTAAACGGTTACTTCCACCTAAGTGCATATAATGCTCCAAAAATAAAACACACACTCAAGTAAATTCATGATCCTACTGAATGTCTACATGCCCGATCCCATGTCACGAGTCCTCACCGACCACCACACTTGCCTAAGCCATGTATGAGAAAACATCATTTCAAAACAAAACTCATTTGTTCCTGAAAATATACCACCAACTTCTGTGAAATATCGATCTACCCTCCGAGGCGAATTGGTCAGTGAGTTTCCGAAATGCTGGCGGTCCTCATATCCGAAATGATCAGCCGCCCATCCTCCCAACCCAATTATCCTAATATCATCCCCGTGAATTCCTTCGCAACCATGTCCGTTTACAAAATCATGTCATGCACTCACACACCTACTCTAGGTTACCCAGTTGCATATGAAAATGCACCATGCCATTTTCTAAACCATTTATACAATATGTCAATATGCATATTCTCAATCAATTATACCATACATGTAATTTAACACATCAACCATCACCCAATTTAGCTCACTTGAGCAAATCACAATCTCATCTCCAATGGCCTACACACACAATTATATTCCATATAATTGTGACCTCATGTTAACACATCAAGCATTAACCTATTAATTTCTTTGATCAACCAACTCCCTAAATTAGCTCACTTGAGCAATTTACAATATCATCTCCAATGGCTTACAACACAATTTTATTCCATATAATTGTGTCATTGTGTTAACACATTAAAATCATGTCTTAACCTATATATTTCCACACATACCAAGTCATTCATTTCAAACAATTCAAGCACACATCACATGGACGATTTTGGTCCAATTCATTATTAAACCCGGACTGCTTTTTAACAAATCCCAAAACAGAGCATGTGGGCCATCCGTATGCACCCACTCATCCACCATCTTGCTCCACTTTTGAAACCGATTTCCACAGCCATATCCGCCTCCTACATCAATACATGATTTATTTTACTAAATTATCACCCAAACACCCAAAACAGTCCCTAAAGTCGCTACTTCGACCGTCCACTCAACTGCAATCCCAACACTCTGGCTCCAAGATCTGGGGACTCGATCAAACGCCACTCACGACCTCAATCCAATACAAACATCAACCAAACACTTAAACCAAGAATAAAAAACAAGTAGGATGAAACCTCACGCGATTTTGTCAAACTCCAACCGTGCCCACATGTAGTCCTCTCGATGTGTAGAACCACTTTGTTTCGACCGAAGAAATCCGACTCACGATACCAGTTAAATTCCAGAGAAGGTGCTCTCTCTCTCTAAAATATTAAAATCTCAAAACTCAACTTTCTGCATCTTTCTCCTCATTCACGCTTTGGTTCCTCTTTTGTTTGAGAGGACAACTATTCCCACTTGTCTTATTCTTTACTTATTCTTTTCCATAATTCCACTTATGTCCCTCTTGTCACTATTTTGATTTTTCTACCCAATGGCATCATGCCATGTGTCAACATGGGTCCCACCTTGAGTTCAAGTTGACTGAATTGGAGCTTGACACATGGCACACTGTGTGCCACTCAAAAATGGGCCAAGTGTCCACTTCACGCCTGCTTCCTAAAACGTGTACCCCGACTGTCTTGGAATTCACGAAATTCGACGTGGTAGCTAGATTTCGCGAGACGATTCTAACAGTGAAGTCCATTTCGTCATCTGAGATCTAGGAAAATTTCGGATTTTTACCGAAATTACCATTTTGCCTCTCTTTTTGAGAAAATGGATTTTTCTCGGTTTCAAGGTGTAATGACGATATTTTGTGTTCTTGTACTCAGACTCATTTATAAGGGAAGAAACTTTGAGTCCAACGTTGGATATGTGAGGCTTAATCCATGCATCTTGCCTTGGCGCAAGGAACATCTCATGTTATGTTTCAAATATGTAGAGGAGTAGTGAGTCGAGAGCTTCACTCATTAGGTCATGTGGTCCACTCAACCATACAAAATATATCGCTACAATGATTCGTCTCAAACTAGTCGGGTGTTTGGTGCTCTGATCAAAATTATAAACCTAAAGACCCTAGCTAAAGCATGACCCTATCAGAGCTATAATGGTTTAAGGGTCAGCCCAAGGATGGATATTCTACTTAATTTCCCCAAAAGCAAAGAAAAATTAAATTAAAAGAAAAAAAACGAATTTTGTGATTTTTGATTGATCAAAGAGAGTAAAAACTGAATTTACCAATGGACGGCGCCTGGGAGTCATGGCTTTTACCAAGTCACTGTTTCGAAAGGATCAAAGAGATAATTAATGGCCCTTACTGGGTCAAGAAGAGAATCAACATATGTTTATCGCCTCAACCCAAAGTAGGTGGTTCCAAGAATTAAATGATGTCCAATCCTCTTATGTACTGTGAATCAACTCGCGATGCACCTCCAACCCTAGGTTCCTAATCACTCATTCCGCATAACCAGAAAGAGGTATCTCTGGCCATCTACACTAGATGAAAGGATGTTAGCTAACCATCCGATCCAATTGAACTAAGTACAAGGAGAGGAGACTAAATAAAGAATGTACTCCAGTCTGTCCAACTGCTTGAGATGTGCCTTAGGCTCGATAAATCCTACCTATTCGGGAGTTCTTTAAAACAAAATAGTCATATCTTTGGTCCTAAGTGCATACCTCCTTGATCACTCCTTCAACTTCAAGGCCTTAGGATCCACATTATCCCTAAGAGATGAGCTTACTCTTACCTATTCTACGCTTAAAGAATGCAATTGAACAAGAATAACTCGTGCACATATGAGAAAATAAAGGAAAAATTTTAATGAAAGATTGAAAGGAAATATTATAAACTTAGAATCTAACTACTTGGCTATATATATATATATATATATATATATATATATATTTATCACATCCTTCCTATATAAATACTTGAAAACACGTCCTTAATGCTTTTTAGAGAAAGTTACATAGTTCCCATAAGCTTTACAACCCTTTAGGAGGCCCAAAAATGGAAAGAACTCAAAGAGGAGTCGTCTTTGGACAAAGTAATACACGTTGGCTCTCACTTACAAGGTGAGACTGAAAATTCGCTCTCACCCTATGATGAGAGCCAAAATTCACTCTCATTGTAGGGGTGAGATCCAAACTCATTTCCACATGCCTCCCAACTTTCATTCGAGTCTTACTGTGATAGTTGATCTCAAGGCCCAAGATGCCATTAGATGTCCCAGCATTGCTCCACTTCTTTCGTCTCTCACCTTATGGTGAAAGCCAAAATTCTCTCACAATAGTGAAAGTCCTCTTGCTTTTCCCATTGCTCCTTGCTTCTTTTCCTTTCACGTGCATTTGGTCAAGTCCTAAACTTGTCTAAGATGATCTAAAAAGCTCCAAATCTCAAGAGAGAGAGGCTCTGGGACGTCTCATTTCTTCACTCCATGCTCCAAGAGTAAAAAAGATGCCTAAAAGGCTTCAAAATAACACAAAACTCTGAGGAAAATTAGTAATAAGAGTTCAAGACCAACAATTTGCATAACTGGATAAGTACTATTCCAAAGGACCCAAAATGTGAAGGAATCTAGGTGTTCAAAATATCACTTATTTATAGTAATCATATAACCAAGGAATCAAGAAACACACTCATTGCTTATGACTAGGTACAAGAGCTATGAATACTGGCCTGAAAGTGTTATACCATGTATTATAAAATCACTCATGATGTTCCTCATCAAAAAACCTAGTATTTCACAAAAGGACTAAAATGTATAGACATTAAACCGCACTTTGTCGAGAAGTCAGGAATAAAGGAGGGTAAAGGTGAAGAAGTACCCAATGAAGACAATCCAATATATGCTCATGAAGGTCTCACTTGCTACTGTCTGTTTATTGTCACAACTTGGTTAGCATGCTCTCGGTGTAGGTGGAGGTTAATAGAGCTAGATAAAAGCAAATAGAGAATTAAGGTGAAGTATTGCAGGATTGGTCCATATTTTCAAATTATCATGTTTATCCGGCATAGAGTTGGCTAGCCAATTGTTGAGTTTTGCTCACTCATTTGGTTGGTTATCTATTACAAAAAAAAACTCTAGTAGCTGCATCTATATGTTAGTTAGAGAATCATGGTGATATGAGTCAAGGAGCAAGAAAGGAAAGGTAGGTTTATTATGGTGTGACCTCATAAGAGAGAAAGCAGGAAAGAGGTTAATAGGAGAGAGGAAGTCACATGTGTACTAACTCTACATGCCATGTGATTGGACATGCATGAGGCTTATGTAGGGTTTGAGAACTGAGCTCCTGATGCTTACAACCCCATGAAATAAAGAAACCCTTTTCATTATTCTCTCAACCTCGTTCGATGCATCCAACTTAATAAATTACAAGATTTAAACTAAAAAATTATTTTCCTAAAAGCATTGTCTAATAAGCCTTTGTTAAGAGATAGAGGTGACTAGGAAAATAGTTGCTTCATGATGTCATTTATAGTTACCAAAAGCTCCTAATTTTAGAAAATTCCAAATTTATAAGCTAGATTGAAACATAGCTACATTCAACTAATCTTACACCTTGGCCTTAGATAAACAAGTTTAGAGAGACATTAAAATAAAAGTTAAGGAATTGATTAGATCCATTGGAAATTTTCTTCAAATTTAATAGATAATGTCACGTAGATGTAGCATTATGGGTGTACTATATCTCTATTTTACGTCCTATTTATTTGGTCATTATTGAAAATCAAGTAACTCGTAAGTTTATAGTTTTATTACAAAAGGTTTACTATATCCTACCCATAACTTATTTATTATGTCACATTTCGATCGAATCCATTTGTTCTATCACTAAGTTAAAAGAAAATTTCCCTTTAGCTACCATTCAAGGCTATGACTATCAGAGCATTTTACATCAAATGGTTGTAGCCATCCCCTTGCCTTTTTTTAATGTTAAACCTCCTCAACCTTTCTATGTCAATCAATATAATCTTATTTTAAGTAAACTTTTCTCAGACGTGTTCCATTTGGGGAATTATAACTAAAATAAGTTCCATTCGAAGGTTTCATTACCATCTACTTTTGGTCTTCAAAGTGCTCCTGCCAAACTTGCAACCTGTGGGTAATGTTTTTGTACTATATTTTTCTTTAAATTATACAAGCATATCTTCTACTAGTTCTAAAATAATTTTGATGCATCGTTAGTGTATTAAGCTTGAGGATCTTTATTCTTCATTTTTTTCTTATCTTTCAGATATATATATATATATATCGATTCTTGTTGGACCATCACATTGTACATAGATTTTTAACTCCAAAAATGTGATTGTGTCATAAGCTAATTCGCACTCATTTACTACTTAATTAAGAAGAGGTGTTACCTTCACATAGTTACATAGATTTTTAACTCAAAATATAATTATGTCACAGTTTACCTGCACCTTTTACTACTTAATTAAGAAGAGGTGTTAAAGTTTGTTTTTAACTCAAAATGTAATTGTGTCACAGCTTACCTACACCATTTACTACTTAATTAAGAAGAGGTGTTAAAATTTGTTCTACAGTAGAAATTGTTAATCTAAATTAATTTTATGATTAATAACAAGTCGTTGGAAAGAAATTTACTGATCATTTTTAACTTTAAGTGAACATTATGCATTATTGAAATAAGATTTACTGTAAAGTTAGCAACACAAAGATTTGTTATGTTGATTGTCGTTGATTCTCGAACACCGAAACCTCAATGTATACATAACATATTCACACTATACACGAGATACTACATACACACACACACACACACACACACACACACACACACACACACACACACACACACACACACACACACACACACACATATATATATATATATATATATATATATGGATGGTGTTGTTAATAATTTTAATGCTAATTAAAAAAGTTTGTCTTGATATGAAGCCATCTAGAGATTTCCAATGACCATCAGTTAATCATATAAAAAGAAATTCAAATCACCTAATTAAAAATGTATAAAAGAAGGTGTATTAGCATAATAAACCATGTGTCATCCAAACACTTAAAATAATATGTAATTATTAAGAGGAACAATATGAACTATGATAATAAGATAGTTATTAACCGAACTAGATGAACAAGAAATCGAACTGATTCTAGACTCCTCAATCTCTGGTTCACTAACTAAATATGTGCTGGTCTAAGTATAGAGAGCATGAGGGAGAAGAGAAGCCTGGGAGGCTGGTAGTTAGTTGAGGATCGTAGAGGGTGCATCTGCTTATCACCCCCTGCTCACAAAAGAATTTATTGAGAGCTTCTTACGTAATATACAAAAAGGAGTAGAGGTAAACGCTTTGTAAGAATATCAACAACCCAAGTGATCGTTGACTAAACATAAGACATCCAAATCATGGTGCAAAGACCTTCTCCAAATGCGTAGAAAATCAAGTTTAATGTGCTCGAGCGCATGGAACACTATATTCTGGGTTAAATGAGTCGTGAAACCCAAGGTTTAATTAAACAAATGTGTAGAGACAAGGAAACTAAGTTCCTCAAAGGAGTGATCAGGAGGAGACCGCATCAGACTACGATTTAGCACCGCCTCACACAATTCATCGCAGGAAGATCAAGATATGATCGGGATCCGTAAACAATAAGTCATCACGCTTCATTGATCATTAGATACGATGCCTAAATAATACTATAACCTTGAAAATCCAATGTGGACGATATCAAGTAAGGCCACGGAACAAGTCATTCTGAGATAACGTAGTATTCATTTGAGTGTCATCCAATAAACATCAATGTGGAGTGCCATGAACTGACATGCCCATTAACAACAAAGGGGATATATCCGCATGAATGGTATAACGATCGTAGTGCCCCTACTACACCTAAGCACTCATAGTGGATTTGTAGAGGGAACACCATGTGTTCGTAGATATGCAACCTCAAGTCCTTCGAGTGACAAATTCTTGAGTCTTGGGGTAAGTTATACATAGGAGAAGATCCTTAATACACTTACTTTGATTAAGGTACATGCCAAATTGATTTCTGAACTCAATGCCTAGAAATATGAGATCTCCCCTAAACAACAAATGACAAAGGAATTAGAAGATAAGAAATAAGCTCTGACAAGAGTGGAGCCGCTACCGCAACTAAAATATCATCAATATACACTATCACCATAATTGTATCCATAGCAATATGATACATGACTAATGGGGGCATCTGCCCAAGAAGGCTAAGATAAATTGCAATAAGTCAAGGATGAGTTTTCGAACCATGGTCTGGGACCGCTAAGGCCATAAAAGAGCCTTATTCAAAATGGAAAGTATGATTTGAAAAGGAGAGTTGATGAACCAAGGAGGTCGGACTGGCAAACACTTCTTCTCAGAAGTTCATTGCAGAGAAAAGCATCTCTACATCAAGTCGACACACTCTTCCAATCAAGGAGATCGCAATGTGACGCCCCCAAACCTAGGTCCTTACTTGACAACCCTAACTCACGGAATACCTATGGGTATCGTGATATCTCATACCACTCATATCGCATTCCATCCATCTATAGATCCATTCATGCATATATATTTTAGAAAACTACACAAATTTATCAAAATGTACCCATAAGAGTTCGAAATATCACTTTATATACAAAATATTACATGTAAAATCTAGTTTTTTTTTACAAAAAGGTTTCTCAGCCACAACAATCTTCACACACATGCGATCTCTGATGAGGGTCAACCAGACATAACCCCGATCAAAGTGGGTCCCACGACTGGGGTAAAGACGCCGGCAGAAGGATAACCCCACAAGGGCCACTCCCACCTAAGTGCGCATGCAATGCAATGTTCACACACACACATCAACATTCCAATGAAGAATATGTCAATTCTATGGAATCCTACATGCCATGAAATGAGATGAGACTCATCATGCCCTATGTCTCGAGTCCTCACCGACTCCTTACGCTATGTCGGCGTGAAACCACATTCTGATGATATCCAATGTCTGCTTCAAAACCAATTTCTTTGTTTATGCTCGTGTTGATGATATCACGTCACAATGATCATTTTATATTCAAATCCATGTGTCTACAGAAGATTTTCGTGTCTCACCGTGGCCCGCAACCCAAACACTTTTATGCCTTTCACCAGCCAATATGTCTCACCATAATCGACAGATTTTTCACCAGGGGGATCTATCCTTCACGAGATCGCACATATTTTGTTTCATGCAATCAAGAGGATTTTGTTGGACGTTATCCCATTTACCAAGCCCACCTAATCAAACACCAAACGCAGTGTCGATTTACCAACCATGCACTCACACCCATGAAATGCGATGTTTCTCAGATATGCAATGCAAAAATGCCATCAAGATAGTTATCCTTCATGTTACATGCATAATATTAATTACATGTAATAATTTATAAACCGTGACTTTATGCCAAGTAATTATGGATAATTATATCCAGTTTATTATAATTTACATTCATTCCTGCTTAATATATATAAATACCAATATATCAACATATTTACAACACATTCAACATGTTTTAAAATTTCCAACAATAACACACAAAAATAGTCCACACAAACTAGCCATTCCTGGCCATAAATCCGACCATACCTGGCCTTGGAAATAATCTGGACTCAATCTAGAAATTTCAGCTTTTATTTTATTTTTTATTTTTTTTAACAAATTTCAAGACTGTCATTAACGGCTATAAATTCAAATGCATGAAGGCCCTCAAACTCCTAGCTAGAAACAACCACAACGTTCGAAAACTCAGTCCCATGGTTGGGGCTGAACCACACCACCATTTACAGACCTTAGATTAAGAGGAACCGGTGTAGGAAAACCCCACCTCTTTGTTTTTGGCACTCCATCAGAGTTTCGCCGAGTGTACTCAACTTTAATTCTCAAACTAACAACTTTCGAGATCAATAAACACCGGAATCTGAGCCTCATTCTTCTTTTTCCTTTTATCCTTCCCACGCACATCTTGCTTTTCTCCTCCTCTTTGTCTTCTCCTCCCTTTTTTTCTTCATTTCTTTTCTTTTTTCTCCTTTCCTTTCTTTTTTTTTCTCCTTATTTAATTTTCCTTTCCTTTCTCCCTCCCAAAGACCGAATTCTTTTCTATTCCTCGTTTGATCCATGGAGAGGAAACTTCCTCTCACTCTTTCTTTCCTCTCACATTTTCAGGATACATGTTCCATGTTCCATGTGTCACATGGACATGCACTAGGTGGCACGCTACACCACATGGCTCATGCCATGTGTACTCTCTAAGCTCGCTATGTGGCATCCATGGTCGAAATACGTGAAATTCGCGATCCGGAATCCAAATGGAAATTTGACTGGGTAGCTAGATTTCACGAGATGATTCCAACTGTGAAGTCCGTTTCGTTATCCGAGATCTAGAAAATTTTAAGTTTTCAACCTATACTTTAACGATAAATTACCGCTTTCTTTACCTTTTTTTCTTAAAATCGCATTTTTCTTGCTTTACAAATCCAATGTCAATATCAAATGAATTGAGACGCCCTAAATCCTGAGAGGGTCCCATTGACTATCGTCAACTGCAAACTCGTGTGTCTCATATTATGAGACCCATACATGAGTAAAAATGGTCACGTCGAGCCCATACAACCATACTCATCAAAAGCATACATTTTTATAGATTCAAGAGTTATTACATCACTCTTAATACAAAACATATATTAAAACCAGTTCGTTCTAATATATACACAAAACATGAATCAAGGCCACAGTCCAGCCCGCTTCATAATCTCACCCATGAGCGGCCTCTCGGATACCCCCGTGACCAAAATAAGTTTCGACAGGTGAGCAATGCCCCAAAGCAGTTGAATTTATCCTACATGGGTTACTTCCCATTTATGCTCATGCAATGGCAACCAACATTCACAAACATATATGTTCTACTCAAATGTCTACATGAAATGGATGAGAAATGTGACTCTCACCCTTTCCCACTTCTCGAGCCTCACTCACTCCCCTTCACGCATGCCTGCCAAGTGTGAGAAAACACTATTTTCAAACAAAAGGTTTTTGTTTAAAAACATAATAATGAAGTTTCAAGAAAAATCTATTGGACAACCCTCCGAGGTGAATTGCTGGGTAACTATCCGAAACAGTCATGGGTCTTCCTCTGAGATGAACTGTTGGACAATTCTCCAAGGCAATTCTTTGAAAATCTTCCTTTGAAATCCATTTGGCAACCACGCTTTTCCATGTCATGCACTCACACTCATTATTCCCAGTTATCCTAATGCATATGAAATGCACAGTTATTTCAAAGCAATTCATGTTAATATATTAAGCATGCATATATTAACAGAATTTATACATAATCAAAAAGATGTTATCTATTCATATATAGTAATAACATAAATTAACACATTATTAATATACAATCCTAGAATCCATCTTGAACTCGCTCTAAACATCGCACAAATAATACAACATGTTATTCAATCAAGCAATAACATATCCACACACAAACAGCTCCACTACGCTTCCTGAATCGTGAGAAACCACTCTAGGATTTCCTTCACTCACCATATCTTTGAACCCAAAACACGGACATCCGGTGCCTCAAGATATCCCTATCCATTAAACGGATCTTAGCCAAAAATAAACAAGCAGAGAAAACCTCACTCCTGAGCTCATTGGTCGTAAACTCCCAATATCCGTACCTATGCGTAGGTCTTGCAATGGGATCAACTTCATTTCCTCTTTGGTTCCTCAACAGGGTCGCCGGTCCGATCACGGAAATCTAGAGAGAGAAGTGAGAGCTTCTCACTCTAGAATCTTCCCTTTTTCTTTCCTTCTTTTCTCTCTCTATTTTCCCCATCCAATCCATTGGTCAAGAGAATCATTTCTCTCACTTGCCACATGTCACCCTCTTAGTGGCTACCTTGGATTACACTCATCCCTTTATCCATCTACCACGGATTTTCCTCCAAATGGCAATGATGCCATGTGTCTCATGACCCACACTGAGCCTGCGTTCGACTCCTCCGCACATGACACATGGCACTCCTCGTCACCAATGTGCCATGTCCCGCACCCCTCCTAGCATTCTCGAAAACGTGGAAATTTCGACCATCCCTGACTTGACGACTTTCAACATGATAGCTAGATTTCACCCGACGATTCCAATGGTGAACTCCGTCATTATCCGAGATTCAGAAAATCTCGGATTCGATCGAAATTACTATTTTACCTTTTAAAAATTAGAATTTTCTGGTTTTACATGGATAGTGCAAGATATAAACACCGCACTTCATATATCAAATAATCTACACTCAAGTGTTTCCGAGTAAAGCCTCAGGCCATTAGTATAGCCTTGAACTTGCTAATCGAGCCATCTTGATGGTATTTCACTTAATATATCTATTGATGACCAACAACCCAAGCCCTAGGAGGTGCTTCAATAAGGGACCAATCAATTTTTTCATAAGAGCATTATACTCACTTTGCATAGCTTGAACACAAACAACATGCTTGGATGCTTGAATATTGTGACGCCCCGATCCCGGGGGTCCCGTTGACAACTCGTCAACCCACGGAAAACCTGGGTGTCTCATATCATGAGACCCACATGATGTGGCCACTCGGGGGGCTTACACATCATACTCACCAAACATTTAAACCAACTATATCACAATAGTTCAAGAGTTGTTACATCACTCTTAATACAAACATATATTAAAATTAAGAATTCTAATACATGTTTTACAAAATATATCTATCAAAGCCGCATGTCGGCTTTCTTCTCAAAAGCGGCCTCTAATGAGCGTCGTCTTACCGAACACTCCTCGCACTCAGCGAAGATCCTACAATGCAGGAGTAAATGCCCAAAGAGCGATAATCTCCTACATGGGTTCCCCACTTAAGTGCATGTAATGATTCGAATAAAACACATTCAAGCAAATACATGATCCTACTGAATGTCTACATGATAATGGATGAGAATGCGACTACCCTTTCCCACTTCGAGCCCTCACGACTTCACTCATGCCTAAGCCAAATGTGAGAAAAACATCGCTTTCAAAACAAAAGGTTTTGTTCTCGAAACATAATACCGAAGCCTGAGAAAATCTATCGACAACCCTCCGAGGCGAATTTGTTGGATAATCCTCCGAAACAATTCATGGGCTCCTCCGACTTAAATTGTCGGGATAATTTCAACTCCACCCCTCCGAAAAATCTTCCACGGAAATTCTTCTACAACCATTTTCATTTTTCATTTTCTTCCATGTCATGCACTCATACCTATTATATATTCTAGGTTGCCCCGGTGCATATGAAATGCATTATACCATTCTCATGCAACACATGCCAATATATCATCACGCATATCGACAAAATTTACATACATACTAATATGTTATTTATTCATGGTAATTATATCAAAATTAAATTTCACATTGCTAATTAATAATTCAATTTTAAATGGCTCGCACACAATTATATTTTTATATATATTCAACATCATGTTAATACATTAAATTATGCATTAACATATTAATTTCACACAATTCAAGCCACTCATTTCATAATTTCGTAGCAACATTACGGACATTTTTATCTAATCAATGCAAAACCGGATCGGCTTAATAAATCTAAACCAAGAAAGGTCGTTTCGCAAGCAATTCTCCTCACTAAGCATCAATTCCACTTTGTGGAACCGAAATCCATGGTCATTTCCGGCCCAATACAATTTAAACCATAATTCTATTGCATAAATTATCACACAAAACACCCAAACATTCCCTAAACTGGCCCAAAATGGGTCTCCAAACTCCAGCCAATCACCCCAAGTTTTGGGATTCGACCAAACGGCTATTCACAGCCTCAAACACTCCTAATCATTTACAAAGCTCTTAAAACTAAAAATAATCGAGTAGGAGAAGACCCCTACCTCTCGGAGTTGTCGAAACTCCACAAAACCGGTGTCCACGCGTAGCCCTCGCAAAGATAGAACAACTTCGCTTCGCCCGATGATAACCGATCATCCGGAAGTCGGAAATCTAGAGATAAGTCGACTTTCTCTAGAAACGACATTTTCTTCCTCCACTACCAAATCGAGCCTAAAATGAGAAGAGGTCTTTCTCTTTTCATTTATTCCTCTTGTCTCTCACGCTGGCTGTCAAGTCCTAATCAAGCCGAGAGGATTACCTTATCCAATTAATCCACCAACTTCGATTTTCCTCCAATTAGAGATGCCACATGGGCCCCACACTTGAGCTCAAGTTGACGTATTCGCATCGACACGCGGGCACACCGGTGAGCCACTCCAAAATGTGCCATGTCTCGCATTACGCCTGCCTCAAAACATGCAAATCTGACCGCCTTGAATTCAATAAATTCGACGTGGTAGCTAGATTTTGCGAGACAATTCAAATGGTGAAGTTCGTTTCGTCATCTGAGATCTAGAAAAATTCCGGATTTTGACCAAAATTACCATTTTGCCATTTTTCAGAAAATTAGATTTTCTCGAGGTTTCACAAATATAAGTAAGAGGTTCACTAAATTTTTGAGTGAGATAAGCCTTTTTCTTAGAATTAGTTATGTTGTCCTTGAAGATATTATATCGAAAGTACCTTTCAAAGTGAAACCATAGTCTCACTTTACATATTGCAATGCCTTCTGGGTCTTCTACTCCTTGAGCATTGTTTCCTTTGATGATGTCAAATGTGAAAGAAATGTCTTTCAAGATATTAATCGTTGTATGCATTAATAATTCAAGTGCATGAAATTTTATTTTATTTTATTTCTAATACTTATAATAATACTTTTTTTAGGAAGGTGAGCAAAGAGTTTTGTGTAATACTTAACCATTTCATATTGGTAAGAACTTTATTTTACTTCTAATTTTCTCTTTCTCCTCTTGTTTTATATATTTATTCGACTACCAAGATCCTATATTTTGTAGATGCATTTTTGAAACACGAATCTTTATTCCAAACTTTATACTATTATCTTGTTTGATCTATTTATTTCACGTGACTAAGAACATAAGGTTTTGTTGGTTCTTATTTTCTAGAATAATTTTTTTCTCCCCCACAAAAAAACAGAAAGAAAAAAAAACACATTGATAACTATAATATTTTTTGCCTTTAATTTTCAAATAAAAATAAGGTATTTTAATACAATATATTTTAATTATTTTCACTTGTTTTTAGAGGCTTTTAAATAATTCATAAATATGCTTCATTTCAAAAAAATAAATCATACTATTATGTAATGATTAAAATAAAACATGAGATTATTTTTTAAACTATATATATATATATATATATATGTTTTTGTTCTAGCTAAGATGGATAATAATAGTTTTAATAAATAGCTCAAAAAAATTACAAAGTATTTATTTTAAAATAAATTTTAAACAGTTTTCATGTTTCTAATATATTTTTTAATTTAATTCATTCCACTTTAATTTTAAATTACTCATTAGTTAAATGGTTGTTTGCTGTATTTATATTCAATTAATATATAACTCTTCGTTATAAAGGAAATCTAGATGATAATGCTTGGAAGGCGCTAAAAGACTTTTGCTTTATCTTTTCAAATTTGATAAAATAATACATGACTAATCTCTAATTTTTTTTATGAACTAAAAAAGTGGAAAATTTTGTTTATATTAACTGGACAATAGTGAAGCATAATGTTATGTCATAGTAAATATATTTATAAAGATAAAAATAGTTTAACTGAAAGAAAGTATGAATGATGGTTGTTGACATGCTGAGTTAAGAGAATAATTTTCAACATTTAGAGAATTTCAACCTTGCTGTTTAGTAATCATGGCAACCATTTTTCTATTTAAGATTTGAGATATTTTAAAACCTTCAAAGTTTTTTATTCACAATGAGAATAAGTTAAAAGATTATATCATTTAGTTCACCTATTGATGTTTCTATTATTTTCTCTAATTCTTTATATTATGAAATATTAAGATAAATAATTCAAAACTCCTAGTTCATGAGAACTCAAGTCAAATTAACCCCTAAGTTACATTTTGATTGATTTGATATGTTTATGTTAGGATTGGATGCTCAAGATTATTCAACGAGAAAAGATGAATGTTGCGGGTCAAGTGTTATTCTTAGGCTCCTCGCAAAGGTAATTATTTGATGATGATATTTTAAAATTTACGTGAAATGGTACTGTCTTTACATTCTATTTCTTAGAAATTACTTTACGACTTTAACTACAAATGCATTTGTCTTGATCGATGTTCACTGTTTTTATTTTTTTTTATGTATCTTAGATATATCTTGTTTTATCATTGTTTTTAAGACTAAAACACACTAAGTTATAGTGAAATTATCCTCGAGAGATAGAGTCTCTTTTGGAGGAGACACAAAGAGAGAAGATTGTGGACGGGGTGGAGAAAGAGATAAAGAAATAAATAAAATTTGAATTTTTTATTTTTTTATTTTTTTATTGCAATATACTTAACTAAATTAAAATAAGCTAGCTTTGAAATACTTAGGCATGTATCTATTTGATGACCTCGAAAGTACAATACATTAAGGTGCACCCTACTTAGATGGAGGTATGTAAGAGACATAGAGAAATTGTATGAGAAAGAGAGAGGATTAAGGAAGAGGGTGAGAGAGAGAGAGATTAATTTTATTAGTTATGGTATTCAAATTCTAAAGTAGTCAAACTGACAAGATATACTTTTAGTGTATGTTTAGTAGTTCATATTCCTCGTGATACGAAATACAATAAACATACCTTAAACTAGCATTACATTTGATTATGTCTATTTATCTACTTATTTTAATTATCTTTGAAATAACTATTTCATCGAGTATGATTATATGACAATTTGATCTATGTCAACTTTTTTTCTTTATTTCTTTTGACATCTATTTACTTTGCATTACATTGTCAGAGTATTATATTCTTTATTTCTGACACTTTAAGTATAGATGTCTATTTTTTTTTTACATCTATCCCGTGCACTCATCCCTATGTCAACTTGAAAACCCATATTCATCTAAACTATTATCTTTAGACCGTTTTAAATCATTTTAACCAAGTTCTTATTCTTAAAGTAAAAATCTAATAAACAAGAAGACATGCTTAATATGAACCTTCAAATGATAAAATATTAGAATTCATTTTCGTGATGGTAAATGAAAAATCCAAGATTTTTAATAGCTTTTCTCTACTTAAAATCCAAATGTATAAGAAAATAAGGCTTACCGTTTGAAAGATACTAAAATTTGTTAAAAGTAGCTTGATATTATTGGAGAGGGTCTAAAGGTGACAAACCACATAAGTCATTGAATTCTTCTATGATTATTGTTGTCTGTCTTGTTATTATTATTGTTACTATTATTACTAATTACTTAAAGCATAGGGTAAAAACTCTAGAGATATGAGGATATCTTATGTGAAAATTAATGAACCTATTAGAGCACACATATAAGATGAAATTTTAGCATTCTTATAGGTTATTGATAGAGTTTGGAAGCTTATCAACCACTCCTAAATAAGTATATCATATGACAGAGTCTATAAATATAGAAAGAAGAATGTGGTCTTACTAAAAGTAAGTAAGCAAGCAATTCTATTCAAAGTGACATAATCTTTCCCAATTCCTTTCTAGGAGAAGGTTGCTCGATCTCAGTAGATCCATTGTTTGTAACGCCTAAAATACCAGGGGTCCTATTTGTTTTTTTTTTTTTTTGGTGTCACTGCATTTAGTTCACGCGACAAGAAAATCTCCTGGCGCAACATAATCCTTACCGTTGCGGCATCGCCTCGCGTGCGAGCTGGCCTCACTGTGGCCGCTAAGGCCTATCGTGTGCGACAAAGCGTCTCTGTCATGGCCCGCTCTATCATGACATACAGTCCTCGGTCGTGACAGAAATTCTCCCTACTTAGGCTAACACTGTCGTTCTGACGCCTTAAATCTCGGGGGTCCGTTGACCACCGTTAACCTGCGGAATACCTGTGTCTCATATCATGAGACTCATACATGAGTAAAATGGCCAATGGGGCCCATACATCAATACTCACTAAAATCTAACCAACTATATTACAATAGTTCAAGAGAGTTATTACATCATTCTTAACAAAAACATATTTTAATACATATATTAAAATTTAGAATTCTAATACATGTTTTACAAATTACATATCAAAGTCACAACCCGACTTTCTTCTCAAAAGCGGCCTCTAATGAGCGCCGTCTTCCTAAACACTCCCTGTACCTGAAATGATGTTCCCCTATTGTAGTGAGTAATGCCCAAAGAGTGATAATTTCCCTACTTGGGTTACTCCCACCCATGCACACATGTACGGCAACCAAACACACTCAAGCAAATACATGATCCTACTTGAATGTCTACATGATATAGATGAGAATGCAACTCACCCTTTCCCACTTCTTGAGCCCTCACTGACTCCCTCAAGCATTCCTAAGCCAAATGTGAGAAAAACACTGTTTTCAAAACAAAAGGTTTTTGTTCTCGAAAACATACTACCGAAGCCTCGTAAAATCTATTTGACAACCCTCCGAGGCGAATTTGTCGGATAACTCTCCCCAAAATTCACGGGCCCTCCGATGTGAATTGTTGACAATCTCCCAACAAAATTCTCCCAAAATCATCCCTGAAATTCCTTCACAACCATTTTCATTTTTATTTTCTTTCATGTCATGCACTACACCTACTCATTCTAGGGTTGGGTGCCCCGATGCATATGGAATGCATTATGTCATTTCCAAACAATTCATGTTAATATATAAATCATGCACATACTTATCCAATTCCAATGGCTCACACAATAATTATATTTATATATAATTCAAACATCATGTTAACACATTAAATTCCAGCATGCATTAACATATTGTTTTCACACAATTCAAGTCATTCATTTCTAAGTAATTTCACAAATAACACATGGACATTTTCGTCCAATCAGCAAACCGGATCTGCTTAACAGCCCACATCTCGTGCAAGGTCAGCCTCGTGCGCCTTCACTAAGCATCTGGCTCCACTTTCAGGAACCAAAATCCAGCTGGCCATTTTCGGGCCCAATACCCAAACCATACTTAATGCATAAATTATAACCTAAGCCACACAAATGTATCAGTGGATCATTCCAAAACCACTCTAGGATTTCTTCACCTGGCCCAAATCTTCGAACCGAACTACTATCCGTGCCTTAACAAATCCCTCATCCATTAAAATGGCCCTTAACCAAAGAGTAAAACAAGTAGGAGAAAACCCTACCTCCCAAAATCGGTGTCCACGAAATCCCTTGCACAGAGACCAACTTTGCTTCATCTCACTAGTTCGCTGCACTAATCGCAAAAAAATCTGTGAGAGAATGTAGATAATTTGTCTCTAAAAACCTTCTCTTTGTTTTCCTCTCTTTTCCTTCCTCCCAACCGGTAGCCGGGGTCAAGCAGGACTCATTCCTCTCACATATCGCTTCATCATTGGCCTTCTGTTTGATTTTTATCCACTTATCCCTCTACTTTGGGATTTTCCTCCAATGGCATCCTTCCATGTGTCCACCCATGGCCCACACTTGAGCTCATGTTTGAATAACTCTACACATGACACATGGAACCTCTTGAGCCACTCAAAATGTGCCAAGTGTCCCGCACTACCCCCGTTGCCTTTAAAAACGTGAAATTCCGAATATCTCGGAATTCGACGCAAATTGATGTGGTAAATTTAGATTTTGTGAGACGATTCTAACGGTGAAGTCCGTTTCATCATCCAAGATCTAGAAAAATTCCGGATTTTCAACCGAAATTATCGTTGTATTCTTCCTTAGGAAATCTGGACTTTTCGGGGTTTCATAGCCGCGACATAACAATACTCAGTCGCAACACCAAATCTCTCCCTTTGGCCAACTATGTCGTAACATAAAATTCACTGTCGCAACACCAAATCTCTCCCACACTTTGTCGCGACACAAAATAACTCTTTCACGACATAAAAACCTCCACCATTACTAACTCGCTATGACATAAAAACATTATGTTGTGGATAAGAAAACGCTCGCTCCAGCCAAACTTTGTCACACTGAAACACTGGCCGCGACATAGAAATACTGGCCGCGACATCGAAACCCCTAGCCTTGACTACAAATCTCCCCGGGCCAAGACACAAACTCGGGTCGCAACACAAGGCCTTCCGGGCTGGGTCATGGCCAATTTGTCGCAACAATCCCATGAAATCTTATTGTGATACTACAAATTTAGGTCGCGACACAAAAATCTTATAGCCTTAACTGTGCCTCCGTCGCAACCTCACCACGTTTGTCGCGGACTGCCTGGTTGCATAAAGGAACCTCCTCACGTGACATGGTCATGATGAGGCAAACTCGACGCGCATACGTAGAACCCCCCCACACACTCTAAACCAAATTTAGCATTCAATAACCTTCTAGCCTTTCCCCGTACTCTCCCGCTCTCTTTTAAATGCGTGAATTACCATCGCTATATATATATATATATATATATATATATATATATATATATATATATATATTATGCAAAAAGACTAAATCTAGGAAACTTTCCAACACTTTAATGAATATCCAAAAATAAGTTTTTATTACAAATCCTCCCAGACACATACAAATCGGATATTCTATCCGTAATATTACAAAACTAAAATAAGCCAAAGATCCCGTCTTCTTCCTCCTCACTACTATGGTCTCGTATGAGCTTTCACCCGACGGACTCCTGATGGATTCTCTGGGTGGGGCCTCACTAATGCATGGGTTCTCGACTCGCCACCTCCTCAAGGGTAAATCTAAAAAGGTCATATGTGTGAGCACTAAGCCATGTAGGAAACTCCTCAAACTCAAACAAGGTTTAGAAAATTATGGAAACTATTGGTCTCATTTTTCTTTAACATAACAAGGACATTAATTTGGATACAAAACAAAGACATTTCAAACATACCTCAAGTTTATGTACACATGGTAATTAAATGAATAAATGAGCACCGCGTAAAAATAATACAACTGCTTCACCCTGCAAATACCAATAAGTCTTTTCAAGGTGCAAGATACTCACCCAGAACCTCCACCCCTCCATGTTATCTTGTTTCTCAAGCATCCTTACTAGAACCTCCCCGAGAATGAATGAGCAACCTTACAAGGGACCTCCTCACCATCACCGTAGTGTTTCCCTAAGCATCCTTACGTAGAATCTCGAGAAGGAAACGAGCATCCTCAAGAAAGAACCTCTCACCCTTCACTGAAAGTGTTTCCTAAGCATCCTACTGAACCTCGAGAATGATTGACATCCTTGCTGCGTAGAACCTCTCACCCATGTTCATTCCAACAACCATACAAAACATATCCTACCAACAATCATCACCATAACCTATGATTCCCATAAATCCCCAATTTATACAAATTTTCCAAAGATCCACAAACTACATGAGGCAATTTCAATAACAATTGGTGGAAATACAAGAGATCGTAATCCACATTATTTACTACTAACACAAATAACTATGATTTAGAAATCAATTCCAAGGAACATTATCCAAGAAGAAAATCCATCATTCTCAAATAATAGGATTTTTAAGACAAGAAAAGGGATTTGCGGTATTCAACCCTAACTTTGCTCGAAAGCAGTGTAATCTTGCAAAAAGACTAAGAGAGAATGATTTCCATGTCAGAAATATATACACATTGATAACCCAAAACATACATATATAAATACCCTAGCTTCAATGTAAGTGAATGAGAGAGAAAACCCCTACCGAATTCCTTGGTTTAAATACATCTTTAGTTTCGATCTCGAATTTACTCCTTCAATCTCATGTTTCGCCCTTCCTTTCTTCCTCTCTAATGATCTCTGTGGTTCCAAGAGGTGTGGGGGTGAGAGGAGTGAAATAAAAATGAGGGAAATGGAGGAAATGGGATTTACATACACCGCCTCGACCACTGTTTTCGCTTCGCTGTTTTCTCCAAAATTACTGCTTTCTTGCCACTAAGATCTCCAATTTGATCTATATGACTACCCTAAGGTTTTTCGACTTTCCATATTAATTTTTAATGTTATCTCAACCGAAAAACATGTATTTTTCTCTTTTTTTATTCAGCCTTTTATATTTATTATTCTTATAATCTAATTTATAAATGGTATTAAAGGTTAAACGGGTTAATCGACAATTGATGATAGTTTAGATACGCAAGCCATAATCCACTCCCTTAAAGGAAGCTCTTCGTCCTCGAAACTTACCTCGAGTAGCAAATAAGTGCAGGTACTTCTCTCGCATTTCTAGCTCCGATTCCCAAGTAGCTTCTTCCACTCCATGGTGTTGCCACAAAACCTTCACTAGTTGGATGATTTTGTTCTGGAGCACCTTTTCCTTGGTATCAAGAATCTTCACCGATTGTTTTTCATAGGTTGCTCCATCTTGAATTTCTAAATCTTCCAAGTCTACGATCGACATTGTATTCGATTGACACTTTCTCAACATCGACACGTGGAACACGTCATGTACCCTGCATAATCGAAAGTGGGTAATTGAATCGATACGCCACTTTGCCCACCACTTTGATCACTAAATGGCCCAAGATATTCTGGGCATTAACTTTCTTCTCGCTGAATCTTAAAATTATCACTCAAGTGACACCTGAGGAATACATAACCCCCTAAATTCCATGGGTCTCTACTCGGTCGATCCCGCGATAGCTTTTCGTCCACTTTAACCGTGAGAAGCCTCCCTTGAGGAGTCGAATCTTCCTCGTAGCTCCGATCAATCCCGCCCAAAACAAGCTACTCCGCCCCGCTTCCAACCAACACGCCTATGATCAGGCCTCCATACAATGCCTCATAAGGTGCCATCCCAATACTTCCTAATAGTCATGTTGTACTCAAATTCCACCAACGGAAAATGGTTATCTAAATGCCTTTGAAGTCCAACACACAAGCACGTACATGTGTCTTCCACAATCTCAGACAATTTCATTTCGGATTGGCCATCCACAGGATGAAATCTATGCCGAAATGTAACTCGTCTCCCATTGCTTGTTGTAGACTTTCCAAAACCATGCCATAAACTGAGAATCATAATCCGGGACAGATAGAGAGGAACTCCGCACCCAACAATCTCCCGGATATAGAGTTGGCTCAAAGTCTCGGATGTGTCCGTGGTCTCTATACCTAAGAAAGGAGCAAATTTAGTGATCTCTATCAATAACCCATCGCATTATGGCCTCGTGTGGTTCTTGGAAAACCATATACTAAGTCCATGGTGATGTGATCCCACTTCCACTTTGGGATAGGCAAAGACTATAGTAATCCTTCGAGCCTTTGGTGCTCAATCTTCACTTGTTGACACACCGCACATCTTGAAACGTATCTAGCCACATCCTTTTTCATTCCCTTCCACCAATACTGCCGCTTCATGTCCCTATACATTTTGTTACTACCTGGATGTATGGAGAACTTGGAACGATGACACTCGCCTAATACTTCTTCCCTTACTTGGTCATGATCAGGTACACATAGCCTTCCCCGAAACCGTAACTCATCATCACTTATTACCCACTCTCAACACCCTACCTTCCAACTTACCCGATAGCCTCCAACTCATTGCTCATTCACAGAACGCCAATCCTTTATCGGCAGTAGAGCCAGCAAGATTGAATATGCATGGTCGGGATCCATCTTCTAACCCATAGATCAAAATTCCAAGGGCATCCTTCAACTTCCATTCACCCATGGAAACATCGAGTTCACCCTAAGACTTTCATGCAGATCTACTACCATAGCCATTTCTCCCGATGGTAGTCGAGCGTGAAATCGTAGGGTCTCTAAGCACTCAATCCACCTTCTTTTCCGGAGGTTCAAGTCTTTTTGGGTGAAGATATACTTGAGGCTCTTATGATCCGAATACACTTGGAATTTCTCTCCATACAAGTAGAACCTCCATAACTTAAGAGCAAAAACCGCGGCTGGCTAGTTCCAAGTCACGAAGCCGGGATAGTTCGCTCATGAGTCTCGAGTCGCTCGAGCCAAGGGCAACTACCTTCCTTTGCGACAGGGACACATCCTAAGTCTTCGTAGCGAAGCATCTGTGGCCACATCGATCCTTCCCAACGCTTAGAATAATGAGGACAGGGGCCGTTGTCAATTTCTCCTCCTTCAAAGTGCGAAAAACAAGTTCACACTCGAGTCCACAATTTCTCTCCCTCTGGTAAGGCGAAGTCATCGCATCACAAGCTTGGAGAATCCTCTCCCACAAACCCCAATAGTAGCCTCGCTGGGCTCCAGAAAACTACGTACCTCCGTCACATTCTTCGATGGTTCCCACTTCATCACTACCTCAATCTTTGCAAGGTCAACAACCACACCCTGTTCCGACACCACATGGCCAAGGAATTTCACTTCCTTCATCCAAAACTCACACTTTCTCATCTTAGCATATAACTTGTGCTCCCTCAAAGTCTGGAGCACCATTGTGAGATGGCGTTCATGCTCCTCGTGTTTCCGTGAGTAGATTAGTATGTCATCAATGAACACAATGACAAACTGATCTAGATATTTATCCAACACTCGCGGCATCAAACCCACAAGGTCGCGGCACAATAATTTGAACGCATTACCATGTACTCAAATGACCTGTGGTACGGTGCACTAGGAATATGCACCTCCTCATCCGCAATTAATGATACCCTATGCAAAGGTCAATTTTGGTAAGACTTAGAACCCCTCAACTAATCAAATAAGTCATCTCTATTCAGGTAAAGGTATTTATTCTTTTACTATCACTGACGGCTTCGTAATCAGGCATAACTCAAGTGTTTCATCATGCTTCTTTACAAAGAGGAATTGGAGCCTTAAGGTGAAGCATTTAAACGGATAAACCTAATATTCAACAATGGTCTAATTCACTCTAGCCTTTATTTCCAAAGCGCTTAAGTAAGGTAGGAGTAATGGACATGGGTTCTGCTCCCTTGACACAGAGATCAATCTTAACCCACATCTCTCGTGGGGGTAACCTCTCGGTAGTTCATCCGGGGAAGACATTCGAAAATCCGATACTATCGACACCACCTCTCGTAGGGAATTTACTCTCCTCCCTCTCCTATCAAGCTAGCTAAGAAACTCAAATGGCTCTCATTTTAGCTTTCAAGAATTTACTACCCATGTGAGTAATTCAATGGAAAGAACTCGCCATTAATAAAACTGAAAACTACCCCTCCTGGTAATTGGAATGTAATTCGCTTGAGAAAACAATCCATTACCTCCCGGAAAGTGGACAACAAGTTCATTCCAAATACAACGTCATACCCCTTCAAATCTAGAGCAATCAAGTCCACAATCAATTCGTGCTCCCCGATACGAAGCACGCAACCCTTGTAGACCCGACTGGTACCCAATTTTCTCCCGTAGGCAAGTCAACATTCAATGCTTGTTCTAGCTTTTCAAAGCTCAATCCCAAGTTAAGAGCATATGCGGTGCGTATGAATGAATGAGTCGTGACCGGGATCAAATAGAATCTGGGCCCATGAATTATAAAGAAGAATGGATACCTTCCATAACCGCATTCGAGGCATCTCCTCCCCGAGTTAAGCAAACACTCTCCCCTGGGTGGCGTCGCCTGGGGCTAGAGCTCCCAACGGCCTTTGCTGCAGTAGCCCCAGGGTGGCCCGTATGCCCTCGTACACCCCGTTGTCTCGAGCATTCCTCGGGGGCGACAAACTTGACAACGATCCGAATACGCCCCGCACCCTCCACATGCAAAGCAGATCTAGATTAGCGCCTACTCCTCTCGTACACCTCCGCCTCGGCCATCTACGACCAGTCCTACCGTCTGGTCCGCGATGGTGGTGTTGCCTCGAATTCCACTTCACGCCCGCACTAACTAGACGGATCTTCCTCGCTAAGCTTTACTCAGCCGGCTGTTCTCTATATCCCTCCACGAGTGCTCGATCCATAATATCCCCATAGTCCCGAATCTTGAGAGCCACCAATGTCTTTATAACGTGCCTCAAGCCCTACTCAGTGCTTAGCCCGCTGGGCCTCGTGAGGAAATAAACCTTATAGCATAACAGATAGCTCATTAAACCTCATCTTTACTAACCATAGTCATGTCGCCTTATCATGAGCAAGAAAATCAGCCTTCATTCTATCTCTCCTCTCGACTGAATTCTGCAAAGTACTCGCTCCGAAGATTTGGTCGAACCCCCTAAGTAAGTGCATCTGCCCCCCACACCCCTCCCACCTCTCTACACCGATTCCCACCAATGACTCCGCCTCCATCAAATAAATATATCGCCTGCCGACCTTGGTCCCTCCTGCAACCCCACATGTCGTCAAGTACCTTTCTTCCACCCTACGATCCACCCATCCGCGCCTAAGGATTTGAGCCTTGAAAGTGGGCGGGCTTTGGCCTTAGAAACTCTCGAAGGACGCACTATTCTCCGATTCTCATCCCAAATGTCCCAGACTGGGCTAGTGGATGAGCCCCACTATCGCGGGTTGGTTGCTACTGTATTCCTCGTGTTGCACCAAAGTGGTGAGTCCCCTAAACATCGGAGCAGATACCATCTACTGCATCGGGAGGTGGTGGTGGATCGGCTCGACTCCACAACCATGCCCATGTCCACGCTCCACGCCCTCTTCCGCCTCCATCCCGAACACGATTCACAATCTAGCCTCGATGTACAAGACGCCTTAACTCAACACCCCAATCAATTCTAATCCTATCTCTTTGGGAAGGGTAATTCATAACCTACGCCCTACAAGACCTAAAACCTAGACTATGATACCAACTTTGAATCGCCCGAAATACCAGGGGTCCTTTTTTTTTTTTTTTTCGCAGTATCACAGTCCTGTCGCGACAAAGTTGAAATCTCTAGACGATTGCATCCCACTATTGCGCAGCGCTGCCTCCCGCCATGCGCTGAAGTCCGATCGGCACGCCGAAGGCCTCGTCGTAAGTGATAGAGTGTCTCGCGTAGCTCTCGCTCTATCATGACATACAACCCGCCTGTAACAAAAATTCTCCATCGAGCTAATCCTATCAAGTAGAGAAAATCTCCACTTCTGGCCAACTATGTCGCAACATAAAATTCCCTGTCGCAACACTGAACCTCTCCCTTTAGCTACACTCTATCTCGAAATAAAATAACTCTGTTGCGACATAAAACCTCTTTACCATTACCAACTCTGTCGCGACATAAAAACATTCTGTCGCGACAAGAAAATGCATGGCCTAGCCAAAATGTGTCACGACCTGAAAACACTCTATCACGACATAAAATCCTCACCCAGTACGACTACGCGACACATAAATACTCTGTCACGACATCGAAACCCCTGGCTTTGACCAAACCCTGTCATGACACAAAAATTGCCTGGTCGCAACACAAGGCTCGTTGGTCTTGGCCACCCTCTATGACGACATAAAATTCCCTGTCGCAACACAATTCCATGAAATCCTATCACAACACTACAAATTTAGGTCGCGACACAAAATCTCCTTGCCTTAACCAGGCTCTGTTACAACCCCGACCTCTTTTTAGGACCGTCTTGGTCGCGACAAAGGAACCTCTGTCACGACATAGTCACGACGGGGATCAAACTTAGTCGCGACACAAACCCCGTCGACTCCAACCAAATTCTTAACATTCAATAGCTCCTTTCCCGGGCCTTTCCGCGCACCTCCCGCCCTCTCTAAATGCAAAGAATTCACTATCGATGTCTCTACATATATATCTATTATAAGCAAAGATTTAAACTAGGAACTTTCCAACACTTTAATGAATAGATCCAAAATAAGTTTTTATTACAAAAATTTCTCCAGACATACAAAAAATTAGATATTCTATCTAGAATATTACAGTAATCCGTAAAATAAGCCAGATCTGTTTCTTCCTTACTACTATGTCTTAGATGAGTTCCTTCATCGATACCTCGGAATTTGATTCCCCGAAAGTGGGGCCTAGTGCATCGGGTTCCGACTCTCGCTCGCCTCCTCAAGGGTAAAATATGAAAAGGGTCATATGTAGGTGAGCACGAAGCTCAGAGGGAAACTCCTCTCAAAATCAACAAGGTTTAGAAAAGTATGGAAAATCGCTTGTGATACCCCAAAATCGGTGTCCGCGACAACCCGTCAACCTAAAGAATACTCGTGGAATGCCTGCAACCCAACACCACTCACGAAAATAGGGCAGTCTCCTTTGTACGGGGAGCTCTACCCAAGGTACAAACCCGTCCCAACAAGTTTACAATGACCGCACAGGGTCCATATGCGAGTAAAATAATGGCCACTTGGGCCCCTGCATCAATACTCACAAAATACATCAACTATATTACCATAGCTCAAGAGTTATTACATTATTTATACAAATATATATTGCCAAACCTTGAATTTTAATATATGTATACAATAAAGATACCAAAGCCACAACCCGACATTCTTCTAAAATGCGGCCTCTAGCGAGCGCCGTCCTCGTGCACACTCCTCAGACCGAAATGGCGATTCTCGACAGAAAGGAGAAAAACCCAGTGACACTTTTTACCCGGTTACTCCCCACCTAAGTACACATGTTATGGCAAACAATCACATTCAAGCAATTTCATGAACCTACTCAAATGTCTACATGACCAATCCCATGTCCCGAGTCCTCACCGACTTCACATATGCCTTGGGTCACGCGAGTAAAATATCCACTTTCAAAACAAAAGCTTTTGTTCTGGAAAACTCACTACCAAATTTCTTGGGAATACATCGACTACTCCTCCAAGGCGAATTGCTGGGATATTTCTCCGAAATGGGCTACGGTCCTCATCCGAAGTGATCTCAGCTGACAACTCTCCAAGGCAATTCTTCAAAATCTCCTCAAATTCCTTTCTACAAACATTTTCGCTTTTGTTTCATTCATGTCATGCACTCACTCCTAATATTCTGTACACAAAGGTAGATTAATGCATGACGCTAATCCCAAAACATTCATGCTAATATATTCACATGCATATATTAACATAACTAAATCACATAACCACAAGTATGCAAATTTTCACCATCAATACACCAAAATTAGTAGCTCACATACACTCATCAAATACAAGAATTCATTTCGAATCACTTAACAAAACACATTTTCACAAATCAAAATTTTTGTGTCACTATTCATATGAATGTGAAACCCTCAAGTTAATGTTCACTAATCACACAAATAGAATCTTTCTCCACTTACCAAAGCTTTTAGATCTAATTTATGGCTAAAAAATGTCTTAATATTCCTAACTACTTATATGGCTCTTAGCCAAAGATTAACATAAGAAAAAGGATCCCTACCTCTAGGAGTTGTCGTAAACTCCACCAACCTGTCCACACGTAGCCCTCTCTCTCGTAGATCGAACACTTCGCTTTCTTGTCTACGAGAACCTGATAGTTCGACGACAAAATCTAGAGAGAAGGTACACTTTCTCTCTCTAGATTTCAAACCCAAGCTCACTGTCGATTTTTTTGCTTCATCCCGCACTCTTCTTTTTCCATTTGAGGCATAACTATTGCTTTTGTCTTATTCATTAACAATTCAAAAATTTCCACTTATGTCCCTTTTGTCCTTGATTTTGACACCTGGGCACAATCCCTGCAATTCATTTCCATCATCTCTAATCATGCAACATGTGCCATATGAGTACATGTAGGTAGGTGACTTTTGTCACATCACATGTCTTTCAAACCCGCTTTTACTAAGACTGCCAACTCGTGGACTCGAAAAACGTGAAATCCCCACTGTCTTCAATTTAATAAATTCGACGTGGTAGCTAGATTTCTGCAAGACGACCTAACAGAAGTTCATTTTGTCATCCGAGATCTGTGAAAATTTCGGTTTTGACCAAAATTACTGCTTTACCTTCATAAAATTAAATTTTCTCTGTCTTACAATCGCCTCAATTTTCTTTTAATATAACAGACATACAATTTGACATAAAATAGTGAGCATTCAAACAAATATCAGTTATACACAATAAATTAAATGAATAAACAGCACCAAAGAAATAATAGCTATTAACCCTAAATAAATTCGTAAGTTCGGGCAAAGTATATACTTAATCTAAGAACCTCCACCCCTCCATGTTATCTTTGTTTCTCGAGCATCCTTACCAAGAACCTCTTGATAATGAATGATCAACCTTATGCGACTCTCACCATCGTAGTGTTTCTCAAGCATCCTTACCGAATCTCGAGAATAATGTGGAGCATCCTTGTGCAGAACCTCACCTTCACTAGAAAAGCTCAAGCATACTTACTGAACTCATTGAGAGAATGATCAGAAAGCAACTTTTTACAAGGAATCCTCACCATGTTCATTCCAACCACACAAATAAACACATCCTACCAACAATCATCATCAAGAACCTGAGGATCTTGTAAATCCCCAATTCTATGCTAAATCTTCCAAAGACCCACCAATCCAATATTATGTGAGGTAATTTACCAAATAATGTGGAAATATGAGATTCGTGAATCCATCGCTTATTTTACTACTCAACACAACCACCGTGATTTAGAAATCAAACTGCTGAACACATTCAAGAAGAAAACTTACCTCATTCTCAATAGTAGATTTTGAAGACAAGAAAAGGGATTTCGCTGGTTCCAACCTAACTTTAGCTCAAGTACAATCTTGCAAAAAGACTAAGAGAAATTTCATATAATAAATATATAATAATGATAACTAAAACATACATATAAATAATCTTAGCTTCCTACCAAGTGAATGAAAACCCTACCCGACCTCCTGGTTTCTGTGAGATCTGAGTTTTGATCCTTTAATTTACCATTCAATCCCATATGTTTCACATTCCTTTCTTCCCTCTTAGTCAGATCTCTGTGGTTCCAAGGGGTGGGGTGAGGGTGGGAGTGAAATAAAAATGAGGGAAATGGAGTGAAATGGATTTTACATGCAATTTGGCCTAATTTCATCACTCATGGTCGTTGTTTTTCAAAATTACGCTTAAGTACCAGATCTCTAATTCCATCTATATGACTGGCCATGTTTTTCATGTTCCTATCTATTTTTAATGTGTTATTCCCAACCTAAAACATGTATTTTTCTTTATTAAAGGGGTTTTTATACTTATTATTCTATAATCTGATTTAGGATATAAATGGGGACGTTAAAAACGGTTAATTAGACGATTGCTGATAGTTTATTATTATTTACATTGATTAAGCAAATAGCACACATACCAAAAAACCTAAGCCCTCAGATCTTTTTTCTTACTAATAATAGTTTATTCATGGCTTTATTTTAAAATGATAACTTGAATTCACTTGCTAGACTCATAGATATCATCAGGCTACATATCTTTATTTGGAACCTATAAAGTCGACTCCCTTTAGATAGTTTATATGCATTAAGGTATATTTAAATTTAACAACAACTAGTTTTATTTTTAAATAATCGTGAGTAAGGAATGCAGATGTTGTTCTATCTATTTTAATTAAACCAAAGGATTCAAGAGATTGAAGGAAATAAACATACCTACAGGTAAATACAAAAAGCCATTATATTGTGAATTATAATCTCAATTTAAATTTATTGAATTATAAGTCCAATCTTTATTCAATCAATAGTCACATGAACGTGTAAGTATCTAAGTCACTATGGAGGATTCAAAAATAGTTTCTCTACAAAGGAAGACATTGATCAAATAACTATCCTAGAATCCATAGTACAAGTGAATGATAATAGGATTGAAGTGAATTACTATGTTCAACAACTTACCAAAATCGATATACTCAAAATCTCAAAAGAAGTTTTCTAGTTAAAGAAAGGGTTATGATAAGATAATTTACTTGTCCCACATTAGAAGCCATATAATTGAGAAGGCTTCTTATTTGAGCATAGTAGTCATTAACCTTTTGATGGTTGAAAGGAGCACAATAACAAGGTCCCTTACTTCATAAATTTCTGCTATAACTTTAAAAATGGATTGATAAGCTTGTTCAAAAGTACTATTTTACGAGGAAGAGCACTCTGAAAATTAAAAAAATGTTATATCAACATGTAGAAAGTGTTATGTTATCTTGTACATGTTGTTGTAAGGTTTTCTAAAGGATCAGTAAAGATTTTTTTTTTTTTTTTTTTTTGATAAGTAAGCAGAGTAGTATAAATACAAAAAAGGGCCAAGCCCTAGAGTATACAAGGAGTATACAAAGGAAAGAAAACGAAGAGGAGAGGAGAAAGGGGATAAAAACCAACCACCCAATACACACAGACAAACTAACAAAAAATCCCCCACAAGACAACCTGGGTCCTCAAGAACAGCGAACCACTCCAAGAAATCTAAAAGAGAAGTACGCTCACTCAAGGCACTACACTGCTCCAACCACAAATTGAAACAAAATGCTTTAGCCTTCCGAGCGGCGTTAAAATCCCATTTAAAGGCTATGCAATTTCCTTCTTCAAATAATTCAAAAGATGCAGAGCAACCGACCTGTGTCAACCCCATTTTTTTCCCACAAACTGGCCCTTCCAACTACAGCGCCCTGACTCTCAGTGGAAAGCCCAGAAAACTAACAAGGAGAGGATAAACATTCCAATGAGAGACCTAACAATCGACCAAAGGAGCAAGATATGATGAATTGTTTCTTAACAAGAACTAATATTAAGAAGCATTTATCGGGAAGATGCCAACCTCTCTTCGAGTGAGTCTCATTCAGGTTGGACTCACTCCCAAGCTACTTCCCAAGCGAAAAATGAAACTTTAGAAGCGACAGAGGCCATCCAAATCTACTTAACGATGAATCTTGAGGCAGAACGCGAGACTGGGCAAAGTTATGTGCATTGCGCACTGTATGTTTGTAATCCAACGCTCTTTCCATAACTCATCACAGGAACTTTTCTTCAAGATACAAGAAGTTCGCCTTCTCCAATTCACTCCTCAATGTTATTTAAGTCGTGGACACAATTATGATTCCAAACAATTGGTCGGTCCATATGGTTCCAAGCCCGCTACGTTGATGGATTTATCAGAAACTAACTCAAAAAGGAGGGGAAGGAATGACAGAGGGTCGAGTCCATTAAAAATCCATCCGTATCTAACCGTGCCCTTACTAACTCAATTTCCAATTATCTTCACCCAATGGGCTTCTTTGAGGATTTCTCCCACAAACTCACACCAAAAGGTCCCGAGGAGTATTGACTCACCAACTAAGATCATCTTACCAAATTTAGAGCGTAGCATCATATTCTCATTCATCTTCAGCAAATCTTTCAAATCCATTTGCCTAACAAAACTTTGTTCAAAGACGTTAAATATCTTAAGCCAAGACCCCCTTGGCCTTTGTGAGAACATATCACATCCCAATTAACTAGGTGGGGTTTCTTGTCAAGAGTTCCACCTCCCCTAAAGAGTTCCTCTCGCACTTTTCCAACCGCTTAAGCAAAAACGGCATTCCCAACCAAGGATAACCGGTAGATGTGAGGCTAGTATGCTTCCGATCAAAGGATCAAGAAAAGAACTTGAAAAGCATTCCATTTAAATATCATGAAATGATGGTAAAGTTTGCATATGTTAGGTTATATTCATATGGAACACTATATAACCAATCGGGGTAAGATTGGATTCATGTATAATTTGAATAAAACATAAGAAGTAATTTTACAAGTTTAAAATAAATAAACTAGAGTCTGGCTACTCTCAGACTAATGCATGTAAAAGGTCACTATAAAAATTACAATCAGTAGTATCATATAAGAAAATTGTGAAATTAGATTCAATAGCATGTCGTGATAAGTTGTATGGTAAGGAGACCAACATGTAAGGATTTCAGAGGTAGCTATCAAGGTCATAGCCTCAGTTGATTAAGAACTTAGATGCCATAGTTTATGAATTTGATGATTTAGCCTGGATTGACAAAAGATATGGATGTCTGTATTTAAAAGGGTTGATAGCAAGAAGTAATAATAATAATAAATAATAAATAAAAATGAGAGAGAAGTATTATCAGAAAATAAATGAAGAGGAAAGTGAAGTTTCAAAAATTAGATCCTCTTTTTTAAATAAAAATGGATCCTCTTATAATGACTATAAATTCATAATAAGCTAATAACTAATTCCAAAAGCTTAAAATATTTATAATGAACCTCTTAGCTATTGATTAGCACCTAGTCCGTCATAAGCAGTAAGGTAATAAAAAGGTTTTTAATATTTTACTGATTGTGCTTGATCGATTAATAATCATGACTTCTTTCTTCTAAGCAGCACTTGTGTCAATTTGTCATTTTAATCATTTCTTTGTTTCCTAGATGGACTAAACTTAAAAGAAAACATGTAAGTTTTCAATGTTCTCTTTTCCAAAGAAAAAGGGATTCTTCTCATTGCTACTACAAACAAACCTTATTCACATTATTAGATGTCCTATCGAGGAATAATAATTTATTTTGATATGTAGAGGAACTTTAAAGATCCATTCGTAAACGATGAACTTTTGGAAGTTATTTGTTTTAAAGATGGCGGCATGGAGATGATTTTCTTTCCTTCCAGAGGGAAATGTCTGCATGTGTTGAAGCTAGTTATATTGCATTTATATTTCTTCATAATTGGAAACTACATTGATTTTGCAGTGTTGGACTTGTGGATTCTCATTAAAACAAACTTTCATTAAACAAACTTGCAAATAGTGAATGCTTAATCTATTTGAAACTACACAGTATATTACATAAGAAATAGACAAACCCTTAATAAAACCTTATGCAGTTGGACTTTTAATCCAAACTTTGTTAAACTCTAGATTTATTTTCTTTCAAGAGGGATTTTCTGGAATGGTAGTTGCCCTTTACATTTCTTCCACTTTCAATTTTCTTAGAGTCCTCTCAAGAGCTAAATCATTTTGCTTAAAACGCCCTAGAATCTCTAAATTTCAATCGTAAAACATTCTTAAAACCTAGTAACTAATTAGAGAGTTTCCACCTTAGAAAATCTCAAAATCTTTTCTTTAAATTGAATCACACTTCTAAAATAAAGAAATTCCCAAAACTTCAAAACAACTTTGGACTTAAAAAGTGACATAAACTAAATTATAAAACAAGGTAATTCTCATTTTAATTTTTTAATTATTTTTATAAATTTTACCAATTGTAAATACATGTGTACTTTCTATCCTAAATTAAACGACTATATACCTTCTTGAATCTGGGAACTTACAAGACTAAAGTTCAATTGTACAAAATGGTCAACTAACCAAAATACTCTAATACTATGGATTTATATTCTAGATTGACAATCTCAACAATGGTTTATTATCCTGCCTAGTCGAGACTTAGGAGCACAAGGAATACACAAAAACTTATAATTTAAACCTATCCCAAGGTACTCATATCAGAGTATAGTGGTGGCCTAAGGTCAGCCCACTAGGATGGGTTTTCCTTTGATTGTAATCATAGGTTTTAATTCAATAATTAATTACTTTATAAAATCAAAATAAAAACTAAAAACTAAAAGACTAATTTTAGCCTTCTCGAGGATGAGGTTTCATTGTTGGTTTTCAAAGAAAACAATTATATTTGTTGTCCTCGGGCTTTGGTTTCACTCAAATCCAGCCTCACCATGGCGATTCAAATGGGGGGCTCTATTAGTCCTTCGATCGCCCTCAATAAGAAAACAACTAATAGTTGATCCCCTAAACCTCCGTAGGTCTCCTTTCGCTCATGATAAAATTGTATAAGGAAAAGTAATTCTTACTTATTTAAGAGGGCTCATAGGTTATCAACTCACCCTCTAGTGGATTCCTACCAAGAAACAATTTTTTCATGTCAGGGTCACAAAGGTCTAAGCATGTAAATATACCACCTATACATCAAGAAGACTAGTTGAAGATGAGAAGAGAGACTCTTATACAGAGTCGGGGGAACTAAGATCACACCCACCTTCAAGACTCTAAACAGTGTTGAATTCTTTACCTTTGGTATGAAGCACGACTGCCCACTTCAATCATCATGGTGAGGTGGATTCGGATCCATCCTACCCGAGAAAGACGACTACTCACTCATGGAAAAACACGCTGAAAGCTACAAAGAAATAGATAGAATTTCAAATTACAAAAAGTATCTAACTATTTGAGAAAATTTAGAATATGTCTGATTGACTAATATTAGGCCCAAACGGTTCTAAAATTATATGCGGCTATGTGCCCAAGTGCATGTGTCTCCTCAAGTAATATAATGGATGTATGAGTATTGTCCCACAAGGATTAGGTTACTAATTACCAAAATTAGAATAGTCCTAGCTTTATTTGGATTAACACAAAGGTGAAGGAAATGAAAACAAACTAAACTAAAGAAATCCTGAATCTAAGCTCCTAACATTGCAAAAAGAGAAAATGCAATTACATAAGAAAGCCTAGGTTTTTATTCATCTTAATAAATTCCTATAGAATCTCAACTTGTTCCCTAAAGACGCTAAATCATATATTAATCACAATTTCACTCTTAAGCACATGCTATTCTTTCTCAAGAAACAACAATCAATCCTTAGAAAATGTTTTAATGTATCTCTACCTCAAACGATCATAACTAAGGATGCATTAAAACATTAGAAACTCAATAAGCCACATGTAACCCACAAATATCCCTATTCACCATGGTGAAACATAAGATTTCGTTCATGGTCTAACATAATTATTGTTTCTCAACCTCAAATTAGGTCACAAATCATGTTAAGGTGACTAATCATCAACAAGCATGAATATAATAGAACTTTCAATATATAAGAAAATCCAAACATCTAAGATTATGAATCAAAGCTAAACACCATAATTCATTATTTAGACTACGTCAAAACCCTAGAAAACTAAATCAGCTCATAAAAGGGGGAAATATAACCATAGAGATAAAGAAAAGTAGGAAAAAAGGAGAAGAAATAAATTATATGTGGATTGAAGCCCTTCTTCTCTTCTTCCCTTCCTCTCCTTCTTCTTCAAGATCTTCTTCCCCGAGAGAGCATTTTCTCTATGGTGTTTCCACCTAAGGGAACCTCTATTTTTGCCTCTAAGAACAACCCCCCTCAAAAAGCCCCAAAATTTGTTCTTTTTAAAATCTATAAACAGAGAGAGCAGTGGATGGGCTTCAACAAAATTTCAGGCCTCGACTTCCACCTTGCAAAGTGATAAATTGACGTTACGGCAAGAGTCGAAAATGGGACAACATCAGCTTGTCTAAAGCAAATCACGCTGGTGCGTGAATGCTTACGCTATGGCATAAGGCCACACACCATGACATGAATGCTATGCTATGGCGTGAAGCCACATATGTCGTGGCGTGAATGGACTCATGCCTCAGCGTGAGAATTCCATGCTACAGTATGAATTTCACTATCTTTTTGATGATTTTCATAAACCGTCGCCCGTTTGAGCAACCGGTCGACCATTTGAGCAACCACACCGTTGCTCTTTCCTTTGCTCCCCAACTTCCTAAGGTCGTTACTTCTTCATCCAAACTCTGAATTGTGCAATATTTGTATATACGGAAAGCCATGGAAGTCTAGAATGCGTCCATGTAAATGAAGGAGCTATTTAGAAGACATCATGCATAAAAAAGATCACATGTTTGTTGTAGCTGCATGATGACTTTGCTAAATTTTCTTCACTTCGCTCATTTCCACTCCTGGGCCGGCCCAATGATTAACCTAAATACAATATAGAACATTTAGAGCATGAGAGCACTTATTTTATATCATAAAACTACTAAAATAAGAAAATGAATATATAAGATATTCATCACACCCCCAAACTCTAAATCTCTACTTATCCTCAAGTAAAGGAAAAAACACACATATATATTAAACACTAAAATAGATATGGAGTAGAGAATTTGTGCCACAATGCTTTCAGGAGAATTCTATGACAAATTTCTATGGAAACATGATAGCTTACATGGGATCCCAACACATTTAAAATCTTTAAAGACAAGGCATCTAGGGGCATGGTGATCAAGGCAAGCTTTACCCCTAATTTCTCAATGAATCCTTCCTAAAGAAACTTGGTGAAAATGATATGTTAGATCTCAAATGTAGACAGGGGTTCTAGGCACTCTTCAACCAAACTTATTTCACTCATTTGAAAGAGATTAACAAAAACAAGCTAAGAACTCACTCATTCTACGTTAAAACTAGAAAGTAGATGCAATGCAAAGACACTTCCTAGAAAAGTGTCCATAATGAGGATCCGTTAAGGATCTCTCACCAACCAGTTAAGAGCACCACCATTAAGTTCCCTAACTTCACCCAAACATTCAACCAGAAAACCAAAGCACCTACACGTGAGATTAAACCATCCTCCATTCCATGTAACGAGCAAATGAAGTCATCGACCCAAACTGGGCCTGGCTCAGGCATTAGCTCTTTGAGAGGCCCTCGACTGTGCCTGCATTTCGGGCCGGAATGGCCTCTTATTTATCTCTTTTCTTTCTTTTTCACATTTTTGCTTTTCTATTTTTTTTTTTCTTTTTTTTTTTTTTTTCTTTGCAACGTGTCTATTCATTTCATTTATGGAGGTGTCCTAACACTATGGATGTTAAGGTCTCTCAAGGTAAGTTTATTTTGAGAAAAAGAGGTCGAAGCCTTGGTGTACAATGAGATCTAGTGTGTGTGTGCATGAGTTCCATTAAAAGTTGTTCTCGAAACAAGGGCCTATACTAAGCCTCCCACAACCACTAGATACACTAATCTTAGATCACATAAATGTGATGTGGTATCCAAGTTTTGGGCCAAATAAAACACACTTTGAATCACAATGACAAAGCATTTCAAACAATATCAAGCTTTGCACCAACTCATATGAGACACAAACAACCAAAAGAAAAGAGAAAGAAAATGCACATGAAAACACTTGGATCAAAGAACTAACTAAACTAAACTATACACAAACACGAACACGTATAACATAAGACACTAAGGAAATCCAAAGTCGATTCTACGAAAATTTGTCCCCACAAACATGAACAAAACATTTTCTCAATGAAATAGAGCATGGAAAACAAAAAGGAAGAGAGGACTCCCTGAAAATGATCAAGTTAGATCATCCAAATTCCCTTTCAGGAACCAACTTTAGACTTCCAAAACATGGAAAAATCACAACTTAAACAAAACAAACAAGATCAAACAAGAAAACTAACTCAAAACGAACTCAAACTAACCGAGAAAATGGAAAAAGGCAAATAAAACATTACTGCTTGGGTTGCTTCCCAAGAAGTTGCACTATTTTTTGGGCTCTAGCTTCGACTTCTAATTTTTCAACTATGATTCGAAGGTGATTGTTGCCTCCATCCTTCCCCAAGAAGCCATAGTTGTGCTCAAATAGCTTCTTAAGCACATAAACTCTAAGGCTTGCATGCTTTCCTAGGGAGTTAGGAGCTTTCTTCACTTTGGCTGGTCTTTCATTTTCTATCAACTCCAAAAAGTCTCATCCATTCCTAAATGGGAGTCAACTTTTCATTTTCACTTTCATGCATATCTCCTTAAAGGGTCATATCCGAATAGTCTTATATTCTTTCTTTTTTCATCTCTTCATTCCGGGAGAAGTTGACTTATCTCTTTCCAACTATCTCTTTTAGCACCTTGCATCTACTCTCACTTTAAGCTCCTCACATGCAAGAAAAATCTTTCTGCTCTTCTCTAAAATTACCTTAAATATTCGCCCCACTTGCATCTTCAAGCACTTGAGTTGGATTCGATCGAATTTGAAGAATTTCCTTGTCTCATTCTTGAATTGAGCTTAAGACTTAGCAATTTAACTTAAGACTTAGCCATTTCGGGCCAAGCGGCTTCGTCTAGATAAAGGCCAACTGAAAGATCGAGTTTTTCATTTCAGCACACCACACTAAACATTACTCCTTCAAGGTTCAACTTTTGCTTATGGAGGCTGAGGAACATCTTGATTTGTCTCCCATGAGAGTGTATGTGTGATATTGGCATCCCATGTCATATGTGTTCAAGCATGGGTTACCCACATGTCGAACTTCGTCCCATGTGCACGTTACGGGTTCCAACTCGTCTCGTATCCTTCAAGTTGGTCATCACAATTCGTCTCCTTATAGTTCTCGTCATAAGAGAAATTTGAGTTGATAAGTCACGACTTAATTCTCCATTGTGAATCAACTCCTACAACAACAACAACAAAAAAATCAAAAGTAAAAATAGAAAATGAAAGCAAAATGAGATTAACTATATCCAAAGTAAGGAAGGAATACTGGATATTAATATAAGCAAAAGCACTGATCCCCGACAATGATGCCAAAAATCAAGTATATGCTCAAAGTGTCTCTAAAATTATATGCACTTATGTGCAAAAGTGCGTAGCCTCAAGTAATATAATGGAAGTATGAG